>CM057838.1:25325778-25651037 GCA_030068075.1 Paguma larvata
TCCTCATCGAAAAACTAAACATTAAACCTGACTCTTTTTTTTTTTTTTAACATAGAAAAGCCTGAGTGTCATGTTAAAAGATATGTTTCCTCCAGCATAAAAGTATTCCTGTACGATATTTATTGTAGGACCAGAAGGGCTATTTGTTCAAATACTAGGAAAAGAGGAAAGCAGAGGCCCGTGCTGGGAGAGGAGTCATCGCAGAAAAGGGTTATTTCTCTAGTGAACCACGTTCGAGTGTTCTAACAGGTCAAACGTGGCAATGAACTTAAAACCAGCCCACGTGTCAAGAAGTCAATGCCATCACAAGAAGTCCATGTGATTTTTATTTCACTTGTTTTCAAAGGTGAAACAGTAAGCTGGTTGCCAGCTGCAAGTGGGGTGGAGCCCCAAAGCCCTGCACCCACCGTGCCTGGGTGGAGGCAGAGATTCCTGGGCCCATGCTGGCTCATTTTCTTGCAAACATTATTCTGTTACTTAACCATTGAGTGGACACCAAACTAGCCTAGGTATGGTACCCAAAGACGTTAGCATGTCACCTCACAGATACTCAAACTGAAGGGAAAGATGGTCTCACTTGCAAACGGTCTTCTTGCAGTTCCTGCAATGAGGTTGGGAGCCCCTACTCTGTGCCAAATACCCTACTTTACACGTATCATTTTATTTTATCCCTACAGAAACCCTCAAAAGTAGGTGATGTGAGTCTTCCCCCTTTTGCCAGGAGAAAGTGGAAGCTTGCTCCTCTCAGGAGGACACAGCAGAGTTAGGATTTGGTGTCCAGTGGATCTAAACCGGAAGTATCGCCCCTAGCTGTCTTCTCTTGTTAGGATCTACTTTTTACATTATACGTGAATGTCTTAAACAGGGTTGTATACTCCAGGCGCCCGTGTATATGAATTATACATAATCCCGAATACGCCAGGCTGTTTCAACTCCGCTACAGTCCACTGGGCAGGCATTCCAGATCGTGCATGCTCACACCTCCACACACGTTTTCCAGTTTTCTCTCTTCCTCACCAGTTACATGCGTGGCGTCCTAGCCACATCTGCCTGTTCTTTTCTGTGATCCACGCGTGCTTTACCTTACTCATCAGGCCTCGCCTTGGAAATATTGGTAATAGAATCCAATTTGCAAGCTCAGATATGCAGACATAGAACCTTATTTTTCTCGAAGCGACTTAATTTCTATTTGGATCCCTCTTTCCGATGGCACAGAGGGAAGCTATAGAATTCAAGTAGGGATGACTACATGATTTGCAGGGTGCGGTGCAAAAATAAAAATGCAAGCCTCTTGTTCAAAAACTAAGAATTTCAAGATGATTAGAGCAGAACATTAAGCCAAGCACGGGTTGCTTCTGAATACAGAGTCCGGAGCGACTCATAGGGCGAACACACACATGAGGCTTGCCCTACAAACCAATTTCGGATGTCTTTCATCTCTGCGGTTATATCTGAATTCCGGGGGGCTTATGTAGCACACATTGGGAGTGAAAGTTATCTAATCCTTGGGGTCTGCTGCCCGTGCTGCTATCTGGTCTTTCTGGCTCTCGTCATCAGTCCAAGAAGATTGCCTCATTCTCATCAGTGAGACCCTTCGACCTTCTGCCATGGCCACTCCAGTGCCCAAGCGAAGAGCACAGAGTCTGCCTCAGATCTAAACACTTCCACACTCTTGAAGTCCTAAATCTTTCCAAGGGTATCACCCCCCACTCAGAACTCCATTTGGAAGGAAACACAGGACCCCCTGTTGTAAGGAGCCACAACAGCTATGCCTCCCTGCCTCTCCCCCTGCTCCCCGCTCCCAAGGCTGGAACGTCCTTGCTCGTCCTGCAGATTTGTATCAGATTCAAGTTTTTTCTCTGCTCTGAATCCTTGACGTTGCCCATCAAGGCTCAAGCTATCCAACTACAAAAGCCAGGAAGGCCTTTCCTTTTCTCGCTCCATTCTGAAGTCAGGGAGACTCTAGAGCCTTCCTCTTAGCCACTATTCCCTCCCGCTTCCAGAAGCAGGGAACACATTTTGTCTTGACGTAATTTTCATCTATAGGTACCAGGGTATGTGGAATAACATGGAACAAATATTATCATTTCTACCAAATGATGAGAAGACTTCCAAACTTGAGTCACTTATCCAGGTATCATAGCCACCTTCACCTCCCCGCTGCTTCTCCTCTAAACCACTCTCCCCACCCCGAACACACACAGAATTAGTTTTTTTCACCTCTCTCAGTCTCTAACTCCCTTTCTCCTCTCTCATCTTTACTTTCTCTCTTGCTTAGGATGAAACTTACCAATCCTTCAACCCAACCCTAAAATGATAATTTAGTATAATTTTAATATATTAATATTATATATAGCACATATATGATAATACATATTGATTGTAACAAAACCAACAAATATAGGTTATTATCATGATGGCCTACCACTGTAAGAGTAACTGTAAGTTATAACCACTCTAGGTAACAACAAACCTAATAAATACTTACATATTATTTACTATATATGCCCATTATTCTAAAGGTTTTATGTATGTTAATCTAGTTTCATGAAATAGTTCATGGCACTTATCATCAGGGCTTCCCGCCATCATGTGGGAGCGCTGTAGAATGGCCACATCCGTGGAGCCTCGGCCCTCGGGCTGTTCAGAAGTCTATGGTCCTCGATGGTTATAACTGTCCTTCCTACCAAGACAGCAGAACCAGCTCACACAATTTCCTGGGGTTCTCTCCAACATTCATCATGAAAATTTCGCTTTATGTTGTCTTTTTTATAACAATTTGTCCAATGGATAGCTAAGGATTAACTATGCTAAAAATGTCTGCTCCCCCCTGAGCTTATTTCAACAGGAAGTTCCCTATATTGCAGCTGGGTTGGGGGCAGGGAAAAGGAACACGAGCAGCAAATGTCAGAGAGACACACGTGGGAAGAAACTAAAAATGGAGTTGTGCTGGGCTGGCACCCTTCTGAAAATGGCCCCAGGAGACAAGAACACCTAGAGCAGGAAAGCTCCTCTGGCCCCGGGGTTGCCCCCCTGGTAGAGCAGCTTAATGGAGGCTATGTTAATGCATCAAGGGAGCAGGGGCTTTGCTTCCTAATCTGCACTTTGCACTCAGCAGCAGGCGCACCGCAGGCATCCCTTCATGAGGTCAACATGAAAACGAATTGCTCGCTACACGATGAAGTTGGTGCTGGATGTGTGGAAGGTATGTGAGGGAGGGGGGAGTTAAAGCTCTCTTTGGGATGGCAGAGATCTGGATTTGTGTCCTCACAACACACTGCGAATAGAATTCATAAGAAATGCCCCATGTTTAGAAGTTGCTACGGAGACACCAAAGCTCCCCCTGAAGAAATGGATATTTAGAAATCTGTTAAGGCTAAGATGATAGCGTGTTTCATCCATTCACTGATTTGAAAACGTTCACTGGAATCATAATGATAACAAGAACCTGGGCTCTTTCCCATTTTGAGGGAGTTTTATTTATTTAATTTTACTTGTGTTACTTAAATGATCTTAAAACTGTGTGGAGCTGTAGGTAGGGGGAATAGGCCCACACGTCCTGTTTCCCCAGGACTATCATGGTTTCTGTCTGTTGTTGTGCAGGGGGTGGGGAGGTGTTATTAAAAGCATCTCTGACACTCTTGACTAGAATTCTGGTTAGGGCAACAAGCAATGGACACTCCGGGGTGACAGGGATTAAACCATATGCCAGGCATCATTCTGTCAAAGCTAAACTGTGCTTTAATACTCAAAAGTCTGCTCAAGTAGCAACCGTGTGACTCAGAAATGCATCATCACCATCCCTTGCCTGGTTCTTTTTGTTCCTCTTTTTCCTCTGACACCTAACTCCCCTTCTGCTTCTGAATCATGTTGATGGCCAGGCTTTGGTGTTCTGCTCAGCCTCTTCCCCCTCCATCCAGATCGTCACTGTCGTCTAAACAGATGTGCCCCGCAGCCCAGGCCCAGCTGCTTCTGAGCATCTGCTGTATGGTCCACAGAGGTTCAGTGGGTTAAATCGAGCTAAAAGTATATTTCTCACTCACGTGATGGTTCTACATGAGAGTTCTTGGTCCTGTGGTTGGTTCTTCTGGGAAATTACTTTCCAAATGATGACTCCGAGATTCCTTTCATCTTGTAGTCCTACTGTCCCTATGAGCCTGAGAGTCCTATGCTTTTAGCCACTAGATAAAAGAGAACAGAAGGCAGGTCTATAAGTAGCATGTAGCACTTCTACCCGTATTCTATTGGCAAAAATTTAGGTAGATAACATGTCGCTGCTTTGGTTTTTTGCACAAAGAGAAAAGGAAATAGAGTTTGGTTCTAACATCTGCTAAAGCTTCACCTTCTAGTAATCAACTACCCATTTCATTCCTTCTCTCACACATAGAAAACATCTCCTCGTGAGACAGAACACAAAGTCACACTCATCCCTTCACTCAGCTCAAAGTCCTAGTTTCTGAGGGATGAGCAGCCCTCCCTATCACTGTCCCGTGGTCCGGTGACACATGAACGAAAAAGATAAATGGTCTATATCCCACCACGTTACCCAATATACAAAGGAGAGTCAGGGGTAGGATAGTCACAACAATCCATTTGGAAAAAGGAAGAATGGAAAAGACATACTAGACATCGGTACATTAGGAAGGTCTGCCTTCCAAATTATTGCCGGGGCAGCTCACCAAATATTTTACCATTATGTAACACGGAATGTCAGCTTCTAACAGTTCATTCCTCTTTGCCCCATGGTCTGACCGCTGAGCCAATGCCATGTATTTTGGGTTACCGCTAGGGTAACACCCATACCTACTTCTAGAGTGGTCAAAAAGAACTACCCACGGTTACAAACAACTGTGAAATTTCAATGCCTAAACAGTAGAAAGATTTGTTTTTAATTTATGGCGCTGCCTTAGCATTGATGGTCTT
The DNA here is from genome assembly GCA_030068075.1 of Paguma larvata. Classification (NCBI taxonomy): domain Eukaryota; kingdom Metazoa; phylum Chordata; class Mammalia; order Carnivora; family Viverridae; genus Paguma; species Paguma larvata. The sequence goes on from CM057838.1 coordinate 25,330,702, forward strand.
GATCAGGGGATCCTCCTGGGGTCTTTCCCTAAAGACACGACTCAGGCTCCCAGGGTATTTCTTTGTTGACTCGCCATCCCCAAGGATTTAGAGTCATTTGTTTCCAGTTTTGTGGGTGGATATTTTTAGGGAAAAGCCCGATTCGTAGGGGCAAGATCTGCACATGGATCACGTTACTTATACCAACATCCCTTCGGCCAGAACTTATCTCAGTCACCTCACTTAACTACAAGGGGCACTGGTAACTCCGGTCAAGCCGTACGCACAAGAGGAGAAGGAAACTGAGGGCTCCGCTTATCTGTTCACTGTCTCTCACCTCCTTCCTGGCACCGTAGTACATGCCCTGCAATAGTGAGTGAGGCCCCTTAAATAATTCTTCTGCACAGTAACCTCAACATGAATCTTTGTCAACAAGGGTTGCTGGAAGCACATCGAAGTTGACAGGAAGCTTCTCTTCCTGATCTGGTGTGATGAGTTTTGCTTTCTCTGCTCCTGCTCCACAGTCCCTTGGTGCTGCGTGTGGTCACATACAGCGGTGGTGTGTCCCAGCCGCACACCCAGAGCATACAGTCCCTCGACAACCTTGCAGCCCCAGCGTAAGGCTGGTGACTACCCCCAGCGTCCTCTCAGGTGTGGGCATCACACACTCGAGGCCTTACGCTGCCAGAAAGACTCAACTCTCTGTGATCACCTGACCACCCCCCCTCCAGATCATCTGCACCCTGGAATGCTGTTCCTTCCTTTTCTATGACTGTGCATCAGCTCTGATCTGGACAAGCCCGCAAACTTCTCGACCATCTCGTCGACTGCAAGCATACTTCTGTGAGGAGTCCTGAAATTGAGGCTTGGAGTTCCATATTTATCCTTCCTTGGGCACTGTCCCTCAGCCCGAGGGGGTCCATCAGATAGAGTTGTCTTTACATCTTTTTAGTTTACTTCTCTATCCTAATCTAATAATTCTTTATAATAAACTTCTCCTGCTCAAATCATTGTATGGTTTTTGCCTTCTGGTTGGACCTAGGCTATTACACACACTGGGTATGGTGAGTATAGAGCAGTTTCCATCCTAGTCTGAGTCACACATGTGAGCTCCAGACCGCTTCTGTCAGGTTCTATAGCACAAGGCATATTTCATGGCGAAGAGAACTTGGAGGAGAACCGAAACCCAGGTCTTCTGGTTCTAAATCACCATACGGGATAGAAAATCATATGGGACAGGGCAAGTGAACTTTTCAGTGGAAAAATATCGAGTATTATTTCTAAAAATAATAGTTCCTCACCAAAGGTATTTAGGATGATAAAACAATTTATGCAAATGAAACATAAAATAACTCATCGTTTAAAAGATCCAAAGCACATTTTTATTGACGCTACTAGCATTAACTGTCCTAAAATTAATGATTTTGCTTATCTATTTCTCTGGGTGTTATTTTGTTACTGGGGTATAATTGAGATGCCATAAAACTGACTCTTTTAGAGTGTGCAATTCAGTGGTTTTTAGTATATTCATAAAATATGCTAATATCCCAACTATCTAATCCCAGATCATTTTTATCACCCTAAAAAGAATCCCTCTGTCCATTGACAGTCATTTCCTTTTATCCCCTGCCCCCAACCCCTAGCAACCACTATTTTCCATTTGTATGGATTTATGCGTTCTGGACGTTTCATATACATGGTATCATACGATATGTGACCTTTTGCATCCAGCTTCTTCCAGTTAGCTGAATACCTTTAAGGTTCACCCATGATGTAGCCTGTCACGTGTGATTTCACACTTTTAATGTGTGATTTTTATAATCATCGAAAACATAGTATATTCATCTCTGTCGCCTTAATAAACTAGGACAGCCATCTAGTTTTCTCTTATAAGGAAAAGGGAATAATTATGGGGGGGGAGTAAAAATCTTACGTTTTCATGAAATTCTAAATGCGAGCAAAAAAGCAAGTGAAAAATACCTCCAATCCTGCTTTTTAATTTTTCTCTCATGGTGTACTGCTACTAATAATCAACACTTACATAACACTTCAGAATTTCAACACGTTTTTATATTGAATGCCAAAGGTAACACCTACTGCAGGAATTATATACTGTGCTTTAATTCCAGGAGACCAGAAGAATCGTATAAATAGCACTACTATTTTTTTTTAGTTGTTATTATCACACATCCTAAATATAAGTTAATAAAACCTCTAGTATTTCTGTAAAAATGCCTCTGTGAACAGAGATTGGCAAAAGCTACACAGGAGTTTGTTTTTGGGTTTTTTTTTTTTTCCTTTTAGAGAAAATCTTGAAGTTAATTACGAGCAGTCTCTAAAAGAGCAAAACAGCAGAAGGATCTACTGTCACTTAAAGTTTTTCCATAATATAAGAAGAGAGATGAGATGAGATATAAAATGCCATCATCCCGATCATATCTATATTTAATGGTTTTTTTCAACCCTATCTTCTGAGGTGCTAAAAGCTATTCCCTAGCGGTAATAAAAGTCTAGTCTGTGTTTGGTTACAATCTTTGCAATACTCCTCTGAGATATGAGGTAGGAATATTATTACAGCTGGAGAAAGAGATGATGGTAAGTTAAGTGACTCACCCAAGGAGACACAATAAATCAGATGTAGGCCTTGGGAATAAACCTTGACTTCTCCTTCAGACTTTACTCTGTGATACCACATGGCCTCTCTGAGCCACTGGAAGTTTCCTCATTAACCCTGCGGTTAATTTTCATGTTTTATAAGACCTTTTCCAGATACATAAATAGAATCTTCTTTAATACATTTTTTCAGGCGAGGTAAATTAAAGAAATCCACTCCTAATAGAGACCAGAGAGAATCTACCTTGTTCACAAGAGATAGGAAACCCAGTAACTTAGAGTAATGACTTCCATCTGCCCCTAGTAACTCGTACAAGGTTATCACATGGCCCAGCGTATTGCCCTGACTATTGGGGACTGATACATAAATATGTTGGGACTCCTGGCTACAGTTTTCCAATAACGGGAGCAGCATGTGGACTGTAATGTGGACTCACGATGATTTCTTCGTGAAGCGCAAGTCAGTGCACTTGCTCCCAGTGCCTTTCCCAAAAATTCCATCTATTGTGCCGCTGGGTAGTGAGTCAGACGTGGGTAAACTAGATTTAGAGCGACAGCTGTTCTTCCCAAGGTGCTTCACTAAACAAGTTATCTTCTCCTCAGAAGCTTCTCAACTCTGCTGGCCTCAACTGTGTTCTGCAATTCAAAGAATAGATGCACCTCATCCACCTGATCCATCGTGACTCTATTACTCTTCCTGACTGGGATGCACCAACTGTGTTACATATAACACATGTGCTTATCACTGCTCCGTAAGAACACTGCCCTAGTGCCTTTCATAGCAGTTCGTGCTCTGCAGTTTCCTACCTTAACAACAAAGGCGGAGAAGCCAGCTTTTCACTTCCAGATGGGAGTCTTCTTCATAGGTCCTAATGCCAGAGGAGAAGCCAAGATTTAATTGACATTATAATGCTATCTGCAAAGATACTCCCAGCCACAATGGAAACAACCTTTTACATCACTAAAACAGAATGAATAACACCTCAGTATGAAGCAAATACATTTAGGAAACTTCTAGGAAATCCTAACAGCTCTACCTGAGAACTATATCCAGGTACTTGTCCTACATTGTATGGCTGAAGGAGTTTACCAAAAGGGCCTTTCCACAAATAAAAGAAGATTCTGTCCTGAGTGTAAATTTCAGCCTCAAAGGCATCCAGAGATAAAAAAAACACACAGATCAAGTTTCAGGAGATCCTATTATATTCATATACACTGAATGTACAGATCAAGGTGTCCTATTGTTTCAGCCAAAGAAATAGAAACAAGAGGAGATTTTAGACAGATAGTTATACAACCAATCATCTATCTATCTATCTATCTATCTATCTATCTATCTATCTATCGAGAGAGAGACTAATTTTAAGAGTGCAGGTAATGAGGGGCGTCTGGATGAATCAGTTGGTTGAGCGTCCAACTTCGGCTCAGGTTGTGATTTCACGGTTTGTGGGTTCGAGCCCCAAGTTGGGCTCTGTGCTGACAGCTCAGAGCCTGGAGGTGTTTCAGATTCTGTCTCCCTCTCTCTGCCCCACTCAGATTCTGTCTCTCTCTCAAAAATAAATAAACATTAAAAAAAAAGAGAGAGAGTGCAAGTAATGAAGTAATGAAGGAAGAGCATAGCCAGTGGGTTCACTACTGTGTCCCAGCGCAAACATTTGAACTATGCTGTCTAGAGCAGCAGAGGGTAAGGTCGTGAAGACAGGAAGCACAAGGTTTGCTTGTGAATCACTAAGAGCAATAGTGAGTTGTGGCACTGCCATTTCCACCTTTGATTCCCGGACCACGAATACTAGCTTTGAGTGAAACAGCCCCATATATTGGGATTGATCTAAAGCATAGACAGCTTCCTGTAGAACATTATCCTAGGCTTGCACATTATTACTGTGTAGCTCGTGCTTTAACTGGGTCTTTAAAAGACCATTTCGTTGTTCTATCAAGCTAGCTGCTCCAAAATAATGGAATATATGATAAGACCAGTGAATTCCTGAGCCTGGGCCTACTGCCACACTTCTTTTGCTTTGAAGTGACTTCCTTGATCAGAAGCCATTCCGTGTAGAATACCACGAGGACAGATAAGGCACTCTGTAAGTCCATGGATGGTAGTTTTGGCAGAAGCATTATATACAAGGAAGGCAAATCCATGCCCAGACAAAGTGTCTATTCCAGGAAACTAATATGCACCGTATACACACATTCATTTTCCATCCTAGGGATAATAAGCTGACCTGCACGGTGAAATCGTATGGCCCATGGAGAGCACAGAGGGAGCTGTTACTGTATAATGGGCAGCATAGACTGTGGAAACTTTGAATGAGCAGATTCTCTTTGATCTAGAGTAGGAACATATTTCTGTAACTTACACGGCTGGGAAGAGTACATTACAGAAGAATTATTGTTTTGTATCTGGAAACTATACTCTACTACCTTAAAATTAATTGTGGAGCCACACAGAGACTTCCCAGGGCTTAAAAGAGACGAAAGGCTGAAAAATGCCTTAAAAAAATAAGGATTCGTGCCCAGGCCTATTTTTAATTTCAGTTTATACTCAGACAAATTGCCTTTATTGAAATGGTTATGTGACATTTCAATCCTCATTTGAAAATAAAAAGAAGAGCCATTTTGAGTGTATGTTTCCCCTCTTTGGGTGAAGGTTAAACAGGAAAATGTGTTTATTTAAACCACTTAGCTCAGACTATAGAAACTACTTAAGAAATCATAACTGAAAAGATAGAGAGACTCACCTGATTTTACAACAAGCCTATAATGCAGTGTATAACCAGTCCCCTTTTATGGATGAAGAGACTGAGGCTAAAAGAGATCGAATGCCTTGCTGAAAGTCACAAACCTGACCTTGAAGACATGTACCACGGTTCCCATCCAGGTTTTCCTCCTTACAAAGGATGCTTGGGTACTTGGGTGGTTCAGTCTGTTAAGCATCTGACTCTTGATTTCGGCTCGGGTCATGATCTCATGGTCATGGGAAATTTCATATAAAGCATGAAAGAGTTACTTAGGACACAGTGAGCATCAATTTAGATATATTATTATGTTCATAAATATTGACCACACTACTAAGCCTCATGGATTCAAAGATTATGAAGAAGGTGAACCACCTCCAAGGACAGCAGACAGGCAAGTGCTAATCATAACATCATGTGAAGAAGTTTAAGGCGGTAGCTAGATCCTAAGTCTTGGGACCATCAGTCTGTCTGGTTCACTGCTTAATATCCAGGATTTAGAGCAATGACTGGCCGTCATGTGCAGAAAATAAGAAACACTTTAAAAAACAAATGCATTAAAATATATATTTAATGTATAATATTATAATATATAAAATTATATTTCAATAAAATATATGACATGACTATTCATGTCATTAAATATGTTTCTACATGATGGTGTTTATTGGCAACATAGTATTATGACTAGTGTGCCATTATCTATTCAGCCAACCCTGTATTGTTAGATCTTACCTGTTGTAGAACACTTGAAGAATACTTTTGTTTAAACATTGTTGTATATGTTTTATGGGGTAAGTTCCTGGAGTAGAATTCCTGGATCATTTTTAAGGGTTTTGTTACACATTTCCAGCTTGCATTTCAATAAGACGATATGGGTCGTGTCTCCCACTGGCAGTGAAGGGGAATGCTCTGACTCCAGGTCTTCCGATTCTTACTGAGGTCAAGCCTCACTCTGTGATAATTTCTGCTTAATCCTGCCACTTGGTGACAGAGGACAGTCAGAGCCCAACCTCCTAGAGCATTCTGTGTGATGCCCTTTTAGTTCAGGTCTGATCCCCCATTGGAAGCACAGCATCACCCGGGAAAGCGTACTGAACTCAAATTTGGAACGGCTCCCTTGGGAACTATTCAGGACCTTGGGAAAAATTCTCAGGACACGGCACCATCTAGATGCCGAAATGTATTTGTTTTTTATGTCCGGTGTTCAAGTAGTTCACGTAATGATGCTCAAGGGTCTTAGTTTCCCCCAGCGTGGCAGTCTCCAAGTCCAGACCTTGAGGAGTTAAAGGAGACCAGGGTGCAGGGACAGCTGGAGATAATTACTTAAAATCAAAGGACACACAGAAAAGCAGCAGGAACAGCAGGGTGAGGTGTTCTGCGTGGCTGGATTATAGGAGTCATCTGGACAGAGGCAACTGGGCTTAAATACTAGGAAGGGAATTTTGTGCTGTTTGATCTTATTTTAAGACCTAAGAAAGAGATTGGGATTGGTTTGAACCTGGTTTAAAAAGCCCAAAGGTAGACATTCCTGCCGTAAACAGCTTGAACTCTCTTGTCCTGTAAACGGGGAAGGAGGAGAGATGTGCTAAGGCCAAGGAGGGCTTTGCGTATTAAACACAAGATCGAGTTTTACTTCGAAAATTCTGAAGGATAATTTTGCACTCTTGTTTTCCGACATGAGTAATTAGTCTAAAATCCTGGACATCTGACTTTGTTCTTTGTATTCTATTTTCTAAGATCTCTACATAAAACATCCCAGCTTTCTACTTTTCTCGTCGATTCACTTTTCCTGCAGTCCTAAATTATATTTCAGCAACTGCCATTTTCCCTCATAGGGCCAAGATTCATGAGGCAAATAAATATTTCTTCAGTGAGAGAGTGTATTGTAGCCAGCACTATTTTAAGGAGATATCAGATCTCTGAAGTCTTTAAATTGGATTTTCTTCTCAGATACATATTTTTTTTCCATTTAATAACATGAATAAAATGGATTCACTGCATTATATTCAGAACCTAAACCTTGACTCTTGGAGAAACCTTTCCTTGATGAACTCCAATCTGAAACTATGAGCCCTCTTCTTTTGATTTATCTATGATGTTAAGAAATAAGCTCTAAACTTTACAACACTGGGTACTTTATCAGGTAACCACAGAATTAAGCATACTAAGCAACTTGAAAGAAAGCATGCTTACTTCAAAGCTGCTGGCATTAGATGTTACAAGATAAAATGGGAAAACGCCTCATGTACACATGCCTGGGGCAGGACTTACACACACAGCATAAATGACAGCCTTTTCATTTATGACACCCCATTTGCGGCGGGGCAAGGTTGAATGGTGAATCCTAAAACTTTTAAGCACTAAAGCTCTGTCAGAACTGAAGATGTGTCTCCCTTCCTTAGAATTTGTCAGTGGGTCCCAGTTGTTTGCCGGATGAAGTCTGAATGTCTCAGAATCTATAGCAGCGGTTCATGGTATATTTCAAGTTGACCTCTGCTGCCTCTTCTTCTTTTCCCTCATTCGGTCCTGTGTGCCCATGCTTCATCTAGCCCTTACAGGTGTCATCTGTGCTCTTACCCCTGAACTTTCGATCCTGCTGTATCTTCATATTCAAATTCCCTACCCTGGGGCGCCTGGGCGGCTTAGTGGGTTAAGCATTGACTCTTGATTTCAGCTCGGGTTATGATTTCACAGTTTGTGAGATCAACCTCTGCATTTGGGCTTCTTGCTGACAGCGTAGAGCCTGCTTGGGATTTTCTCTCTCCCTCTCTCTCTCTCTCTCTTTCTGCCCATTACCCGCTTGTGTGCATATGAGCTCTCTCTCAAAATAAATAAATAAATGTAATAAATAAAAGGAAAGAAAAACAAATACCCTATCTTATTTGTACAACCTGGAAATTTTCTACTCAGTCTGAACAGCCTACCTCAGAAATCTTTCCCTCCCCAGCCCACACTCTTAACCTTTTTATCCCCTCTTACCAAAGAAAAATCTGTGTCTTACTTCCATTTACACTGAAGACTGATTGTGTATACATAGTAGTATGGTCATCTCTTTATAATTCATTTGTTCAATAACTCAGGCATGAACTCATTTAAACATTTTTTTAAAGTGCTTATTATTTTCTCCATATGACGGCCAGTCATTGCTCTAAATTCTGGATGTTAAGCAGTGAACCAGACAGACTGATGACCCCAAGACAGGATCTAGCTACCGCCTTAAACTTCTTCACATGATGTTATAATTAGCACTTGCCTGTCTGCTGTCCTTGGAGGTGGTTCACCTTCTTAATAATCTTTGAATCCATGAGGCTTAGTAGTGTGGTCAATATTTATGAACATAATAATATATCTAAATTGATGCTCACTGTGTTCTAAGTAACTCTTTCATGCTTTATATGAAATTTTCCATGGAATCCTCACAACAGTCTTTGAGTGGAACACTTCTGTGGCCAGAGAAGGTGAGAAACCTGTCCAAGGCCACACAGTCATTAAGTAGCAAAGTCAAAAATTGAATGAACCCAAAGTATGTCTGACTCCCAGAATAAAGTGAATAAATGAATGCATAGATGAATGAATGAATGAATGAATGAATGAATGAATGAATGAATGTTACAGAAAGAAGACAGTTCCTTACCTAGTGGCCCAGGTAAGGTGGACAGTTAGTTGTTGGCCTAACAAAGAAAAATACAAGAAGTGAAGGTCTCCATTCTTAACATGGAAGAGGGAGCAACAGATTTCCTGTGCTTGGAAGAATTTGAAGCTTATGCTAAACAATGTGTCTCATGTACTTTACCACTGAAGTAGTCCTCTTTGAACTAGTTAAAAATGGTTGGTTAAATTAATTCACTCATTTTTAAATCTCTTCATGAAAAATTATTTTGGACTGTCTTTACAAAGAGAACAAATCCAAACAAAATAAATAAATAAGCTCCAGTTCTTCTCACCCTGGAACATTCTAGAATCACCCATATGAGAAGCTGAGCCGTTTCACATTTGTGACCACAATTCAGTGTCTGTCCTTACTGTATTTATTGAGGATCAATGTAGAAACCATCCCCAGGTCTCTTGGTGAGGCAGCCTCGTGATATTCTGAGAGTGAATGTCTTGGCCCCTGAAATTCCCCCAGATGCCCACCCCCTGGAGTACGTTTACTTACACACAGCATAGTTTTCACATCAGATCCTAACAAACACACTCTCTAAAGTTGGTAAAATCTCTTCAGCCTTTTCTCTTTAATGCTGTTACAGACATTTAAATAGCAACCGTTTATGTCTATGGATAAGATTTGAAGTGTCACTAGCCAGGAGTGGAAATGCACCGAACATTAGGCATGCAAGCCAACAGAGCCGTTCTGACAGGGGCTCATGTTTCCTGATACATTTCTGAAGTCTCACCAGAAAAAGGAAGCTTTTCACTGTGTCTCATTACTCTCTGAGTCACTATTCTTTGTTAGACAAAACTACCAATGATAATACGAAGAATTTATTTCCTCCATTTTGTTTATAAAAGTGGCCAAAAGGGCACCTGAGTGGCTCAGCTGGTGAAGCTTCTGACTCTCGATTTTGGCTCAGGTCATGACCAGGGCTATCAGCGCAGAGCCTGCTGAGGACTCCCTTTCTGCCCCTCCCCCACTCACATGCTCCTGCGCTTGCACTCTCATACCCTAAACAAACCAACAAACAAACAAATAAACAAAAGTGGTCACAGAAAAAGTTTTACTTGCTTCTTTGACATAGTTCATTGATTATTGGCAGAATATAAAATTCATTTTTATTGGTTGATCTTTTCATTTCTTGCCTTTAACTCCCTTACATTATTTGTTGGATATAATAGTCTTCAAGTTCTTTTTATGAAAAATAATTTTCATAAGGATTTCGGGGTCACCTCCTTTGCCCTTGGCTTTATGATTTCTCTGTGGTGAGGCATCATTAATGTAATATTCCAGACCTCTCTCCACCCTCTCATTTACTTCTTCTGCAAGATGAAGAAACTTCCCTGGCTGGTAGATCTGGAACAACTAGGCATTCGTAGCTCTGTCTTTTTTTTTCTCCTTTTCCTTAAGACGTAACTGTCTGAAGATAGTAAGCACCTTGGTCTGTGAGAGTATGAAGAGCTTCTCATAGAGTTTGAAATTCCCAATATATCCAACTAGACGCAGTGACTCTGGACTCAGAAGTTGGACAGAAGGGTGTCATTTGGGGCCTATCCAAACGTCAGTATTAGTTTGGAACCACTAACAGATTATGCTTTGTGAGGCAGAAAAGTTTCTCAAAATTTAGTCTAAGAAAGAGCTCTGAACAAAATGTGAACAGTTGTAACTTTAGACCCTAGTTCTAAAATTCAATGACAATAAGTTTTTCAAATTAAACTCCCTTCCTGCTTCTTTCTCTGTAAACTTTGTATTGGAACATCTGCTACCGCCTTGTCTAAAAAAATGTGAAGGTAAACAGTGCAATTGTACGCGAGCCCTCGAGTTCTTAGGTGTTACATAACTAACTTTGAGAGGACATTACTATTAGTATTCCAGATCCAAAGTAAGAGACGACTTGGTCTGAACATAAAATTTACTTTACTTACACTTGACTTCTGAGAATAAAGAGTTTTACATCTGATTTTGTTTTTCTCTAATCTGGCAATGTGAGGAATGATTAAAGCAAGAGTTTACATGTGGCAGAGTAGGGTAATGATTTGTGATATGTTCCCAGTCAAACATTCTTTCTTCCTCTCTTTTTTCCCAAGGGAAATAAATCGTCAGACTCTGAGAAGGTGGGGTTCTAATAAAATTCTTCCTGCATTTCATCTGTTGCTGCTTCTGGTAAAACACACCACACACACACACACACACACACACACACACACACACACACATTTAGCAAAGGCTAGGATTTCTGGAGATTACTTTCAGAGTTCCTGTCTCACCCAAAGCACACATTCGAAAATTCTTCTGGAAAGGTTATCAGAGGCAGTAAAGGATGTGGACACATCACTATGTAGGAGTAATGGGGCATAAAACCAAATATTTATTCTACCCACTGAGCACCAGCTATAACTATAGTTTAGGAAAGAATTCCTCTGTACCTGTCTCTAATGGTGAATGTACCTTCCAGATTTGTCAAATACGCCTGGTTTGAAGATTAGTTCCCAGCAGGAGATTCCTTAAACTGAAGAGTACTTTGAAAAAGGTTTATTTGATCCTCATCTCATCTTTACTTAAGTATGGTTAGAAAGTATGGTAATGTATTTTAAGTAGAGGCTTCATTCATTTTAATGAGATAAAATGCCTATGGTGGTCTTCTAATGTTGGAAAGATATTTATTTACAGCTCTCTGGTCTTTCTGTTTGAAAAAAGAATATTTTACAGTAAGATCTAATCAGTTCCTATGAAGAAGTTACTTGTTGTAATGTTACTCCCATAGTAAGGTATTAATTCTTTCAGTTTTATTTCTGGATGACCCAGTTAAGACTTGGGTTCCTTTACTTCTTTTTTTTTTTCTTAACGTTTTTATTTATTATTGAGAGACAGAGAGAGACAGAGCATGAGCATGGGAGGGGCAGAGACACAGAATCTGAAAGAGGCTCCAGGCTCTGAGCTGTCAGCACAGAGCCCGAAGCCAGGCTCGACTCACAAACTTTGAGATCATGACCTGAGCTGAAGTCGGATGCTTAACGAACTGAGCCACCCGGGCGCCCCTTGGGTCCCTTTACTTCTATAGATTATTACTTTCTTTACTTCTTAAGGGTTGGAAATACATGGTCTCTTTTTATTCTTTCATTTCTTTTACATGATATCTTTTAAAAATTCAATCTCCTAAATCCATCTACTTTTTATTCGGTATAATCACAAGGAACTGGTTAAAAATTATCCCCTAAAAGAGAATTATTTGGTCATTAAATCACATTCAAAGGATATTTAAAATATGAAAAAAAAAGTGACGTCGTAGAATGTGAAAAAACAATTTATGCTGGTCCACATGACTTAATAAACATATATGTGTTGTATATGTATAAATAAAATTAGGAAGAAAGATCCAAAATGATAAAAATCATTGCCTGAGAGAGTATGTGTGATTTTCTTTTTCAATGTTTTAATATTCTATTTTTGGTATTTAAAACCTGTTGGATAAATATTATATTTGTAATAAAAAGTCATTTTTGACTCTAACTAAGAAAGACTCTTGGGTGGTTAAAAAGTCAGCTTTTTGTCCCAGTTCTTACAAACTATATTCATTTTGTCTGATTGTGTTTGCTTTAGCCATGCAGCCACATAAAATAACATCAATAGAACCTTAGGATATTAATTTAAGCATTAAGTGTGTACCACACAATGCCTTTTCCACCAACTGTTTATTTAAGGCATTTTACAAAAAAAAAATAAAATGGTAAAATAAAAACAGATTTGGAAAAGAGGACACAAGTCTGACAATCATAAAAGCCAAAATAATTGCTGCGTTTCTGTCTCAAATTTGTCTCTAAGGTTTTCTTCTGTATGTAAGAAGGAGCATGTTTTTGAAGGAAATATACCCTTCATAGCACTTATATTGAAAGAAATATCTCCGAGGGACTATAACCTTGGATTTGATAGTTACTGTATTATTCAATGTTACCAACAATATTTACAATTTGGTATTGCACTTAGCGAGAATTTACTTTTATTTAAAGAAAAGGGCAAGGTATTAAAATGAATCTTAACAAAGGCCAATTTTTTTGTTGGCTAACCTGATCAGATGTCATATATAACTTTCTGGTTTTCTGACTTGATCCAAGGATGGAAAAAAGCATATCACTTAGAAAATGTCAGCTAAGTCCAGCTTTTGACTGTATTTTTATGCTAGAGGGCTAATATTCTGTATTTGTTGACTAAGGGAAGATTGATTGAATGATTGATTGATTGATAAATGGCAGGGTTATAAGACAGAACATTCTGAACTTCCTCACTTACAAATGAGGAAAATATAGTACAAAATTGCATTGCATGATAAGAAACAACACCTCATCCATCCATCCATCCAGCCAGCCAGCCATTATTTTATTTAAACACATGTATCTGGTTAAGATTATTTCATCTAAAGAAAACATAATATACATGTAAAAGTGGCTTAAAAGATGGTGTTTAATGTTTTATATAGCAAGGGTTCTGATAGTAGGGAAGTTCCTAGTTGGTTAATTCAGTAACTCTAATTTCATCAAGAGTCTTGTTTTTTGTTTTTATTTTTTTAAACCTTGCTATGCCATCCTCAGCCAGTTACTTTTCCTCCTGGGTGACCTCTTGCTCCATGACTGCATAGTTTCAAGAGGCTGCCATAGTGGCAGGAATCATGTCCTCAGACAATCACATCAAGACCCAGAAAAATGATAATTTTTCCTTGTACATCTCTTTGTCAGGAAGGAAAACTCTCACTAGAAAGTCCCTGGAGGACTTCTCATGCTTGGAAGTAATCACATACCCATTTTTAAATTAATTGTCAATGGGATGGGGGATAATATTACCATGATTGCCTTAAACTAATTAAAATTCACCTCTGGGGTGTGGAAAGAAACTCTTTCCTTGACTATCTCACAAAAGGAAAACTGAACGAAATTGGGATTCTGCTAGTGACAAAGAATATGATGGTTGCTAGAAAGGTTAAACATCGGTGCCAGCCACAAAACAAGTTGTTGGGCCTCTACCCTAACCAGCTATCTGCTACACATAGGGAATAGACATAGGGGATAGAAGATACAGTCTAGTGGGGAGAGGAGGTAATGGAACATGTCATTATCAAGAAAGCATAATCATTATTTTAGGATGAAGAAAGTGAATAAGCAAGCTCCAGGATTGTGTGCATGTACATATGGAGTGCTTGGGTTTGTCACTCTAAAACGATGACTTCTTAACTCCACTGGAGGCCACTTTAAATATATAAAGCAACTGTTGAATGAAAACTTGAAAACCGTATTTGTAGTTGACCCTTAAACAATACAGATTAGAACTGCGTGCTTCCACTTATACCCAGAATTTTTAAAGGACAATACTCTAAATGCATTTACTCTTCCTTATGAGTTCTTTAATAACATGTTCTTTTCTCTAGCTTACTTTGTTGTGAGAATACAATATATAACACATATAACATTTAAATATGTGTTAATTGACTGCTTATGTTATCAACAAGGCATCCAGTCGACAGTAGGCTGTTAGTAGTCAGGTTTGCGGGGAGTGAGAAGTCATTCACAGATTAGCGATCGCAGTGGGGGTTGGTGTCCCTGACCCTCCTGTTGTTCAAGAGTCAACTGTGCTTGTCTCTTCTTCCATTGTTCTGCTTTAAATCTTACACTTAATACTCAAATGTACGAAAAACCCATATGGTAGACTGAAGTGTGTGGTAGGGACGTCCACATCTGAATCCTTGGAACCTGTGATTATGTTGCCATAAGTGGCAATATGGATTTGCAAAAGGGATTAAGTTAAGAATTTTGAAATGGAGACATCAGCCTGGATTATCTGAGTGGACCCAATGTATGGATCCTTATAAGATGGAGGCAGGGGCACCTGGGTGGCTCAGTCGGTTGAGCGTCGACTTCAGCTCAGGTCATGATCTAGCTCATGGGTTCAGGACCCACGTCAGGCTCTGTGCTGACAACTCGGAGCCTGCCTCAGATTCTGTGTCTCCCTTTCTCTCTGCCCTTCCCCTGCTCATGCTCTCTCTCTCTCTCTCTCTCTAAGTAAATAAATGCTGAAAATAATTAAAAAAAAAAAAAAAGACGGAGGCGGGAGGATCATTTAGTAGTAGAGGACATGAGGATAGAACCAACAGGAAAGAGTAGTGTGAGGAGGGGGTCACAAACTAAGGAATGTGAGTGGCCCCTAGAAAGTGAGAAAGGCAAGGAAAAGGATTCTTCCCTAGAGCTTCCAGAAAGGAGTGCAGTCCTCTCAGACCTTGATCCTAGCCCATGTGAGACCTATGTCAGACTTCTGACATCCAGTAGTATAAGAGAATAAATCCGTATTGTTTTAAGTCACTAAGTTTGTGGAAACTTGTTACAGCAGCAACAGGAAACTGATACAACATGCTACCATCATTTGTCTTTTTTTATTACCAGCTTTCATAAAAACCAGCTTTTGCAGGTTTCTCTAGCTGATTATGATGTTTGTGATGCATAACGTATACATAGTTTATAAGTAATTGTAGTATGTATTATATATATATATATATATAATATATCTAAGAATTTATTTTAAATTATTTAAATTTTCTTAAAAAGTTAAGTACTGGGGAAAAATGTTCATAGTTAAGCCTCGGCCATCTTTATTTCAGTATTACATCTCTTGCATCAAACCTCCAAAGTTTAATACACTAGGGACAGTTATGACTAAAGACAAAGACTAAGACTTCATCAAAGAAAAAAGCTAACTGAAGAGAAATAAGTGAAATGCCCACTTCTATTTGCAAGTGTTGGGACAAAAATAACTTATGTGGTTCTGTGTTTAACAACAAACAGTTAACCCCTTTCCTTACAACAATCCTGTGAAGTAGAGAAAGCATTAGTTCAATGTTACATAGGCAAGGATTACATCATAAACTATTTCATTCTTGCTCGTACTGAGCACTCAGTATGTGCCAGACGTCATGATAGGTGTGGAGGAAATAACCATAATAACACTAATAATGACAACAATCAGGCTGATTTATTTATTTTCATTTATTGAGCACTTACTCTGTACAGATACAGTTCAAGATATTATTCATACATCAACTCATTAATTTGTACAACAAACCTACATGACAGAGCAGATGCAGATCTTACCCTGAAAGAGAGCACAATTGATTATTAAGGAAGAAGTGGTAGACATATCATCAGATACTTTTTATTGCCAAACAAGTACCATGACATTATTAAAATCACAAATTAGGAACCTCAGGGAAGATGCAGGTAATTCAGTCTGGGTGGAGATAGAGAAGGTTTTCTGAATTAGTGATTCCTGAGTGTAATCTTGAAAGCAAAATCTGTCAATACCAACAAAACACAAACAGTAAAGTCTTATTTCTTAGTTATGCCACAGGAAAAGTAGATTAGATGGTCTTTTCATAGTGATTCAGGAATTATGACTGCTTCCAAATAGCAATGCTACATCTTCGAGTTTTCTTTGTGGCTTTGTGGCTCGGAGAAAGAGATGGAGAATGAGATGAGATGTATGTACCCTGAACTTACCTGCCTTGACTTATAAATAGTATATCCCACCTCCACTACAAATTATTGATCGAAACTAGTCACAAATCTAAACTCAAGTGCAAGGGTGAAGGAGCATGTTGAACATCTGGTAAACATTACTCCCGGCCACAGTTAGACAAAGAGTATTGAAAAAGAAAGAAGTGAGAAACAACATCATCTGGGCCAGGTATATTTTGGCTTTCTGGAGTATGATATGAAAATGTGCGGATGCTAAGAACATGAAGAAATAGTCCTGACCCAGATCAACAAAGGCCCCATAGATGCTAAAGCTCTTGGGGTTTATCTTATAGGAAAGACAGAGCCCTTAAAAAATTTTTAAGTGAATTTGAACGCTGGGGATTGTGGTCCCTGAGAGGATGAGACTGAAAGAGAAAAGATTTTTACTGTTTGATTACTGTTAAAAAGTAATCAAATTAGTTAGGAGTCTATGAAGATACTCATCAAACTTTGGGCAGTATAGTAAAGGACAGAGAAAAAAAGACAGTTTTGAAATGTGTTAGGGGCCAAATTGACAAGACTATAAAAACTGATTAAATATGGGACACTGGGAAGAAGTGAAGAATAACTTCTAGATTTTTACTTTGGATGACTGGTACTATCAATTTAGACAGAGATTACTGAGTAAAGACTATTTGAAGAGGAGGAAGATGAAGAGATTTATTCTGCAGTTTTAAGGTTAAGTTGCCAGTGGGAAATCCAGATGGCATCAACCAGCAAGAGTTTGGATAAAGGCCTAAAGCCAGGTGCAAGCTTGAGATGAAGGTGTGTAAATCACAAAACTTTGGATGAAAGATGAAACCACAAGACTAGGTGTCTTGTAAGCTGTGAAAATGAGAGGAGCGGTGGGCTCAAAACTCACCCATGAAGAATACCAACATGTGAAGGACAGGAAGAAGAAAGGACCCGTTAATGATGAAAGAGAAGATACTGCCAAGTGTATAATGAGAATAAGAAGCTCAGGGAAGGCAGACTTTCAAGGAGAGAGGGATCAATAATCTTGAGTAGTATAAAGAAATTCAGAAGGATAAGGACTGAAAATTTTCACCGAATTTGGTGATTAGAAGTTTCCAGTGATGGCCTTACCGATAAACAATTGTCAAGAAGAAAAGATTTCAATGGACTAGGAATTGAGGCATAATGGATGAAGTGGAAAAAGAGTAGCCACCTCACCCCCCAACCCCCTACCCTGTGGAGAAGTTTAGGGAGTTGATCATACCACACAGCCGAAGTTTGAGTTCAAGGTGGGCAGAATTGAAACCTGAGACCAGGTCAGGAAGCTGCTTCATGGCAGGGCAGGAATTAGACCACCTCAGTCTTTCAGATAGTCGGGTTCATGAAAGCACCTCAAAAATAAGTGCAGTCTTTCACCACATTTCCTAATTTTTATGACCGTCTAGATGAGTTGCTGAGGGGAATTTTCCAAGTATAGACTAAAACACACACACAGGGGCGCCTGGGTGGCTCAGTTGGTTAAGCGGCCGACTTCGGCTCAGGTCATGATCTCGCAGTCTGTGGGTTCGAGCCCCGCATCAGGGCTCTGTGCTGACAGCTCAGAGCCTGGAGCCTGCTTCAGATTCTGTATCTCCATCTCTCTCTGACCTGCTCAAACTCTGTCTCTATGTCTCTCAAAAATAAATAAACGCTAAAAAAAAAATTAAAAAAAAAATAAAACACACACACACACACACACACATGCACATATCACACTATACCACACCACACCACACCACACCACACCACACCACACAAGTTTGAAAAGATAGATTATTTAGGTGATTTACTTAAAGGAGCTGAGTAGAGCACCACAAACTGGTAATAAATGATACCCTACTAAATCCAAATGCATTTTAGACTTTTAGGGAGTACTTAATGGGACCAAGCAGTCTTAGTAAGTAAAATTAAATGGATGTAGTTTTAAACAGTACCCCGTGTCAACGTAATTCTATCAAGTGATCTTTTCTAATAAGTAAGGCACTTAGCTCATATTTAAGCCATGGTTGAAGAAACAAAACTCTTAGAGATACAAAGTTCCCAATGTGTCTTGGGGGTCACAGAATTCTTCTCATGATAGTGGTCCTAAATAAAGGAAAGGCCCTATTCTCATGGCATGTTCTGGGAACATAAAAAAGTGGTATGGCTCTAGCTTCGTGGGGAGTGGAGAGAGATAAAGCTGACCACGAAGGCCGGAACCAGATAATGAAGGGCTTTATATATCATGCGAAGGAGTCTGGACTTTATCTTATGGGTTAGCAGAGAGCTATTAAAGACTTTTAAGTAAGGGATTATCATGATCAGATTTCCATTTTCTGGCAGCTACAGTGTGGAAGAGAACTGAAGGAGGACAAAAGCTGGAGACAAAGAGACCAGTTAGCAAGCCCTGCTTACTCTTTGCCTCTGCCTTGAGATTCCCACATACCAAGACTCCAGACCCATTCTTATAAGACCTTTCTTTCCAGGGGCTGCCTCGCTGGTCTGGGTTGTTATTTTTTAACACAATGACCATGTGTGTATGTATGTGCTCATGTACACGAGCGCATGCACACACACACACACACACACACACACACACACAGAACACAGTTTTTATTCTGATCCTTCCTAAGCAGAGCCAAGACTTGTATCCAGGTCATCTGTAAGTCATGTCAAGGAACAACAGTATATAATATTATGTGAACAAAAGACCCCTTGTCTGTTGGGAAGACATGGAAGATCCACGGGATTTAGGCAAGGGATGGGGTAGAGTCATGTGAATGTATGAAAATTATAGTCCAGCTGCTTACATGAATTTAATGTAAACTGTTCTCTTTCCTATAACTTGACCATGTATTTCTCATAGAATGCACTGAATGGTATGCAGAATTCTGAAGGGCAATCGGAGACAGGAATTGAAGACGAGAGGGAGTTAGAAAGTATATATAGACAGTAGATCTTATGCAGGAAGATCCAAATGAAGAATTTTGTACACTGATTGCCACATATTTGTTTTTTTTTAAACATTTATTTATTTTGAGAGAGATCATGAGTGGGGAGGAGGGGAGAGAGAGAGAGACGAGAGAGAGAGAGAGAGAGAGAGAGAGAGAGAGAGAGAGAGAGAGAGAGAGAGAGAGAGAGAGAGAGAGAGAGAGAGAATCCCAAGCAGCCTTCACCCTGTCAGTGCAGAGCCTAATGAGGGCTCAAACTCACAAGATTAGAACTTGGGCCGAAATCGAGTCAGACGCTCAACCAGCTGAGCCACCCAGCGCTCCTGCCACATGTTTGTTACTAAAGAGTTGGCTAAAGAAAATGGAAGATCACTTCCCCCAGAAAAAGAGGAGAAAAACTACATGTTAAATGCAGTAAAATATTTGCATATGATGATTCAAAAGCAAATAAGCTTAAGGGGGAGTAACAGAAATTGTCTATGTATCTGGTTCTAATAGTGCAAGTGTTTGTAGGTTAATAACTGCAAGAGAAAAATTAAATTACAGATAGTCCTTGTTCATAGCTGTGTCTTGGAAGGTAGAGAATAATGTAGCCTAAGTGAATTGCTAAAAGATTTTATACTTAAAGGAAACAAAACTAACACATGTGTGGTCTTTAATGTCAGAAGTATTGTCTTTGGAACATTCTTTTTTTTTTTTTCTCTCCCCTGGAAAACAAAGTAATATCTGTGGCTTTTTGTCTTCCTCATGTTAAAATAGAGGAGAGAAGTGGAGATGATCTCATCCAAATAGAGAAATGGAAACAGGGAGAACGATTTTATATGTTTTTGAGTCACTAAGATATTGTTGAATATGGTAGATTTGAAATATGACTGCTAATCACATGGTGCAACTCTCATTTCAGAGGGAAAAGATTGCATATGCCTATACCTGTGAGATTAATGAGGCTGTCCTGAAACCATCGGTATCAATAGCTCTGTCTGCACCCCTGGGAGGAAGCCCAGGGTCCATTTCTTACCCTGGCGATATCTGTTAGGTAGCAAGTAGTTGGCCGTATAGGGGAAGCATGAAATCACAGAAGGGAATGTCCAACACTGAAGCGACTGGTAGGCATCAAAATCGGCAGGTTGATGGACACAAGATAGCAAGAGTAAGCTAGATTAGGTGTGTTTCTAGGGTTTAAAGGTACCTCTTCCACTGTTCACATACTGCAATCTGGATCCATTTTGGTTCACACTGTCAGAGTCGGATAACTCTCCTGTTTGCATAAGGTAGAGCGCTAATCCTAATAGGGGCTGCTTCCAAATAGTTGATAAACTTAGTGCTGCTTCTACTCTCTCACTCCACTAGCTGAGATATGATGGGTAGAAGCTGCTAGCTTTCAAAGTGCCAGATCTTTGGGCCCTAGACATTTCTTCCCTCCTCTCCTTGTAAGGCCAAGACTCTTAGTCTTCCAAGTGTCTGTACTAATTAAATACAGGCCTAGTATGCCAGAAATGTTTTGAATGTAAAAGATTAACGAGAGAGAAAACTTTTGTGAAAGGAGGGAATTGAGACAGGAGAGGCCCCTCCTAGTTGGCATGAGTTTAAGGGAGAGGTAATCTTGAGGTCTTAGGAACATGAGCAGTGCATTTTTTTTTTTTAAGAGACACTTGGCTCTAATGGGAATGAGTGGGAAAAAAAAATTTCAGGGACTGTGGCAGCAGCCACCCAGGAAGGCTCACCGTGATCCTGGGAGACAGATGAGCTGTAAGTGGACTGTCTGAGTAAATGAGGGCAAGATGAAGTCATTCCACATCCGCCTCTTCTGGCCACGTTACCTCTTGTTTTGTTTTAGAGCTCCCCATAACCGGAACCCACAGACCATTTTGACCTTTCCTTCCAGATTTGGCGTTTAGGGGAATAAATCAGAATTAGTGCTGCCATGAAGCTCCAGACGTGGTGTCTTGCAGACAAAAGTGAGACCATTACTGGCAGTTTTAGCACTCGGGACAATATTGCACGGCTCACTTGGAACAGTAAGGACTAATCAGTAGGAGAAACTTGATGGTCCTGTGGGCAACACGTCTCAGCAAATGTTTTGACTATTACTTGTTCAATCAGTTGGGTGGTGGGAGGTGAGGAAGGAGACCAAGATTTGTGTTTTGGTAACTTGCCAGCACTTCAATGTCAGCTAACCTTTTGAGAAGCAGAAAGATTTTTTTCTGAAACCATGTAGCAGTGGTCAGACTGATGAACATATTTAGAGACACTGAAATGATGTAATAATGGCAACAATGTTATTTTTACAGCATTAGGAGGGAAGGAGGACCACTACCAGCTGCCAAGCTCATTGGTCACATTGATCCCTAATAAATCCTGGGTGAGCCTGCCCAATATTAGTCATAGGAGTTAATCCCTTGAATCTGTTAGGACTTAAGACACATTACTTTTAGTCGGGAGTGTAAGAGAAAATATTCTGGCATGTGGTAAGAGGAAGAGTAATTTAGTACACTTTCTTAATGTTTTGAAATGCTGTACTGAGGCAACTTTTTGTGTGGAGGGGGCAGGATGAATATCTTGTATTCTCAAGAGAAAATGGCAACCTCTCATCAGAGAAAAATAGGGAAAGTGAACCCAAGGGAATAGAAACTTCATAAAGTTCAGGTTCCTAAGAAAAAAAATGTTAAAAAAAACTACACGTGTTCTCATTTCCACATACACTGAATTCACACCTGCTGAAGGCTGACAAAGGCACAATATTCCCAATGAAGGCACTCTTCTTTTTCTAATAGATTTTAAGCAATTGGCCCTCACAACCCTAGTGGCAGTAGAAACTATTAACATCTCCATTCTACAGATGAGCAAACTGATATTTTTCTACGATCACAAGGCTGGTTAATTGTGACATCCGGATGGGGTATCAAGCCTATTAGACTCCAGAGTCCAAGGTCCTAAACAGGGGGCTAACTTGTGGAGAACTTCACCTCTTGGGACTTGTTGATGACTGACTTCATGGTCAGGGGCACAGGGGTTGATGTGGGACAGATGTGGGCTCTTCCACTTACCAGTGACAGGAACTGAGTTCGCTCTGAGCCTCATCTGTCAAATGGAGGTCAGAGTGTTCTTTCATAGAATTTTTGTCAAGATTAAGCTATATAGCATAGAGGCAATGTCCAATACACCAATGATGCTTAGTGAGGAATAATTACTTTTTAAATAACAATTATTGGAATATACTTATTAATTTTGCTTATTCTTTGATCAGTGATACCCAAACTTAGACCCTACTCTAGACCAATAGAGCATTATTTCTGACCAAAGGTTCACCTTAGAACATGAATTCTTATCCATCATCCCTTGTAATTCTTAGGATCAGACTAGTTTGGGGCATAATTCTTATGTCCTAAACTAACCAATTACTTAAGTAATTTGTTAAAGGCAACCCCCTGCCTCTGCATTCCCTAGATCAGCCCCCAAAATTAGTAACTATTTCTTTATTTTCTCCTTGATCTGTAATGATTAGTGATGCTTTACCAGTACGTCAGATAAGCTTCAGCTCTGGTTCTCTCTGACACTGAATTATAATTGGTTCAAAGCACACATCCAGCAGAAAGACTGTCTGAGTCCTTCACAATGAAATTGCTTTTCTTAAACAGGCGATGTGCTGGGACCCAGAAAGTATGGCCTCTACAGAAGCCCCCCGATCACCTGTCAATCATTTAAAAGTCAATTCTGAATTTACCTATTCCAGAAATTGGCACTAATTGCACTTGATTTCATGTACTTACACATTACTCTCAGAATTTCAACTTTGAATCTATAAAAATAATTGGCTCTTGGTTACAGGACTAGAGGTTCTTAATAATGACAGTTTAGTTTTCCTTTTTAACTAGACTATATAGTCCCTAAACTTAGGGACCATGTCCTCCACATGGTACATGTGGATGAAGGATAGAAGAGAAACAGAATGTATGGTACCTGCCCTCAACGAGCATGTGATCGAGCTGAAACGATACACTGCCCTGAAACTGTTAAGCAACATTTTCTACATCACTAGATATAAATTATAGTGCCCTGGCTATTCCATGAACTCAACAGGTGAAAAAAATACATTCAGGATTGTCATCAGCTCTTTAAGGAGACTCACATCTGAGTTTCATGTAAGGTTTTCTCTTTTGGAGGGCAAAGCAAATCACTACAAATCACAGGAAAATGATACTGTCTTTTAAATGACATCTCTGTCTAGATCTTGTTCCCAAAGTCCGTTCTTTCCTAGAACGTGAGCATCTTATGTTCTAGTCTAGCGGTTTTCAGCCATGGCTTGTGATGTCTTACTAGGCAAGGAAATTTATTTAGGGGACATGATCATCATTTTTAAAACACGAAGGCAAATAAAAATATCTGAGATAGTAGACTTAATAAGAAAATTTCATGAAATTTGGTTTTATGCATATATACCAAGTCACAATGTAAAATGTATTTCCTACCAAGACTTGTAGTTGAAAAGAGTTTGAGGACCGGCGCATCTGGCCAACACCAAGAAAACTAAACAGATAAGACTATAGAAAAACTTGATGGTTGCAACATATTTTTCCACTGAAGAGAATTACCTCACGTTGTGGTAATATTTTCTTTGTGAAGTTCAAAATTAATCACGGAGAACAAAATATCAGTCACATTACTGCCAAAGCCATACCAAATATCTGGCTTAGATGAGTGACCACAGCAGGCTTCCTAATACGTCACACAAGAAGTGTGTGAGGTACATGCCACTTAGTTGCAGACAGAACTAAATAACTACAGGTCTCATCAGGGTCAGCACTGCTCCAATAAGCTCACCTCATGACAGACTCTCTGGACCAGGGACCCAAAAAAGAAAGAACTCAGAAACGTTCCCTTCTGCCAAACTCACCAGTAAGATACTTCTCACTGCCTTTACCAATGGGGTAGAACTAGAGAGAAGTCCACATGAGTAGTCTAGACAAAAAGAGGATAATGGTGAATGGAGGTATGGAATGTTATTCTAGTGGAAGATCCCTTGGAAACATGAAAGCATGGAAGTTAAAAGGCAATGAATTCCCCTAGGCACACGCTTTTCTCAGAGGGTAATGTTTGAGATATCACTGCCTTCCCCCAACATACCTGCCATGGCTTGAGAGTCTTATGGGCAACCTGGGTGAGGCAAATCCTTTGAGGTAAATAAACAATAGCTTTTTAGGTAGCCCTTCCTCGCCTTGAGAAGCTACGCCACTTCATATGAACTACACTTTATTTGTGTACCCTTCTAAAATCTCTTTGGGCAAATTATACTTTTGTGTGCAGAAGACTCTGAATTGGGTTTGAATATTAATTAAATTAAATTGAAGGCCCTGCCCATAAAAATTTACTTCTTAAACTGTTTTCTATCTCTAAAGATGCCCACCTACATGCTATAATTAGCTCATCTGAGACTGTACAGTGATAAACACAAAGTATTCCAAATAACAGAACATTATTATATATCGAAATGTCTCAAATTTTAACATAACTGCCCTTGATGATTCTCAGGAAGAAATTATCAAAAATTAAATTTCTGATCTTTTCTAAATAAATCAAAAATTAAAAACAATTTAAGTGAATCAAAAGAAAAAAAAAAGGTTAGCCTTCTCAAGTTCAAGAGAAATGTATTAAATTCCAAGAAGTATCCCTACTACCAAATTTTAATAGTCTAGTCATTCTTATTCAAAAGCAGCTGACTCTGATATCTGAGTAGAGCTGGGGTTTCTTTACTACCTCTATCTTGGGCTGTCTTCTACCAGAATAAAATTCCTTTAGGGGCAGAATTTGACTTATTTTGACATTGGTATTATCAATCAGGATTTGATCAGAAAATAGAAGACACTCCACATTAGTTCAACTACAATGTTATTTATTACATGGAATTAGAAACTTATAAAACCATTTGTAGGGTTGCAGGAGATAAGATCAAAAGGCCACTTTCAGGAAATCTCCAAGTGTGACTCACAGGAAACTCACCACAAGCCAAGTCCAGTAGGTGGTTCTCAAAAGAACTCCCAGAAGCCTGGGGAAGCCACCACTATGATCCTGAGCTTCCTGCTTTCAACGACTTCTCTTCTGCTTTCCACTTCACATTAACGCCTCTCACTGTCCAAAGTCAAGGGTCTAAAGATTACCCCAGCATGTGTCATACACCCAGGGAAGTTTGAAACACATGCAGATGTACAGGCCTTTGAGGCCATTAGGCAAGTACAAGGTTTTTCCTAGAGACCAGTAAAAATCTAGACCTTGTGATAGCTACCAAAAGAAACTCAGTAGCATTCCACAATCCAGTTGCCAATAAGTGCAGTGCAATTATATGAATTTATGGCTTGTGAACATGAAGTCAGTTGCTAGAGCTCCCCCATTCTGAGTTCGATGCAGTCATACTGGAGAGTAAATGCACCTATGCGTTGTGTCCTCTCAGAAAACACCACTTACAAAATCACTCCTTTGCTGCAGAATTTAGATATTTCCTGTCTTCTTTGGGTCCCCTTTCTTTCCTATAATATTTAATTTTCCATTTTGGGTAATGTTTCTGGCCTCTTTGTATTTGGGAACCCTGTGCTGAGCATGCCATGTCTTCTGTCTAACCACACAGGCTCCTTCCTAGTTTTTTTAAGACATGTTTTTTAGGGCAGTTCTTGGTTTACCACAAAATTGAGAGAAGGGTACAGAGATTTCCCATGTACCACCTCTTCTCACACCAGCATAGCCTCCCCATTATTAACAACACTCCTGAGAACAACACACTTTTTCCCCCAAGGATGAACCTGCATGAACACATCACAATCATCAAAAATCCATTGTTCCTCCTAGGATTCACTCCTGGTGTTTACATTCTATGGGTTTGGACAAAAGAATAATGACAGATATAGTATTCATCATTATAGAATCGCAGAGAGTGTTTTCACTGCCTTGTCCATTCTATTTTGTGAGTTAGTATTATTACTCCTACTGATACTGTAAGGAAGGCCGGTGAATCTGCCTCCTAGATTTCATTTGTTTTGTTTCACCTAGAGAATCACCTCCAGCAGATTCTGAACAAAATTAATGTTGGAGTTTTGAGAGACTATGTCCCTCGATGCCTAGTCAGGCCCAATACTTTTGCCACGCGTCCTTCCCTGGGGCCTAGAGTTTCCTCAGCTCTTTAGCTCATCAAGTCTTGAATAACTCAGAAACTTTAATGTCAACAATAATATTTTCTTCTGCCCTCACTTTTCTGGAGCGCTGGGACATGTCTCTTGTGTTCTCTTTATCCCCAAATTCATTCCAGGGAGACAGTGTTTTGTTTTCACAATTAACTTCGACTTGTCCCTTTCTTTTTCTACCACCCAAAAACCTCACTCACTTTGCTGTATCTGCCACTTTTCTTTTCAAACATTTATTTTTCTAACATACTCCTGTGGGTTGAGCCTTGGTCCACAGCCACCAACATGCCTATCCTGTAAGAAGCATGAATTCAATCAACTGCATGTCTGCCTGAAGTACACACTTTAAAAACAGATGTGTCTACTTCCTCCACCACAACCCCACCATGAATGATCCCACCCAGAATGCATTCTCTCATCAGATGACCTCTAACTTGGCACTGAACACTGAACTTGAATACAAGATGTAGTGCTTGAGTCCAGATTCAGGGGCTAAACCACAGGAGTGTGAATTTTAGCTACTTCACATACTAGCTATATTTTTGGGCAAATCATTTAAATTACCATGCTTCAGTTTCCTTATGTAAAATCTGATTATTAACATTCTTCCCTTGTGAGATTATTATAAATATTAAATAAACTCAGATGTAAAATTCTGAGATTTGTTCACAATATGTAGTCATAGGCATGATGTGTTATCTTCCCCATGCCTTCTCTTATTCATATACTTCTCCGGCATTCTACCTCAGAAGATTGAGAATAGCACCTACAATCACTAGAGCACCTTCAGATACACTGACTGATGCCTTAAACATCACACTCAAGTCTTCTGCTATATACCTAACCAGCTAGTTAACAGCCCTAAGGCAACGAATATTTGCAGCCTTAAGGATCTGCATCTCCCTGGTTTCTGGACCCAGGCTCCTTCCGGGAGAATCATTCAGGTGAGCTACTGGAGACCTTGCCCCTCTTCCTCTGGTACTTTTCTTTAAACCCCAATCACCCTTTATGATCAAGTAACAACTAAAATGCTCTTCTGTAATCCCATCTGTAAGGACAACTGAAAGCGGGTGCTTTGCCTTGCCCCTTCCCTATTTGCCCAGACTGACTTCCAGTCCCCTTTTCCTGTAAGAGCTTTTCTGTAAGAGCTTCACACCTGCCCTTAAGAAAATCTCTCTCTTCCTTTCTCTTTTATTGTCCCAATGATCATATTCTGATCGTTTTTAAAGCAATCCAGTTTCTCCTTGTTACCTGAAGAAACTTAGTCCCTGAGGACTGAGTTTTCCTGCCACAGGTCTTTTTTTATTTACATTCTTAGCTTTGAGTCTGAATAAATTTTGTTAGGTTGCTTCTCCACCGCAAGCAAAGGTGGTTCATCCCTTATATAATCAGGGCTGCTCTAGCAGGGATGCAGGAGGCTGTTCATGATGGAATCTCTATCCCTCGGAGTCTGAGACAAACCACATGAATACAGGTCTTGAGCATCTCACACTTCAACCCCTAGACACTAAATCCATATCGGGAAAAAGACTGACTCAGATTTCTACTTATGCCTGCTCTGAAGCTCCACTGCTCAAACAGATCTTAACTGCTTCTGAAATTTAACATCCTAGCTTGAAGACCTTGATTAAAAAAAAAAAAATGCAATGCAGTTAATATCATTCCACACAACCAGTGCCTAGAGAGCCTGTACAGTGGTATCTGACGAAACGACTCTCTTTTTCCATGACCTGCTAGTCCTTTTCTGGGCCTCTCCTGCAGTATTAGGCCAATTGCCCCCGTGTGATTCACGGGCAGCGACAATGACATGCACACTAAAGCACGGGCAGCCAGCTTACTGGGGTCTGTCCCAGCTACTAACCAGCTGCACCACTGGAAAAAAACAGCCACACATATGCTGCCTCAGTATACCAGAGTACAACACTACAAGACCTAAATCTAGAAGGTGCTAAATAATGAAATCTCCTAGCTGTACCATCAGAAGCAAAGGTTACCACATGTTATTTTGGTCTCTAAATATCAGTTCAGTTGCTGTGTTCATCTTTCAAGGTTAATACAC
Organism: Paguma larvata; assembly: GCA_030068075.1. NCBI lineage: Eukaryota > Metazoa > Chordata > Mammalia > Carnivora > Viverridae > Paguma > Paguma larvata. Next base: position 25,359,392 of record CM057838.1, read on the forward strand.
TGTGTATCATTTCTTTCTTCTCTTGAAACTCTCAATAAATAATGTTCTGTAGCCATAGAAAGCAGATGAAGGTCAAAATATTAGCTTCTTACTAATAAACTGATAAAACCTGAGCTGAAGGATATAGCTTAGATGTGCGTTTTCTAAATTCTTCACTATTTATACTTAGTCACATGGTCAGTGTCAGCCGGGCCACCACAGGACACCCCTGTAAGAGCCTCCTGTCTGAAGAAGCTTAGCATACAGAGAGAGCAGACCAGAACATAGACTCTGCCTGGGAAGGCAGCTTGAAAGAGAGAAGTTGGAATTACCTTGGATTCTTCCGACTTGCCAGTCAGAAAATCCCATGAGAAGGCATAAGTCGATGGGGGAGCAGGAAAGGCCAAAGGTATGAGTCTATTAGAAGTTCCCTTCTGGGAATCTGAGGCCAAATTACCACTTTAGACTTGGCTTTTAAATAATTGCCTGAATATTAAAAAAACTAAGAAGCTGCGTAGAGATTTGTTCACCAAATCCCAAGGACTCTTCTAATATCTGTCCGGAAATTAAATGTAAGTAATGTGGCTGAAGGCAGGTTAGTCATTTGTTCAGCACTGCAGGGCTTCAGTGTGGGCAATAAAACCACACTGACCATCAAGAGCAAATGTCTATGTTTATTCTTGCCCATCTGCAAGACTTAGCCTACTTTATAAACCATAGAGTTGTGAATTCAAGTTAGAAAATAGATCCGTGGGATTTTTCACAAAAGCTTTCCTGCATCTTTTAGTCAAAATGCAATTCACGTGAAACAGTTCTGAAACTCTTCTTGAAAGTGCTTCGAAAACATAGGATTTTATACAGAAGTATGATACTGTTTTCTGTAAGTTTAGAGCTTTATACAGTGGCTTTTGTTCTAAAAAGTCACATTTATTCCCAAAGGTAGGTGAATGGGCACCTGCAGTTTATAAACAGTAATTTTGGAGTGCCTGATCTGCTTGTGAAGATTTTACTGTCCTGGCAGGAGACTGAACCTGATTAGCTTGATGGGCATTGCTTTCTCTTTATTGTTAGAACACAAATGGAACCCCTGCTTTTTTGAAATAAGTAAGGAGCATCAATAATCCCAACTACCTAACTCAATTACTATTTTCATGTTTGTATTTTCCCTTCCGGACTCTCCCTCTATTATGTTCTTTCTCAAGAAAATAAATTAGTCTTATGTACCTTTTCTCTAAGAGTACTTCTTTCTCAGCTGAAACCATTATAAAATCTGTATTTGAGTTTTATACAAGTTGATTTCAAAATATTTTCCGCTCACATATGGCTGGCAGGATCATATACGACTAGTGTGTTTCTTTTTCAATAAACTTCTCCTCATTCGGGCTGTCTCATGAATTACTTGGGCTCCTTGGGGACCTCAAATGCTAGTTGTGATTAATGTCCAATTGAAGCCCTTCTCACACCATCCCTTTCATCGTCATGGGAGAGTACTTGAAAAGGTATATAAACATCCCTACCATGTAGGAGTCATTCCCCAAAATACCGTTACCTAGCACTGAACTTTACAATTAACCAACTTAGGTCAAAACATCATGTTTAATTTCATTTGTACCATAAAGTTATTCTTCAATAAATAAAAAAACAAGTTTAACTTGAGGATTTCCCTGAAGTCAAATGTTGGGTAGATAAAATGGATCCAAAATCTCAATCACCTTTATGTGCCCAGACCAGATTACTTTTCCCCGGGGTCTTTACTGTAAGACAAGTCACAAACGAGGTGAGTTTGTTAAAAGGGACTGGGGTCTGCTCAAAGGCACACACCAGTTCAAAATGAAAATACCTAAGCTATATCTTCTGGGTTCCTTATTGTTATCAAAGTAATCTCAGAGGTATCTGTAAATCAAATTATAATGAAAAGGAGAGATTGTGTGTATGGGGTGGGGGAGAAAGAGAGAGAGAATGACACACAGTTTTCTTTGTCTTAGAGGTGCTACTCCCTCAAGGCACCAGAAAGGTTAGAGGTGCTGCTCCCTCAAGACACCGGAAAGCTCTCTTCTCCTAGTTAAGAAAATTGGCAAAATAGCTTCTGGGTAAATTCTAGCCTGATATTCCGACCAGTCCCGCATTAGTCTTACATTCTGTGAAGGAGTTGACAGATGCTGCTATGCTGTTCTACCTGACCCACTGTTGGAATAAATTATCATCACGGTCCTGTTAGCAGGCCCAGGACAAGATAGTGCTATGACAGGTATAATACAGGAATAATGTAGACCCAGGTGTAAATAATTAAAGTTGTAATTCAAGCATAGCTTACCAGTGACATCATTTATCAATGTCACTAGAATCCTTCAATGAAATTACAGCTTTATATGTAGAATTTAGATGTACACCATTTGTTGCAATACATGAAGAATGTTCCTATTAAATGTAGGTGCTAGATGCATTAACATCAAGGGGCAGGACTTGATTCAAATAACTGTTATCTTTTCTCCTTCTGCCAGAGTGAACCCATTTATTGTTTACTTTTAGACTCAACGAATATAACCTTAGTTTAAAAATGATTGTAGTCTTTTTTATGGGGCAGTTCAGAGAACAAAAAGCAAGGTTAAAAAGGTGAAGAGGCCAAGTGTTGTCCACGGATGAGTTAGTGAGCAGAAAAATAAAAGCCGATGTCAGATTCCTATACACATCAGAAGCTACCTTTACTTGCATCATATTTTTGTCAAGAGTTATATCTTACTGGATTGGGGAAAATGTCAAAGAAGAACTGGGCCTTCTGTTAACAGATATTTTAAAGTGAGTAAATTTTAAGAATGTAATGTATAATATCAAATAGACTATTTCAAAATGGCCTTGATATCATGTACATTAGGAAAAAAAAGAAGAAAAAAATAAGAGAGGTTGGAAAACAAATTCTTCTAGACTGGAGGGGTAGGATCTATGCTTGTCAATTTTCACTAAAGTTTATAACTCTGAGTTGCCCATCCATAGACCGTTTCAATAGAAATTGATCTTGAAAATGTGCAAAAGTCATCCACACTCTTTCAATCTATTTTCCTCTCTCTTCATTTATTCCTCTGCCTCTTGACTTCCCAAGAAAGAGTATCCTAGGCATATCTCATGCAGGGATAAACAACATATGTTTATGAGATTTAATAAAACAACACTAAATTAGTATGAAATATATACTACTCTCTCAAATTTTATGGAAGACAATTTAATATAAAAGCTTTAAAAATGTGCAAAGCTTTGGCTTTCCAGAAATTCTATTTCTAGGGGGGCCTGGATGGCTCAGTCGGTTAAGCATCCAACTCTCAGTTTCCATGCAGATCGTGATCTCATGGTTTCATGAGATTGAGCTCTCTATTGGGCTGTGTGTTGACAGCACAGAGCCTTCCTGGGATTCTCTCTCTCCCCCTCTGTCTTTACCTATCACCTACTCATGCTATCTCTGTCTCTCTCAAAAAAAATATTTTTTTTTTTAAAGAAGAAAAGACAGAAATGAACTTTTGAGACCTCATCAAAATAAAAAGCTTCTGCACAGCGAAGGAAATAATCAGCAAAACTAAAAGGCAACTGATGGAATGGGAGAAGATATTTGCAAATGACATATCAGATAAAGGGTTAGTACCTAAAATCTATAAAGAACTTCTCAAACTCAACACCCAAAAAACAAATAACTCAGTGAAGAAATGAGTCAAAGACATGAACAGACACTTCTCCAAAGAAGACATCCAGAGATGGCCAATAGACACATGAAATGATGCTCAACGTCACTCATCATCAGGGAAATACAAATCAAAACCACAATGAGATACCACCTCACACCAGTAAGAATGGCTAATATTAATAACTCAGGCAACAACAGATGCTGTTGAGGATGCGGAGAAAGAAGATATCTTTTACACTGTTGGTGGGAATGCAAACTGGTGCAGCCACTCTGGAAAACAGTATGGAGGTTCCTCAAAAATTAAAAATAGAACTACCCTATGACCCAGCAATTACACTATTAGGTATTTATACAAGGGATACAGGTATTCTGTTTCAAAGGGACACATGCACCCCAATGTTTATAGCAACACTATCAACAATAGCCAAAGTATGGCAAGAGTCCAAATGTCCATTGATGGATGAATGGATAAAGAAGATGGGGTTTATATATACATATATATATATATATGATGTGGTATATGTATATATATACATATATATATATATATGATGTATGATGGAATATTGCTTGGCAATCAAAAAGAACGAAATCTTGCCATTTGCAACTATGTGCATGGAAATAGAGGGTATCGTGCTAAGCGAAATTAGTCTGTCAGAGAAAGACAGATATCGTATGACTTCACTCATATGAGGACTTTAAGATACAAAGCAGATGAACATAAGGGAAGAGAAGCAAAAATAATATAAAAACAGGGTGGGGGACAAAAAACATAAGAGACTCTTAAATATGGAGAACAAACAGAGGGTTACTGGAGGGCTTGTGGGAGGAGGAATGAGCTAAATGGGTGAAGGGCATTAAGGAATCTACCCTCGGAACCATTGTTGCACTGCATGCTAACTAACTTGGATGTAAATTTTTTTAATTAAAAAAAAGAAAAAGAAAACTTGATTGGACCATTAAAAAAAATAAAAGAAAAAGAAATTCTACTTCTAGAGATGCACCCCAAAGCTAAGGTACACACAAATATTGGTCATTTGTAGCAGCTTTTTTATAGATATATAAAAATAAAAACTGAGAAAATATAAATGGTTGACAATAAGAAGTTGGTTCTTTAGGTTCTTTAGGTTATGAAAGACCCACCCACGGAACCATTTGCAGCCCTATGTGATTGTGCCATAAATGCAGAAAAGTATCTAATGATATGAGAAAATCATTGTAACGTATGAAGCAATGAAAAGCAGGTTACAGTTTGTGCAGTATGATCTTACCTTAGTGTGTTTGGGTTGCCTAGAGCAAAATGCCATTAACTGGCTACCTAAGTAAGAAATATTTATTCCTCACAGTTCTGGTAGCTGGGAAGTCCAAGGATCAGGCACCATGATATCCAGTGTCTCACGAGGACCTGCGTCCTTGTTCATAGACGGCTGTCTTCATGCTGTGCCTTCACATGGCAGAAAGCTGAGCAGCTTCTCTAGGGTTTCTTTCATAAGAGCACTAATCCCATGGAGCCCTCGTGACCTAAGCACCTCCCAATGTACCCACCTCCTCATACCACCACTCTGGGGATTAGATTGAAACATGAATTTGGGGGGAACACAGATAGTAATTCTGCAAAAGAAACTAGACACTTAGTATACAACTTTATATATATAGAAAGCACTTCAGAAAAACTGCCCTTAAATTTAGAGACAATACCTTACTGAATAATGCTCTCTGTGACAGGCACTCTTCTAAGTGCCTAACATGCACTGTTTAATTTAAAATAATACTTTCTTAATGTTTATTTTTGAGAAAGAAAGAGAGACAGGGAGACAGAAAATCTGAAGCAGGCTCTGCACCAACAACAGAGAGCTGGGCGTGGGGCTTGAACTCACAAACCATGAGATCATGACCTGAGCCAAAGTCAGACGCTTAACCGACTGAGCCACCCAGGAGCCTAATTTAATGTAATCCTTAAAACAACAAGGAAGATAGGCATTTGTCCCACTTAGAAGATAAACTGAGGTACACAGAAATTCAGAGGTTTGCTGAAACTAACAATGGTAGACATGGGGTGGAACCTTAGCTGTCTATGCAGAGAACACATTTTTAATTATGGCATTATAGTAACATCCCAATTTTTATTCATTTAGGTTTTTTGGCCTTTGTCCGAATTTTCCAGAGTAAATATGCATTATTTTATAACCAGGAAAATTATCTAATTCTCTAATAAATCTAATTTTTAAAAATCATATTAGATACTATAAAGGAAAAGAGAAAAGCTTCTAAGTAGTATAGAGTAATAGTTCTATTTTAAGAAATAAATGTTCTGAAACCAAACTGATGGATTGAAGTTTCCTTAAATTTTCTTTTGAGTTATAATAAAATCACATCACTGATGAAATAACAAATGACAGCATTTTTGTTTTACTCATCACCTTTTTATTTTTTATTTTTTTATATAGATGATCAACCCATCCGAGAAACATGATGTTTCCGTAATAGGACTGTGTCTATGCTTCGTTTCAATCTTTTCCCTTTATTTCTCCTTTGTGAAGAAGCCTAAACAACTCATACAAACACATGACAACTTGTTCTCCTTGTAAATAAGGAGAGAACAGAGTACAGAAAACAGCACCATTGTAGAATTAAGCTTATCATCTTTCTTTCAAAAAGAATTGGTCACAATTTGCTTTGTTGGAGCAATCTGTCCCTTGTTGCAGATTTATATTGCTCTGTGGGACTGTGTTAGAAAAACATTATTATTATTAGCAGTAGTAATAGTTGGCAGCCAGTCAGCACATTTCATCAAAGACTCTAAGAGCTTAGCCATCAATCAAACTTGCCTTGGTGTGCTCCTGGGAGGAGGTGATATTATTTCTGTTTGGAACAGAGGTTAAGTGACTTGCCCAAGGCCTTGAAGCTAGTGAGATTCAGAGTTGGGAATTAAACCCTGGAGACCTGACACCCAGCATCCCACTCTCCTTCCTAGAGCACATTCCCTCTGCCTGTCTGAAAGATGTAGGGATAAAGAAAGCATCTAATAGAAAAATGTCCTGCTCCCCAGCATGTGTTCTTATGCTCAAGCTCTTCTGGCATTAAATTAGAAAAGCACAAGTAATTTCCTTCAGAACACGAGCTGGTACTTTTCAGTCCTGACACTTGTTCCATTCATTCCTTCATCAAATTTTTGTTTAGTGCTACCACATGTTAGCAACAATTCCATTGTTGTGAGCGATACAGCATGACCCACAGGGAGTTTTCAGTCTAACGGAAATAACGACTAATAAACAGACCATTGTGATACTGAGCGATGTTGCTTACTGCTTGCAACTGTGCCATGGTGCACATTTAAAATCTAGATTCTTTAGCCATACATTGTAGATTTTAATGATGCAACATCTGTATCACAGCAATCTAAAGGTATATACTATATACATAGACACATACTATATACATATACTGTATATTTATATAAAATTTGGTCCTTTAATTTTAAATAAAGTATAAATAGGAGATGATCACTTTATATCTTTTTTAGAAGCTGAGTGGATAGTTACTGAGAAATTTTAGAATTAGAACATGACTCCTGAGTGACAAGTTATTTTTTGTTATTCCCTTTTGCTGTAATAAAAAAAAAATAACTATTAGATGTAAGAATCCGATGTTCGAGTTTAGTTCAATACTGTTTCTCAGAAGAAACAATAGCATGTGGTGGTTGAGATGTCCTGTGTCCTCACTGGGGGATGGTTTCATTGGTATATGCATTGTCAAAATTTATCAAATCAACATTCATCAAATCAACATTCATCAAATCAACATTCATCCCACTTAAAATGTTCACATGCATTGTATTAGACATGAAATTCATCTTAAAGTTTATTTTTTTAAGTTTATCTATTTATTTTGAAAGAGAGAAAGAAAGAGCTCTGAAGGGGCAGAGAGAGAGAGAGAGAGAGAAATATTCCCAAGCAGGCTTTGCACCATCAGCACAGAGCCCGATTTAGGGCTCGAACTCACAGATTATGAGATCACGACCTGAGCCAAAATCAAGAATTGGTCACTTAACTGATTGAGTCACCCAGGTGCCCCTATCTTAAAGTTTATTGAAAAAATATTTCATAAATGTAGCATGGAAATATAGCATACAGGAAATATAAATTTTTAAAAATTAATTACTGAATCTAATTTATTTTTATGCTTTATTAAATGTTTAATTTTAATCCCAGTATAGTTAACATACAGTGTTGTATCATTTTCAGGTGTACAATACAGTGATTCCACACTTCCATACAACACTCAGTGCTCATCACAAGAACACTCTTTAATCCCCACCACCTATTTGAGCCATCCTGCCCCCATCTCCCCTGGAGATGGTAACTGTCATTTTGTTCTTTATAGTTAAGAGTCCATTTCTCAGTTTGTCTCTCTTTCTTTATTTTGTTTCTTAAATTTCACGTATGAGTGAAATCATATGGTATTTGTCTTTCACTGACTGATTTATTTCACTTGGCATTATACTCTCTAGCTCCGTCCATGTTGCTGTAAATGGCAAGATTTCATTCTTTTTTATGGCTGAATAATATTCCATTGGGTATATATCACATCGTCTTTATCCATTCATCTGGATCTAATTTCTAAGATTAAAATAACACTGTAATGTTTTTTGCCATAGGATGAATTTAAGAATATAATTGAAGATTGGCTCTTGTCCTCTGCCCTGTTCCTGATCTCAAAGAGGGAAGGAGGAGTGGGCTACAGCTTTATATCTTTTTATATCTTCTTCAGTGTGTGGGTATGAAAGAGAGAGAAAAACTCTCATGATGACATGTGGGCCTCTTCAGTTCATTGAATTGGCTTACACTGTAATTCTCATTATCTTTATTGCTCTATTTTCTTTTTTGACAGATGAACCCCAAACTATTTTTATTAACCTTTCTTTTATGCAACTCATTATCTTACACGATTGCATTTTATATACCCCACTAATTGTTTATTGTGTTTTTATAAGGTTCTTACGATGCTCTTTTTTAACACTCTGGAGTAAAATTAATCTTAGTCATTTTAGGGTTTTTTATTCCCTGGTGGTGTGAATCCTAAATTCTAGGAAGCTTCTTTACATCATGGTCAAGGCATGGAGAAGGGTAACGACTGGCACCCACTGAGATGTCCTCATTCCTGCTAACTTGTTTGTTTTCGTTGCATTGTACTTTTTTTAAAAAAAATGCTTATTTATTTATTTTGAGAGAGAGAGCATGTGTGCCTGAGCAGGGAAGTAGCAGAGAGACGGGGAGGGAGAGAATCCCAATTAGGCTCTGCACTGACAGTGGGATCATGACCTGAGCTGCACTATGGGATCATGACCTGAGCTGAAACCAAGAGCTGGATGTTTAACCAACTGAGCCACCCAGACGCTGCTGTCTTTTATTTTTGACTGCAAAATACCCTGTTTATACCCTGTTGAAGCCCCTCACTCTTTCCCTGGTGTGGGAAACTTACCAGGACTACCTTTAGGCTTTACTGTCTCCAAGATATTCTTTGGCCACATTAGAAGTATTATACCCTGTTCTTATATAATGGTAAGCATCTGGTAAGCTCTGTGAGGCTACTTTGAGTGCATAGGCTTAGACCCATGCTACACATTAAATCCCTGTAGTAGCTAGATGGGTAAAGAGGCAGCTAAGGCAGGTGGCTAGTGAGGACTGTGGTGACCTGGAGAACAACTTGTCCTGCGCAAATGTGGACTAATGTCCACAGATCTTCTGAGTTTTCGAGAAAGTGGACATAAGGTTTTAATGTGAAACTTTCCAGCAGCAGGCTACATCTAACCTATGGACAGCCATAATCGTTTTCTATTGCTGTCGGAAGAAATGATCTCAAACTTGGTGGCATAACACAGTACGAATCTGTTCTCTCACAATTCAGCAGGTGAGAAGTCTGCCATAGATCTCACTGGGCTAAACTCAATGTGTTGTCAGGCTGTGTTCCTGTCTGAAGATTCTCAGGGTGATTCTGTGTCCTTGCTTCTTCCAGCTTCTCATGATCATCCACATCCCTTGGCTCGTGGCCCCCTTTCTCTATCTTCAAAGCCAGCAGAGTCATACCTCTCCGGCCACTTCTCTGTTGACACGGCTCTCTCTAACTACCGCTGGGCAAGGCGCTCCGTGGTTAAGGATTCATGTGATTAGACCGGACACATGTGGATACTCCAGGATATTCCCCCATCTCCAGGCCTTAACTTTAATTAAAATTAAATTTCAATGCAAATTAACATATCGCCAGATTCCAGGGATTAGGATTGTGGCCTTAGGGGGTTGGGGGGAGTCATTATTCTGCCCACCACAGGTGCCAGTTGTGATCTCTGACCTAAGCACTCTATAAAGTCTTCTCTACCTTGGGATTCTTTCTACTCCTTAGAAAAAGCTACTGGTCTCTTATGCTTTCTAGTTTTCCTGGCCTTACCAAGCTGCTGTCACTCGTGCTCAAGTGAAGTTTTGTGTGGAGCTGCCTGGAAGGCGCAGGCTCCCCAGTCCTGAACTTGCAGGTGCCCGTTGCTTTCTTGCAGACTCTCACCCATGCAGTGGGGGCGTGGTCTTGGACAGCAGGGCAAAAGTCTTACTCTGGTTCCATCTGAGTGCTTTAAATCCCTAGTGAACTCAGGGAACTAGCCTTTTGAAAACTTATTTCAAAGTCACAATTTGTTTTGCCTGAAGGCTATGGATATTATAGGGCAGTGAGGTTTGGCTGCCCTGACGAAAAGATCATCAAGCAACAGAAAATACTAAGGGGATGAATTAGATAAAATTTGAATATTTTGTAAAGAATTTTATTTGCCTGTATTTTCTTAAGTGTGAGATTTGTGCATGTGTGTTCATTAATAAGTAGACGACACTTAACTTTTGAAGATGAGATAAAAAAACAATTAGCAACAATGTGCCTTGACATTCCTTTGTTTTAATTGTAAAAGAGGTAGTTTGGGTCCAATTTTCTGTTGTGCTTGAATAAAATACTTAATGATCACGAGTCATTAATAATATGTGAAATTTATTTTCCCATAATTTATGCTATTATGTTAAGCCTAAAGTCTCAGAGAAAATAATAAATTCATCACCTTAATTCCTTAGGACAGGATAATTTTAAATAAATGAATATTATTTTATTTCCTTTTAATATTGGAAGCTCTATTTGCAATACTTTCCAATTTCCAATTTGCTGAAAGTCAATATTTTTACTAACATTACCTTTAGGATAGTTAGTGATTAGAGAACAAGATTCAATATTTTATTTCAATTGCAGTTACTTATGAGTGTGTGGGAAAAAAAAGCGTTCGACCTCATTAATAATTAAAAGAGGCAAATTGGAACAAAGACATATAATTTTTCACTTGTTTGATAGTTTTCAAAAGATAATAAAATCCCAAATGTCAATTGTGTAAAATAAGTTAGGAAATTATTTATTTTGGATGTCATTATGACAATAAATCTTATAAAAGTTTCAAAATGTATGTATTGGTTAGAGGGTCAAGGAGGTCCCCAAACACATAGCAGCTCAAACGCCTTTATTTCTCTTACATGACACCGTGTTGGGTCAGTGATCACGTGAGTAGAGCCTCTCTCTACACAGTTGTGCAGCACTCAGGCTAACAGAAGCCCCGCCAACTTTAAATATAAGGTTTCCAGCCTTATCATAAGGGTTGTTGTCACTCCAAACAACTGCAAAGGAAAAATGTATGGAGAAGCATGCATAAGAGGTTTATATCGGTCATTATTGCTCCGACAATCACGCACTGAAACTCATCCTCGTGATCACATAGAAGTGCAATGCAGTCAGGGAAGTGCAGGCTGGCGGTGTCCAGGACGAAAGAGAGGATGGATAGTGGTGAGCATGTCAAGTTCTCTGCTACGTCAGGTATAATGATGTTTGATCCAGCATTTTTACATTTATCTTAAGAAAACATAAAGTTTGTACTCAAAAATTGAACTATAAGGTCGCTTATTAAAGCAATGTTTATAATGGTGAACAATTGAATACTATTTAAACATTCAGCAATAAATAGTGTACTGATTAAACATGCATGATGGTATATATATCATCAGAGAGAAAGAATGGAATATTGTCCAAGAACAACTAGAGCATCAAACAGTGCTATGTTTAACTATTCACAAAGAAAGCTATGTGTGGTATATCATTAATTTTAAGAACCAGATTACGAAGAGTACATAGAGTTTGAGCTAGTTTTCATAATAACAACACTGATGGGTGAAAAGCATCCTAGAATGATATTCACCGAGGATCATAGGAGTCTCCTCTAAATTGCGAGACAATAGGTGCTTTTATTTCCTTTGCTTTTCATATTTTCTCCTCCTCCTCCTCCTCTTCTTCTTCTCCTTCTTCTTCTTCTTTCTCCTTCTTCTTCTTCCTCTTCTTCTTCTTTCTTCTTTTCCTTCTTTCTCTTTCTCTCCTTCTCCTCCTCCTCCTTCTTTCTCCTTCTCCTTCTTCTTCCTCTTTTTATTTCTTTAAAATTACCCTATATTTTGTGTTTTTTTAGATTAAAAATTAAAGTCAGCTCTGCTGTAAAAAATATCTAGGCACATCTCGCAATACAAAAGTGATCTCTTTCTATGTGTTATTTTCATCATTACTTTCGTTTTTTGCATAGGTTACACAGATGACTTAACCTGAGAATTGTATCTACAGATGGGTTACTGTCCAAGTTGCTCTGCATATGAACACTGCCTTGAACGGGGCTACATCACCATGGTTTTCTTCTTGCACCAGTGGCTTAAAGTACTTCAAAACTGTTCTTTTAACTTGGGCTACTTGTTCATATGATCAAAAGCAGAGTGTTTCTTCTGTGAGGAGCTGAAATCCCTTAGATTATGGAGAGCACACCCCTCCTTGTCTTCCAGTGCAATATTGCACAACATAGCATGTGCAGAAACAAGGACACACCGGGAAGGCTGCCTATTGTGGAAGAAGGAGACACCTCACTGTGACCTTCTGCTTGCTTCTAGGGATTTGCAAGCTTTTGTAAGTGTAGAACATAACTAATTTCACAGTAAATTCTCAATTAAATGTTTGTTGGTTTATTATTGAAGTGTCCCAGCCCTTAATTTTCATTACCAGCATGGTCGTTTGTCCAGAAGTCTCATTTGGTAAATCAGAGGAGAGTCCTTATTTAATGTTTTCAATTACTTCCTCGGAAAAACTGCTCTAGAGCACAAATATATATTTATAACTGAAAACATTAGCAATTTAAAAATCATAAGCCTTGGATAGCAATAGCTTAAATAGCCATTGAGGATCTATTAACATTAAATCATTATCCTATCTGCAAAGAACAATTCCCTGCTAAGTTATAAAGATCAGCAAATGGGGCCTTAGTGGGGTGATGTTCTATAGTAAATCTCCCTGAGGCTTTATGGGGTCTCCAGGCTGCACTCAGCACAAGGGCTCCGGGCTAAGGGGCTGTAGGGGGCTCAGGGCAGAGATCCAGACTTTATTCACTTTGCCAAGCTGTACACCTTTGTGTGAGGCTGTGTCTGTCTAAGCCCCTGAAGGAGAACTATCCTTAGTTAGCACAAAGCCTCTGTTTTTTGCTGTCCTGGATGTTACTTAAGTGCGAAGCTGCAATACAACTTATCAAACTCTTTTCACAGAATCAAAAGATCTTTCAGTACAGAATTGAAGGTTAAAATTAACATGAACCATTTATTGGCTTGTCCAGGGTGTTTGTTCATTCACTCCATTCATTCATTCATTCATTCATTCATTCATCCATCCATCCATCCATCCATCCATCTGCTTATCCATCTATTCTTTCAACACATAACACATATGGACTAGTTTGTTTCTTATTATATGCCAGTCATTACACTAAACTCAAGAGATGCAAAAGTGAACACATTGGACCCTACCTTTGAGGAATTTACAATTTACAATTTACATTCATTTTTCAAATGATAATTAACAGCTAATAAAGTATGGACAAAGCATGCTTGTGAGAAATGACTTGCTTCACAATGTCTAGATGACAGGTAAAGTTCTCTGGGGTCAAGCACCGGGCATTGTCCTAACTGAGTTCTGAGGTTTTGGGAGCACAATTGGGAGTAAGAAAACTCCCAGGTTTAAACATTCTCTAAATGATGTCCCTGGCCCCTTTACAACCTTTTACCTCCAACATTCTCACCTCTGTTTTATTTGGCTTGAAACTCAGCCAGTCAGCTTTCATGTGAGTCCTTAGCTCAGCCAGGCACTGAGTAAGCTCTAAAGCTGCACTGTCAGAATAGATGAAAAGAAGATGTACTGCAGAGTATCATTAGTGTTGTGATGATATTCCAATATTGGCATTAAAAGATCATAAATATTTTTAATCAGGATTCATAAATTCCTTGTGCCCAGCCTGATTTTTATAGGAATATTCAAAGAAATCTGTAGAACTATCTTACGGAATCAGTGGAAGAAGATGGATTGATCTTGGCTGGAAAGAGTTGAAATAAAAACTATGAGCTAACATGGGTCATGTATTTCTGGGCTTTTTTTTTTTTTTTGTAGGTGTATATGATCCTATAAAATTGAATTTGATGAACTCTTTTTAAAGTGACTTCTAAAGAATGATATGCTTTCTTGTACAAAATAGAAAATGTCCTCTTTTTTTCTCCCTTAGACATGAGTATAACAAATAAAACAGAATGCTGAAATATTCTAGTTAAAATTCACAGTGTCAGAGATTCAGCTCCATTGCTATTATGCTAGAGCAGCATGGTACCTAAGAACAATGGAACTGGAATGAACTCTTCCAGGCATGATCTACTTTTTTGAGCATGGCACTTGTCCTAGCCCTAATTTCCCTGATCGACCACAATATCGGCAGTGGGGAGGAGTTCATGGCAAACGATGGAAGCTTTTAGGTATTTTCTTTTTGTAAGAAACATTATGCTTTCAAACTAATAAGGTTTGAGGACCTTTCCTAAGATGAGACTCATGGAACTTAAGATGGAAATATAACATGCATCATTATGCCAGCATGCAGAGGAGGTTTCCCAACTTTTCTGAGGCTGGGTGGGTGGTTGTTTATCAACTGGGAACATGACAAAGATGAACATTTTTTTCCTCCCCCCTCCCCCCCATCGATGATCGGTTACTCAGACAAAGCTCTCCTTGATATTGGTGGTGCTGGGTCAGTATCAAACACTGCACTCTGTCTGATGCTTAGCAAATGAGACTGTTGCTACAAACAGGCAGAAATGATGTACTGAAATTCCAGGAGATTACATTATGTTACCATAAATGGAAAATCAAATTGTCATTGTCTTGGAGGAGTAGAGAAGAAAAAAAAAAGAACTATTTATACCAGACACATCATAAAATTAAGTTACTTCACAGAAAATATGAATTACTTGAGTCCCAAGAGAAAACCATTAAATATAGGCATTTGCAAAGACAGTTTTGACTGCAACAGAAATGAAATGAACTCAGGATCTGGTTGGGTCATCGCACAAAAGTAGAGTTGCTAAATAGACCTCGGTAATGGTGGAGCAGCCATTTCAGAGATGTCAGGGCTTTTCACTGCAGAAAATTTGATGACAGAGGAAAAGAATACGGATAGAAGAGGAGGTTCCAGGAACACCTGTACTAAGCCCCATTTCCCATTGCCTAAGTCCAATCCTGATTACTTCTGCCATTTGAGAAGGCTCAAAGACTAAGACTTTGACAAGGAAATAGACTAAAAAATTAAACCTGCGTGTAAACTATTTACAGGTTTGCTAGCCCATAGAAATAGGATGGGAAGCAAACAGCAGCAGCAGCAGCAAGTTCAAAATTGGCTGTAAATCTCAAACAGGAAGTCTAAGACTCGCATGAGGCACAGTATACTAGGATTAGCTTTAGAACTAAGAAGTCATACAGAGAAAGAAAGAGAGAACAGTTTTCACTAGTTATCTTAGCTTGTTGAAGAAAAATTGTAGCAGAGATTTGACACCTATGGAAAAGCCTATTACTGAGGAAAGGCTTTATTGATATTCTCTGCTTTGTTACTGCAAGTGTTTAAACCATTAGCAGTTTTGCTGAAGTAAAGAGGGTTGTGTTCCAAACAGACAAATAGGGTCAGAGTAGAACTCAGATATGGGCTCTTTCTTTAGTCTCAGGCAGTTCCCTCAGAATTGACAAAGGTCAATTTAATCTTTCTACATAGGTCACTAGAAAACTATCCAACCTCCCTCAACAGAATTGGAAATAACTAGGGATATTCATACCATTTTTAGGGGTCATCTGATACTCGGGGGGGAAAGCTAGTGTCTGTTCACTTCCAAGAGTGGTCAGGCAATGCTTTAGGTGCTAGTCTTAACCCCAGCAGCATTCTCTTATTGGCACTGGGCATTTTGCATTCTATATTTTTGTGTGTTTGCGGAGGCAAGTTTCAAAATGGTACAGCAGTTCCTACTGAGTTATTATCAAATGTTGGAAGTTTTTTCTTTCTTTCTTTTTTAATGTTTATAATAACTTTTTTTGGAGAGAGAGAGAGAGACAAAGCACGAGGTTGGGGGGAGGGACAGAGAGAGGGAGACACAGAATCTGAGCTGTCAGCACAAAGCCCAACATGGGGCTTGAACCACAGAGCCATGAGATCATGACCTGAGCCAAAGTCGGATGGACACTTAACTGACTGAGACACTCAGGTGCCCCTGGACATTCTTTCTACATGTAAATATATTCTGAGATTCAGCGGAGCTGGTTACTTTTTATCAATATTTTCACTCATTGAACTAAAGGTTGAGAACAAACACTATGGTGGGCAGTGTGTTAGATAAGGGATTAGAAAGAAACTCTCTTGCCCAATCTTCGAGGATGTAACAATGTAATAGAGAAAGCAGATAAAGAAATAAACATTACCATGTAATGTGATCAGAGCTATAAAGGATCACATGAAGTATTATCAGAGTACCAAGGATGAGAGTAACAGCCTTGATCTCAGGAAGTTAGAGGAAGCTGCACAGGGGAAGCTGCACTGACACTTGAACTGGGCTTAAAGAATGAGGTGGATGGAGTTGACTCTATGGGAGTCATGTGAAAGATGCTCTTTCGCAAGGTAAAAGAAAGGGCAAGGGCCCAGAGGAAAGAAAACCAGTGTGTTTACAATAATTAGAGATTTTTAATGTGTGAAATGGAGAGTGATAAAGAAGAGGTTGAAAAAGTAGGTTGGGTCCTGAGCTTAAATGAGCTTTTTAAAAAATATTTATTTATTTATTTTATTTTATTTTTTGATTTAATTTATTTATTTACAAGAGATGATGCATGCATGTGCACGTGTGAGCAGGGGAGGAGCACAGGGAAAGGGAGAGAGAGAACCCCAAGCAGGTTCCATGCTGTCAGTGCAGAGCCCAGTGTGGGGCTCGGTCTCATGAACTGTGAGATAATGACCTGAACTAAAATCAAAAGCCACCCTGGCATCGCTTAAATGTGCTTTGAATGTAATTCTAATGCAGGCTCTCAACTCATAGTGGAATCAGCTGAGTGACTCACCTTCCCAAGACTTTCTCTTGTAGTTATATTATTTCCTCCAAAACATAATTTTTTTAAATCTTTCTTCTGGATCACTTATCAACATATATACATGCACCAACATTTACTCTCTTTAAAAATTCTTTCTTAATGCTAGGGTTTTCTACTTATCCCTCTGACCCACTCTCTATATTTGTTCATAGTTAAACTTACATTTACAGATATTTCTCAAAAATACTTCTTTTATAAATATTTTAGCCTTTAACAGCTGTGATGATTAATTTTATGTGTCATTTTAATTAAGCAACAGGGTGTCCAAATAGTTGGTCAAACATTTTTCTGGGTGTCCATGAAGTTTCTGGATGAGATTAACATTTGAGCGGTTAGACTGTCTAAAGCAGATTGCCTTGCCTAAGGTGGGCGGGCCTCATCTAGTCAGTTGAAGGTCTGAATAGAACAAAAAAGCTGACTCTCCTGTAAGTAAAAAAAAAAAAAAAAAAAAAAAAAAAAATTCCTCTTGCTTGACTGCCTTTGAACAGGGATATCAGCTTTTTCCCCACCTTCAAATTCTAACAGAAACATCAGTTCTTCCAGGGTCTCAAGTCTTCTGGCCATTAGACTAGAACTACATCCCAGGCTTCCAGTCTCCAGCTTACCGACTCACCCTAAATATCTTGGGAATCGTCAATCTCCATAATCGTGCGAACCAATTCCTATCGGTTCTGTTTCTCTGATCAATACACAAGCTAATACTCTGAGCCTCTGTTTCTTTGTCTTTATAATGGAGATGACAGGCATCTGGGTGGCTCAGTTGGTTGGCGTCTGACTCTTGATTTTGGCTCAGGTCATGATCTCAGAGTTCATGGGTCTCAGCTCCGCACTGGGCTCTGTGCTAACTGCATGGCGCCTGCTTTGGATTCTCTCTCTCTCCCTCTCTCTCTCTTTCTCCCCTGCTTGCATTCTTTCTCTCTCTCTCAAAAATAAATAAATAAACTTAAAAAAATAATGGAGATACTATTATCTACCATTGGGTTATTATTATAAGAAAATGTTACTAATATGTCTATATGAATAATATATGTATTTGTATAAATGTGTTAAGAATCTAAGAAAATAAACATCATATAATTGTAAGCTTCTGTTATTCTTGGTATGTTCTCCCTACATTACTACTTGGGCGTGTTTGTTCACACTCTATTACCTTATATTAGATACCTCGCACACCTTTTTGGATCATCTTTCTTTTCCCAGTTATTTCAAGGCAAACAATTTAGCACATGTACAACACAGCAGCACTTTGCCTTACCTATACTGGGTACTGTTCTCCTTTTTTTAGCTTTATGGCGGTATAATGGACATACAATAAACTATGTTTAACATACACACTTTGATAACTTTTGACACACGAATACATGTGTAAAAGCACAAATACAATCAAAATAATGAACACAGCCATCGCTCCCCAAGGTTCCCTCACACGCCATCAATGCCCTCCTCCCGCATCTCCCTACCACATGCTACCCTAGGCAACAATTGATCCTCTTTATATCGCTACAGATTAATTGGTATTTTTTACAATTTTATATGAGTGAAAACATAAAATATGTAGTGCTCATGTCTTTCTATTTTCCCTGAGCATACTGTTTTTGGGGTTCTTCTGTGTTGTTGCAGGTATCGACAGTACATTCCTTTTTATTGCTGAGTAGTATTTCATTGAAAGGATACATGACAACTTTTTATCCTTTCATCTACTAATGAGCACTTGGATTGTTTCTAGTTTGGGGTCATTAAAGCTTCTATGAATATTCGTGTACAAGTCTTTATGGAAATATGCTTTTGTTTCTTTTGGATAAATACCTTTGAGTGAAATGGCTGTATCATCATATGGTAGGTAAAGGATTAACTTTTAAAGAACTTGCCAAACTGTTTTTGTCCAGGAGGATGTGGGAGTTCTAGTAGCTCCTCATACCTGCCAACATTTGGTATGGCAAGTCATTTTAATTTTAGGCTTGCCAGTAGGTGTGTGGCAGTCCTTCACTGAGATTTTAATTTTTACTTCCCTAATGAACAATAATGTTGAGCACCTTCCCATGTGCCTATTTGACATTCATATGATTTCTTTAATGATGAGTATGTTCAAATTTTTCCCCATTTTCTAATTGTGTCTCTTTATTTCTTTTTTTAAAATTAATTAATTTAATTTTTTAAATTTACATCCAAGTTAGCATATAGTGCAAAAATGATTTTAGAAGTAGATTTCATTGATTCGTCCCCTATGTGTGACACCCAGTGCTCATCCCAACATGTGTTCTCCTCAATGTCCCTTACCCATTTAGCTGATCCCCCCACCCACAGCCCCTCCGGCAATCTTCAATTTGTTCTATTTGAGAATCTTATAGTTTGTCTTAGTCCTTGTTTATGTATTATTTTTGCTTCCCTTCCCTTATGTTCATCTGTTTTGTATCTTAAATTCTACACATGAGTGAAGTCATATGATAGTTGTCTTTCTCTGACTGACACATTTTGCTTAGCATAACACCCTCTAGTTCCATCCATGTTGTTGCAAATGGCAAGATTTCTTTTTTTTGATTGTCAAGTAATATTCCACTGTGTATATACACACATATACATACATATATACATACCATGTCTTCTTTATCCATTCATCAGTTGATGGACATTTGGGCTTTTTCCATACTTTGGCTTTTGTCGATAGTACTGCTATAAACATTGGGGTGCATGTGCCCTTTGAAACAGCACTCCTGTAACCTTTGGATAAACACTTAGTAGTGCAATTGTTGGGTCACAGGGTAGTTCTATTTTTAATTTTCTGAGGAACCTCCGTAATGTTTTCCAGAGTGGCTGCACCAGTTTGCATTCCCACCAGCAGTACAAAAGAGTTCCTCTTACTCTGCATCCTTGCCAACATCTGTTGTTGCCTGAGTTGTTAATTTTAATCATTCTGACAGGTGTGAGATAGTATCTCATTGTGGTTAATTTGTATTTCCCTGATGATGAGTGATGTCGAGCATCTTTTCATATGTCTGTTAGCCATCTGGATGTCTTCTTTGGAAAAGTGTCTATTCATGTCTTTTGCTCATTTCTTCACTGGATTATTTGTTTTTTGGGTGTTGAGTTTGATAAGTTCTTTATAGATTTTGGATACTACCCTTTATCTGATATGTCATTTGTGAATATCTTCTCCCATTCTGTTCATTGCCTTTTAATTTACTCATTGTTTCCTTGACCGTGCAGAAGCTTTTTATTTTGATGAGGTCCCAGTAGCTGACGATGATCCCAATGATCCTGGTGTGCTGCACTCTCCCCCTTTCCCTTTCTCTGTCCTCTCTCCACAAAAACAGCTCCCTACCCTCCATGGCTTTTTCTTCCCCAGCTCACCTCTTCACAATACATACTTGCCAAGTTCTGTGGCTCAAGTTATACAGATTCCTGTGTTAATCCTCAGATCACATTCCTAGGTTTGCAAAATGGTTTGGTGCTGATCTAGCTGTGTTTCAGGGATGAGACAAGCTGAGAACTTCTATATTCCTCTGCCATAACTTCAGTCTGTCTCTTTATTTTCTTAATGAGTTTTAACAGTTCTTTATATATTATGGGTACAAGTCATTATTCTCCCAGTCTATGCCTTGTTTTTTCATTCTCTTAACAATGTCTTTTGAAGAGTAGGATGGTTTAATTTTGATCAAGTCAATTGATTACTTTTTACTTTTATAAATCATCTTTCTGGTGTCACAGCTAGGAAATATTGCCTAGCCCTAAATCACTTACAAATCATTTAAATTTTCACCTATGTTTTCTTCTAGAATTTTTATAGATTTGAATTTACATTTGAATATATGATCCATTTTGAACATTAAGGGGTGAGGTGTGGATTAATTTTTTTTCATTCTTCCTTTTCCACTTTTAAAATATAAATTATTCATTATTCCAGCATGCTTTGGATTGAATGGTTGTGTTCCCCACAAATTCATATGTTGAAGCCTACTCCCTATTATGATGGCATTTGAAGGTAGGACCTTTGGGAAGTACTTAGGTTGGATGAAGTAGTGGAAGTGGAGCCCCAATGACAGGATGGGATTGATGTCCTCATAAGGAGATGAAGAGCACACTCTTCCTGCCATGTAAGAATACAACAAGAAGCCAGTCATTCACCACCCAGAAAAGGGATCTCACAGAACCTGACCATGCTGGCACAATGATTGTGGACTTCCTTCCGGTCTCTGGAACTTTGAGACATATGGATTTGGAAATCAAAGAGTGGAATTGCAGAATATATATATTTTTTCTCTCTGTAATCTTAGGTTCTTCAGGTTTCAAAGTACTGGATCTCAGGTAAGTGAGACAGATGCTTCCATAAAACAGTAAGAATTCTACTGAACTCAAAGACACTGGTAACAACTGGTCAGTTCAGCCTGGCTTTGTGAGTGAGTCAGCAGGAAAAGAAAGGGGCTATTACATTGGTGGTAGTAATTAATTACCATTAGAACCTTGGGTTGGTACCACATAATAGGGACAGAAAGGCATATGTATAGAATCCAGTGGACTTATTGAAGTATTTCTTAATACTTACATGATTAGTACTAACTCTAAGTGGACAAATCCAACAACTACAGTCCTATAGATGCAAGGCAACTGAAGACTCAGATGCTTTAGGGAGCAAGGTTTGGGTCACCACTAAGGCAAACAACCTAGACCTGGCGAGGGGCCAGTCAAGGATAAATGAATCTAGAATAGGTGGTAGAGAAGGCTGCTGATAAATTTAAATCACAGCTTCAGTCCCACCTGCAGCACTGGGGACTATATCTTGATCAACTAACAGTTTAGTATTTTCTTTGGTAGAAATTTAGGTCATTCATAATCTTGAACCTATAAGACATAGTCTAATCTGTGTTAGACTAAGCAAATCTGAGAGGTGCAAGGAATGCATACTATCAGACCTTCTTATTCCCCATCTTATATGTTTTATGCTCACCTTTGATTACAATTATTACTATAGTAACCAGATTTTGGCAGCTATAATCTGGTAATACTTCTTCTCAATGGTACCATATATCTCTATCTTGCTGCCCTGGTACTTTTTTGATTCCACTGAGAGCAGCATCTCTCAACGATGGAGTTGTAAAAATCTGAAAAAATGGAAAAGTTAACATCCCCTAAATGACCCTTGAACAGTGGGGGATAGGAGCCTATAGATAAACATTTTTCTCTTTTATTCTATTGACAGTTAATTCTAAGGTATGTTTTATAGCTTCTTGGAAGAGTCTGGGATGGTTGAGTCTATAGTAATGATGAGCCTAATGAATGCATGTATTGATTTTCCCTCCTTCCCTGTTTCACTTTTCCCTGTCCTCTGTTCCTAGTTCCTGGGATCATGTCCCAAAATAAACTACCTTCATTGTAGCTTTTGTTTCAGGCTCTGTTTTCTTATGGGTTATACAAAATGAAACCATCACTATTGGCATCCACTTTCCAGTGGTCATTTCTCTGTCCTCATCTTATTCAACATGTCAGAAACATTAGACCTAGGGTAGACTCCTCTCTTTTGAGACACTCTTTACTCTTGTGGTTTCTATGATGTACCCTCACCTGGCTTTTATCCTACGTCAGTGGATTCTTCTTAGTCTACTTCACTGGTGTTAAATTTTATGTTTCATCTATAAATGTTGGAGTGTTTCAGGGTTCAATTCTTGGACCATTTTCAGTCCACATTCTTTCTTTAAGACATCTTATCTAGTCCCTTGGCTGTCATCAAAAATGTCAATGAATCCCAAATTTGTATCTCAAATCATGATCTCTACATTGACCTCCAATATACACGCAACTGTATTTTTGACCCCCGTCCATGCACCCACATATCTAATGGACTTCTCAAATTACCTCATGCAAAGTTGATCATGAAACTTCCTATTCTAGCCTTCTCAATCACCCATATTACTTAAGATGAGTAGTCACTCATCTCTTTCATTTATATTTCAACTGTAATCCATAAACAAGTCCTGTAAATTCTACCTTCAGTATATATCACATATCCATCCACTCTGTTGACCTTTACTGCCTTGTCTAGGCCATTATTGTATCTCACCTGAGCAACTGCAATAGCCTTCTACTTGGTCTTGCTGCTTAAAATTCAATCTCTGCACAGTAGAGAGAATAATCTCTTAAATCAATTAATTAGAACATACCACTCCCAGGTTAAAAATCCTCCCGAAAGCTCTCTGCTGCACTAGAATGAATGTAATGTCTTACCATCACCTTCAAGACTCTACATGAACCGCTGTTGCCTGCATGTCTGACGTCATCATCTGCGATTTCTCAAGAAGTTCAATAGATTTGACTTAAAAAGTTAATTGTCTCAAGAGTTGAAATAGAGATATATAGAATGGGTGGCAAAAACATAGACAAGGGAAATATATCTTGCAATAAGGTGAGAGACTGCTTTAAGGTAATATAGGGTGTCTACCATTCTACATTGCCGGGGTCCTTGTTCTGGTGAATCTAGGGGTCCAGGAAGGACGGACGGTCAGGCGAAAGGAAATGAGAAAGCCACGAGAGAGATGTAGTCTGATGACCAAGCAGGCAGCTCTGGCAATTCTGGTGTCTCTGCCCTGCCGGTCTCAGTGTCTTTATTTAAAAGTAGTGAGTTACATTGTACAGAGATGAGTGACATCCCATCAGTAAGCATAATTTGAAAAATAATGTGTTTTATCAGTAAAGCAGCGATTTCCTCAATCTTGCAAGTTGTTTTCAAGTTAGTTAGCATATAATTTTAAGGCAGGGGGAGAGAACAGGAAGTTACCTAGGCCTGCCTATGATAATTATCTACGAACAGGCCAGGAGTCATTCTGCCTATTCTTCCAATTACAATGGGGGAGGTACAACCTGTCTGGTAAGGACAGAATTCCCAATGCTTGTCCTTTGCTTGTGAATGAGTGAATTTACATAATAGGAGCCCAACGATTACACAAGTCACACCAATATTCAGCCAGCTCATAACTGCTTCAACCACCTTTTCCACACAGGGAGGGTCTCAACCTGTAAGCCCAAAATGGCTCCCGACCCTACATGACATTGAACATCGAGTGGCCAAATAATAAAACACCTGAGCTGCTGAGGCCGAACAGGTGTTGGATTATGTTACATAAAAGTATCATTGCACCCAGGGTTCTGCCCACTTGACTGTATACTCTCTGAAAGTAATAAAAAGTCATCTGAAGATTTCAAATGGAGTCATAGAAGACCTGGAGGAGTTAATAAGTGCTCTGTACAAGGACCTCCCAGACTTGTGTAGAAGAACAGTGTGAGACACATAGAAGAGTTGCAGCCAAATTTAAAGACAAAATGAGGAAAGACACATAAACTTTCCAGAAGGAGATCTTTCTCTTATTCCAGCTTATCTGGATAAGAGGTTTTATTTATGAGGAAGAATATGAGATTATTATTTGAACTAAATTTTATGTCATTATAGTTTATTTGTATATCATTTTGTCTCCTTATATTAAATTCAACTCCAATTTTGCTCTTTCTATAAAGTCCCAATGGTAAGTACTCCAAGTTCAGGTACTAATATACTAAAATGTAGGGTCTTGAATCATTTCATATGACATTGAACCAGGTGGGCATCATGAGACTGAGAAAAACAGTCAAGTAGCATCTTTTTTGGGACTATGATAGTAATTATATTTGTTTCAGACTAGGAGGAGGTCTATCTCTTAAAACGAAGGGATCTACCTGGGGTTCAAGGATCCTGGGGTTCATGACTCTATGTCCACCACTTTATTACCAATATTCTTAACTTCCTTGCTCAATATTTCTTTTTTTAAAGTTTATTTATTTATTTTGAAAGAGAGAGAGAGAGAGAATGCGTGCGCGCGCACGTGTGCGCGCACACACACGCATAAGAGAGGGAGGGGCTGAGAGAGAGGAAGAGAGATTATCCCCAGCCGATTCCTCACTGTCAACATGGAGTATGACACAGGGCTCAAACTCAGAACGGTTAAGATCAATACCTGAGCCAAAGCCAAGAGTCAGACGTGTAACCGCTGAGCCACCCAGGTGCCCCTTGCTCAATATTTCTTTTGCAAATGTAATTCAGACACAGATTAATTTAATGATCGCCTTTATTCTAACAGTATCCCCAAAGAGATGTTATTTATCTTTCACTTTCTTTAACCTCTCCACAGATGCTTAAGGTCCAGCTGCATCAAAATGTTTCTTGTTCTTCAATTATATTTACCCAGCCTCCCCTGCAGGCAGATTTGCCACTTCCTCCTGGAAGCATGCTGGTCTGCCAAGCCCAAATCAGTGCGCATCAGGTGTGTTCTTCCTAATTTGGTGCTTATTACAATGAATAAACACCTATTAGACCGTAAGTTTATGTGGCCAAGACCAAGACTGCATTATTCATCTTTATATACCAGAATGGAATACCAAGTCTTGCTCATATTGAACACTCTATAAATACTCACTGAAAAGAAATGAATAGTCATGAACTTTAATTTTCCTTACATAAATGATTAAGGGAAAGGACTAAGCAAACAGAATCTTAGAGCTAAATAACTTGTAACTTGCTTAAGAGTTTTCTTAATCAGCACCCTCTAGGGTCTGAACCTATTTTTATTTTTGTACCAGTTAAGTACAAAGTTAAGTAAGGAATAAGGCCAGACAGAGAATACAATAAATTCTCACGGATTTCTTATAACCTCCCACTAGGAAACTAATAAGCTGAAGCAGGGGCAGTGGTAGTAAGGAAAGAATAAAATATCCTCTGAACAATGGCTCTACTTAAATATTTCCTTAATAAATGCCACAGCATTTGGGAATTCATTAAAGGGAAGAACTCTTTTCTATATGTTAACTGCAGCTTCAGCAGTAGGAGAGATAATTAAGAGATTCTTTGAACGAAACCCAACTTTCTCAGCAGCAGACTAATAGCTATGATTTTCCTAAAAAGGACTTTCCTAATAACCTGTAAGCTTTCCTAATCCCTGGTTCAGGCCTGTTTTCTGTCTATGAATAAAAATAGAATAGTTCTAGAACCCAACTCTAAGTGCTTAAAATTTAGAATCTCCTTGAAAAGAGAAGACAGTTTGGCTAATAAGTATCCTCATTTGCCGAATATTTTTCTTCCTATCTCTTATTTCTTAACCAGGGCTCCAATTCAAAAGAGAAATTTCTAGCCATATGCATTTATAATATTTACCTTAAAATTGGGATGTATTTTAAATAAGTTAGATAATTTAGTCTAAAAAATAATTTGTAAGTTGTATTTTCAAAAAGAACAGATTTCAGATCCATAGAATATGTCTTAAACTAAAAACAACATCTGAAAAAAAAAAACGTAGACCTCAGACTTAAGAGATCTTCTCAATATTAGGAAAATATTATGAATTCATTTCATTACAACACTGTAGCATTGTATGACTCTACAGAATGTCCCAGGTATAGAAAATGAAACAGATGTTAAATGATTGTCTGGATACAAAAGGCAAAGCATTACATGATTAATTCTCATTTTTCACAGATAATTTATCTTAAGACAAAATTTTAAAATGCTTATATACCAATTTAATAAAAACCAGGTGAAGGAGAAAACAAATAATTATGTAAGTGCTCTAAGCTCCCACAAAATTTCTACCTATAACATATAATTATTGGGCAAAAGTATTTTGGTGGCCTGATAATTTCCTCAGGTCTTCATTTTGTTAAATTACATTTCTGTGTCCCTAATACTATCAATACTAATGTAGAAGGAATGTTAGAAATTTATATAACAGCATCAAGAAACCATATACTATAGCATAGTAGGCTAAGAAACATATATATACTATTTTTTAATGTTTATTTATTTTTGAGACATAGAGTGAGCAGGAGAAGGGTAGAGAGAGAGGGAGACACAGAATCCAAAGCAGGCTCCAGGCTCCGAGCCGTCAGCACAGAGCCCGACGCGGGGCCCGAACTCACAGACCACGAGATCACCACCCGAGCCGAAGTCTGCTGCCCAACCAACTGAGCCACCCAGGCGCCCCAGAAATATGTATGTTCTAAGTGAACTTGTTTTAAGATGAAAATAATTTCTAATTTCAGAAGATTTTCATAATAAAACATGAACCTCATCAAAGAATGAGAATATCTTTTTTCAAATGAAAGTTTCCCAGATAGTAGCTACACTTGTAAGCATAGAATAATATATAGAGTTGTTGAATCACTATGTCATACATCTGAAACTAAAGTTAACATTGTGTATCAACCACATTTTATAATAGAAAAAAAATAAAAGTTTTCCATGAACTGTACATTAAAATCAAATTTAAATTTAGCACAAGTACCAAAAGATATTTGACTACTTTGATCAACATTCAATTTTTGGAGGTAGGCAATTGTATGCATATATGGATGAAGCTTTATTCAGCAAATGTTTGATTGTACACTATGTACAAGCATTTGTTGAATAAAGTTTTCCATTAGCACATCCATATATGCATAAAAAGACCTAATTTTAAAATTGAAAACTGATCAAAGTATTCAATCAAATAGGATAAAATGATAAATAATAGATTTAATCAAAGCAAAAGAACATTTAGGGGGACAGAACGCTTTCCTTTTGTTCACCTAGGACACTAGTTTTCAACCCTGGCTGTTCCTATTGTCTAGGATGTTCCAAAGTTTGACGCCTACAACACACTAATTAAATCAGAATCTCTAAAGACAGGACCTACTTGGTTTTCAAGTTCTCCAGCTGATTCCAGTGTGTGCATGATTTCAATGTGGGACTCACTGACCTAGAACAAGTAAGAGATAATGAAATGAAGTTTTCACTAATACAGCAGGTAGAATCAACACAAGTAGAAGGAGCAATTAAACGGTCTTTCCTCTTGACCTAGACATTCAACATGCATTTTCTAAAAGCAGAAGTCTTTCAGAAGCCCTTCCATGATCTTGAACAAGTCACTTAAACTCTTAGTTCTTCTGTTTCCTCATCTATGAAATGAGGATTATAATATAAGGATTAAATGAATTATCATGTGCAAAGCATTTACTAAGAGTCTGGCAAAATACAGTGTCAGTACTATATAGGTGTTTATTTATTCACTTTTTTTTTAAACACAAGCAATACAGGCACCATTGGGGGAAGAAGGAAATCATATATATGTAAAAAAGAAAGGTTTATATACCAGAAATAATCATTATTTATATTTGCTATCTATATTTTGTGATTCAGCACAAATATTTATACTTAAATGTATAAAATAATAATATCTAGAGTCAAACAAACCTTTTTTGTATCCTAGCTTTTAGTTTTGTGAACGTAAGTCATACAAACTATCAGTTATTTTCTTTGGTATTATATCATTTGACTTTGTGTCTTCCTGTGTTAGCATGCTTATTATATTTATTTTTAGTTTCCCCACTACAGAATGTTAGAGCTCCAAAGAGGCAACAAGAATATTATCTTGTCCACCTGTGCCTAGCCCCCAGTGACTGCAAAAGATGTGTAAAGCCCTGCCTGGGTGCACAAAAGTTGCTTGACAATTATTTGTTTTATGAATAAATGCTTAGATTAGATAGGCCTTTCTTGTCCTCAGTATTACATAATTCTTTGCTTATAATTTTATTTTTATTTGAAATCTACCACAAAATGTTTATTTCCTCAACAGTAAGCTGTTTAAATATCACTTATTGAATATAACTGTGGCTATTCCATTTGAACTACCACCTTTATCATATTTTACATTGTTCCATATGTTTGGTTCTGTTCTGGGTTTTATTTCGTTGTGCTAACTCGTCATGACTTAACTGATTGTAGCTGTATACTGCCTTTCATTCCGGATAGAGCATATAGCCCTTATTGCTCTTCTTCAGGATGGTGCTGCCTGTTCTTGCATGTTTCTTGTTCTAGATGATCTTTGGAATAACTTGGTGAAGTTTAAATATAAAATGTTTCAGTATTTTTGAAAAAAAATTAAAACCTTATTCTTACATTACACCCTATATAAATATTAATTCAAAGTGAATTCTAGAACTACATATAAAAGCTAAAAACAGAAGAACTAGATAACATATGCTAGAAGGGAATATAAGTCTTTAGATAGTATACCTACATCATGAATCGTAGAAGAAAATAATGATAAATTAGATTTATCAAAATTAGACATTTGCTCACCAAAAGATTCAATTAAGGGAATGAATGAAAAGACAAGACACAGAGAGAAATATTTGCAAAACATAGATCTGGCCAAAAATTTGTATCTAGAATTCCTAAAGACCTCTTATAATTCAATACCAAAAATATAAAACAATGACAAAAATTATAAGCATTTAAAAAAAGATATGCAAATAATTGGTAAATACATTTAAAAAAATGTTCAACATCTTTGGCCATTAGGGAAATGCAAATTAAATCTACAATAATAGGGGCGCCTGGGTGGCTCAGGCGGTTAAAAGTCAACTTGTGATTTCAGCTCAAGTCATAACTGTGTCATGAGATGTAGCCCCGCGTCGGTGCCACACTGGGTGTGGAACCTGCTTAAGAGTCTCTCTCTCTCACTCTACAGTTCTATCTAAAAAATATAAAAATAAAAATAAATAAATCAATAAATCCACAATTACATAGCACATCTGCTAGAAAGGCTAAAATTAAAAAGGCTTAATAAGGATGGGAATAAATGGAAATCTCATATATTACTAGAACTTCAAAATCAGAGTCACTTTAGAAAACAGTTTGAAAATTTCTAATAGAAGTCAAACAGAAAATCCATACAAGGACTTATCTATAAATGTTCACAACAATATTATTCATCATGGTCCAAAATTAAAATAATCCAAAAGCCTCTTAGCTAGTAAATGAATAAATGAACTATTGTCTATTTATACAATGGAATACTATTTAGTAATAAAAGTGAATGAACTACTGATAAGTGCAACAATGTGGATGAATTTCAGAATCTTCATACTAAGCAAAAGGAACTAGACACAAAAGATTACATTCTACACCATTGTATATAAATGAAATTCTATGAAGGATAAAACTGTAGCAAGTGAAAGAAGCTGTAGAGGGGAGGGGTTGACTGGAAGAGGGTATGGAAGAACTTTTAAAAGTGATGGACTCTTCCAAAATTCGATTGTGGTGGTGGTTGCACTACTCTGATTTTTTTACTAACAGTCATCAAAGTGATGACTGAGACAGGTGAATTTTGTTTTATATAGATTATATTTTAGTTATATCTCAATAAACTGTGAAAGGATTATCCTGGCATTTTGCTATAAATTATGTACACTGATGAAGAGCTGAAATCTAGAAATACGTTACAGAAAGAGAGAGGTTTCTTCCTGGATGGCATATATTTTGCTTATTATTTGATATAGACTTTACTTTCTGTCATATTTTAACTTATTATGAACTTATTTCAGTGGTGAAAAAAAGACACTTTTTTCCCCCAAGGAACTTAGATTGTAGTTAGTATATAAGAAAGCTATTGAGTTCATTATGTGACCAATTTAGTGAAATCTCTTGCTAGTTCTAATGGTTTTTCAGGTAATTTCTTTGACTTTTTTTCCATGTGGATAAATCACATCATTTCTAGATTAAAAAATTGCTCCTCTCTTCCAAAATTATAAGACCTCATTTCGTTTTCTGACTGCATTACTTAGCATTTCCAGAAAGACGTTAAATCCTAACAGTGAATTGAATATTTTTGCCTTATTCTTAACTCTAAATGGAATTACTTGCTATTCCAACATTAAGCATGATGACAGTTATTAAGATGACATAGATGTTTATATCAAGTTAAGAAACTATTCCTCAATTCCTTTTTGCTGAGTTTTATTTGTAGTAGGAATTATATATTAAATTTAGCAATTGCCTTTAGATCATCTATCAAAATGATCTTTAATTTTACTCCTTTGACCTATGAGAAGAATTAATTAAATTGAGTCCTAATATTAAATTATAGCTAAACTCTCTTTTTCACATATTGCTTGGTTTATGTGCTATCATTTCATTTAGGATTTGCATCATTTTCAAAAGAGAGATAGTTCTTATTTTTTGTCACTATCGTTTGTTAGGTTTTCTTAGTAGGGTGATTTCACTATTCCATTTCTTATTTATATTCATTTTAAAATTTCCCCTTTTTCTCTATTCTCTGGAACAATTAAAAAGAAAGGGATTTATCTTCTTGGAATTTTTGAATAATTTGACTATAAAACAGTGACTCGCATGACTTTTGAAGAAAATTCTTTTACAGGACTTTAAATTTCACATTTATTGATCTATTTAGACTTTTTCTGCTTGACTCAGTTTTGAGATCTATATTCTCCATGAATATCATAAAGTTCACCATGATTTTCAAAATTATTAGTTTAATTTTATATATGACACTTCCATATACTTAAAAATCTGCCCAATAACTTTGGTGATGTCATATCTTTTATAATTTTTTTTTATCTGTTCTCTCTCAATCTCATTTATTCTCTCTGTCTCCCTCTTTGTGTCACTGGTGCACTTTATCACATGTTTTTTCTTTGCCTTTAAAAAGAAAAAGCTTTTGAATTTATTATTTGTACTTTTTTTGGCTGTTTGATTCCTACTTGTATCTATAAAAGTATATTTCCCTCCCATATGTTTCTTTGAGGCATAAGATTTGGAGCAGAGGCTTTTAGTTGTCTACCAAATATTCAGGCACATCTAATAAAAAAAAAACTGATATTAATTTGGGCAGCAACATGTTTTGTCTGAAAACCACCTTTTCCACTTTTCTTTGTGGTTAGATATTGTCGCAGGATTTTTTACCTCAATACCTGGGGTTCATTGTCTTACTGCTTCGAAGAATGAAGAGATGGATACAAAATGAGCAGCAAGCAAAAGTTTATTAGAATATAAGATTATAAAGTAAGAAGAGTAGGAAAGATCTCTTTACAGAGAGGGGACACTGGAAAGTGAATGCCCACAACTATAGGCAAGGGTCCTTGTTTTATTAGATTCTGGTCCCCTCCCCTATCCTTTCCCCCTTTTCCTTCTGGCTGGACAGTTCGACCCTTACTGGCTGGACAACTCTAGATGCTGGTTGTCCATTCTTGATTGGCTTGTTTCCATTGTATGAGGGTGGTCTATGGTCAAATCTTTCCTTGTGGGTCATAGGCTTTATGGTCTACTTATTTTAAGTTAGGTCTTTTGCCAAATTCCTGAGGGAAGCTTGAGGGCGAGTAGGTGGTATCTGCTACATTCTTAAGAGGAACCTTAAGCCTGAGGGGGTGTGCTGTGGTTTGACACTCCCAGTATTGTTCCAAAATATGTCTTTCCCCACCCAGGGACCTCAGGTTCTAATCCTTTCCCTCTCTGCCTATTGAGTCCTTTTTTTTTTTTTTTTTTCCTATCACAATGTGACCGTGTCCCTAAACCTTGGCTAATGAAATATCAATGGAAGGTGGTGGGTCAGACTGTTAGATAGGCTTTTTAAGGGAGTTGCCTTTGCCTTCTGTACTTTCTCCTGCTGGAATTGCGGATGTGATGGCCAGACATCCTGTAGCCACTTTGCGACTTTGAGAATGGAATCAATGTTCAAAGGATTGTAAAGAAGGATAGCAGAAGGAAATTGGGTCTTTAACGTCTTATGAGACCTTCAAACCAGCCTTAAATACTTACCTCTGAATTTTTTTCAAATGAAAGAGAAATAAAACTTGTCACTATTATCCTGTTCTCACCATAATCTATTCTCAACATAAAGGCTTCATTTATTTTTTAAAGGAAAAATCAGATTATAGTCCCCCTTTGTCCTTGTCCTTATTGCTTGTCTTGAATTCTATGTGGTTGATTATTTATATGGCCTTTTTTTTTGGTTTGGCTATGCCTTAATTTTTGGATTTTTGATCCTTTTCTGTCATTTGTTTTTAGGTATGATGTGTAAATTGCTTATTATGAAGTTTAACTGTTTTAATTCACTGTTCAATAATAGTTACTTTTATTGAATACTTACTATATGCACTGTGCCAACCATTTATATATTTTTTGCTTTAATCATTGAATCAATCATAGATTTTTTCATAAGCTATCAGAAATACTCTTATCACCATTTTGTAAAGGGGGAAACAGAGGCAAAAAATATGAAATTGATTTGCCCAAGATAAAGCATCTGGTAAAAGGTTAAAAACATTTGAATGCAGATGTCTCTGAGTCCCCAAAATTGCTCTGCTAACCCAGAAAGCCCAAGACTATACATACATATTGTGGAAAGTAGTGTTTTATAAGTATTTATAATTTTTAGATATTATATTATGTGATGTTTTTTCTCAATAATTTTTTTTATCTTTTGTTTTGCTCAAAATTTCCCTTAATCTCTGTAATGAGCTTCATCTCCTGAAGGCTTGGACTAGTAGTCAGACTCAGAGATTATCTGGAAGTACAGGACTAGTCTTTTCTAGACCAGAACAGCTTGGAATAATAACATGGTTGTCAAGATGTTTACCATTTCATGTAGGAAAAACCAATGAGCCATTAAAGTCTTATAAAGTGAAATATAAGCAAAATATAAGTGGAAGTCTCTAATTATTGTCTAATTTGTGAGCCAGTAATGTAAGGTCAATATTCACTAACCACTAAAAATCTGTTTTCTTCTTCCTTCAGCATATGTGCCACAGATAATGAAACTAGTGTAGCTTTTTGATTCCCCCTTTTAAAAACTTCTTGTAATGAAATGGTATTCTCACACTCACACCGAGCCCCTCACCAGAACATTGAAAGGGGAGTGCGGTGACTTCTCTGGCCTGCATTTAGTGAACTGAAAATATGGTAAAAGTATATAAATGGGATAAAGAACAGATAGATTCTTAGAAACTGAATTTTTACAAGCCTATTATTTTTGCAAACAGGCACTTACTCAGTAGACATAGGCAATTATCGATTTCTACCAGGGACAAAGTAATAAACACTGCCTTCATTTGTCAGTGATCTGTTTTGGGGGACAGGGAAGTGTTAATCTTGGAAGCAAATGCACGCTAATTACATTCTTATATAAATCTGATCAAGAATTACCAAGGAGAGGAAAAGTTTCAGCTCAATTCAAAAAACATATCTAATGTCACTCTCAATCTTTGTCATCAATAGAATCCTTTGCAAAATATTACTCACGTCATTCTGCTTTAGAAATTCCAAATAAGTATCTCCTTTTGGATACAATGTTGCTTTTGTAGGAAGGAGTCAAATAAAATGTAGAAACAGAGAAGTAAACTTAAGATCAGTGTATGAAAATAATGAAAAAAGGTTAAGGTGACAAGAGAATAGTTTAAGCAGTTTTATAATTATCTCAATGTATATTTCCCTAAATTTGACTTGCCATGCAAGTAGTGACACCTGAGTTAAAAAATGTTTTATTCGTCTGAAAAGGTGACATAATAGAAAGTGTATAAACAAAACCTATTCAAGCTCAAAACAATTTTATTGTTGAAAATGTTTAAAAAGATCACCTTTCAGAGTTATTTTGCAATAGAATTGACCTAGAATGAAATTTACAACTTCTGGGAAATTAAAATTGTTACATTTTATGTTTTTTGTTTATGGTAGTTTCAAGTTTTGGTGACAGCTGCATTAAAAATCAGTACAGAAGACTGCTTTTTACTCATGAACAAAACAAAGAGAAAGATAATTCTAGGATCTTCTCTTCATTCTCTTATGAGTAGGATGAAACTGTAACTTTTCTTTGAAACTAATTACCTAAACCATAGCCTAAACAGTTTTGAATTAAGTTTAAAAACATGAAATGAATACAAATGATTTCAGATTTAAAAGACAATGGTTTTCCACAGAAAGAAAATAATTGCTGCCAAAAAGTCACCAATATTCAATTCAAGCATCATATGAACAAAGTATTCCTTAGACACTGGGGAACTGTAAGTGTAAGATATCCTCTCTATCTTCAAGGCATTTTCAGTGGGAGAGACATACAAAGCGTAAGTATAAATCAAAGCAGAAAAAATTTCTAGACTTCTCTGCAGGTGCATCCCACCCCCCCCCCCACCGCCCACCTTGATGCTAGGCCCCTCCTCTGCACACACAAACTCACACCTTAAAGATTTTATATGGTGTTATTCCTCAAGGTGGGTCCTTGGCTCTTATCCTCTCTAATGCAACATATTTTCTAAGAGATTTCTAGGTCAGTGAATCTCAAATTTATATCAAACACAGACCTCTCCCCTGATCTTAAGTGTACCTTCAGCAGAAGATTCCCCAAACTGGAAGAATCTTCTCCCCTAGACCTGATCTTCTAATGTCCTGTCTTGGTGGTTGGTGTTACCTGTCATTATGCACAGTCTCAAAACACTGACATCTCCCTCTCTCTCACCCTCCACATTTCTCAAATATGTACACTT
The DNA here is from genome assembly GCA_030068075.1 of Paguma larvata. NCBI lineage: Eukaryota > Metazoa > Chordata > Mammalia > Carnivora > Viverridae > Paguma > Paguma larvata. The sequence continues at coordinate 25,394,901 of CM057838.1, forward strand.
CTTTTATTCACAACCACAGTGTAAGCTACCAATTCTCCCCTGAGCTAAAACATTGGTCTTACAACTGGATAGTCTGCATTCACTTCTGTCATCCTCAGATAATTTCCATATTACCACCAGAAAGTTCTTTACACAACTGTGTCACCTCCCTGCATAAAACTCATCAGAGGTTTTCTGTTTCTTTTAGAATTAGTGAATATTGACCTTAAGGGCACCAGTTAAGCATCTGGCTCTTGATTTGGCTCAGGTCATGATTTCATGGTTTGTGAGCTCGAGCCCCACATCAGGCTCTGTGCTGACAGTGTGCAGATTCTCTCTCTTCCTCTCTCTGAACCTCCCCTTCTCTCTCTCTCTCTCAAAATAAATAAATAAATAATTTAGAATTAAGACAAAATCGGGGTGCCTGGGTGGCTCAGCTGGTTGATCACCTGACTCTTAGTTTCCGCTCAGGTCACGAACTCATGATTTGTGGGTTCGAGCCCCCATCAGGCTCCAGGCTCCATGCTGATAGGCAAGAGACTACTTAGGATTATCTCTCTCCCTCTCTCTCTGCCCTTTCCCTGCTCATGTACACACACTCTCTCTCACTTTCTCTTTCAGAATAAATAGACTTAGAAATAAAAGAATTAAGACAAAATCTGGATGGATCCTCCCTATGACAACAGATTCTGTCACATCATTCAGCCCTTGCTTTCTGCACTCCAACCTCTTTCTTCCAGTTCCTTAAATAAGCGAAGGTAGATTGGACACATACACAGGAACATAGGGGGAGGATCAGGATTAGAGAATAATACTGGTGAAATAAGCTCAGATTGGGAAAAAAAAAAAAACTGGATATGTCATCATAACATTCTTAGAGATGATTGACAGGTAATAATTGCAGTCCTGTCCTTGGAGTCTTTGCCTTGGAACACACAATTTAGAGGTCTCTACTCTTCTTCTGGTTTAGATATGCTTCCCCTTGGCTGCGGGCTCCACAGGCCTAAGGGGTATGTGTCCTGGAATCCACTGCCAATTGGATTTGGCAACTCTGGTTTGGGACCCTTTCATACCATAACCAAATGGCCCAAAGTCCACTTCTGGGATTGATGTAGGCTTCTTCATTGGGTCCATCCTCTGATACACCTCCCTTAGGTCCAAATGATCAAAGGTTGCAAGGATATGGATGCTGCCTGCACCTGAGGCATGGGGGTCCTTATGCCTACACATGAGGTCCTATGTGGTACTGGATAGAGACAGGAAGTTAAAAGGAAAAGGAGAGGTGGGAGGCCTAGAAAGGTTGTCCCCTTTGTCATATTCTGGAAATGAGTTCCCAGAAAGACAAGAGGTTTAAATTTGAACCTGGACTTCCAAGTTTTTATGAAGGAATACTTGTCAGAATAGAAGAATCATCTATACATTTTTTTTAGCAGTTTGTTAGATGGATTTATAATTTTCAAATATTTAGACATGATATGTTAGCTTCATTAGTACTCCTGAACCAAGCTCTGCAAAGGTTGAGAGAAGGCTTGCTTAAAAATTTGATATGGGGCATCTGTTAAGATATCAGGACTGGAGACAGAGACTGGAGTGTCATCAGCACGGAGGTATTCACTGACACCATATATATGGAAGAAGTCTCCTCTGAACCAAGCACAGACTCAGAAGTCATTGTGGTGGATTGGATGTGGGACAGACAGAAAGAAAGGGGTCAGTGAAAGACCTAGATGGAGAAGTCATAAAAGTAGAATGCTGCTCATTAGAGCAATCGGAAAGGTACGACACTGTCATGAAGGCCAAGGGAGAGTTTTGGATGTAGCAGGATTATTAACAGCATCTTTTTATAGAGAGGTCAAGCTGGACGAGAACTGAGAAGTGACCAATAGATTCTAAATGAACTTTTAAATAATTGTTGCAATGATATTTTATGGGCAGTCATAAGATCTTAAGGGATTAAGGAGGAAATGAGACAGAGGAAAGTGAATTTCATAAGTAATGATTATTTTCATGAAATATTTAGTAGTGAAGGGAATAAAAGAAATAAATGGGAAAGTTTTTCTTAGAATAGGAGACAATCAGACTTGTAGCCAATGGTGTAGAAGACATGGAAGATGCAGAAGAAGCTATATAATTGATGGAACAGATATCCAGATACTTGGGACGTAGCAGTGTCCATACAGTGAGGTAAAGCAAGGGGCAGAGTTAGCCTAGAAAGTAGGGACTACCACTATAAGCAAGTTTGGAGAGAAGTAAGTGATAGAAATGAAGAGAATTTGTACTTGGTGATCTTCATCTTTTTTTTCTGTGATGTATAGAACAGGTTGTTAACAGGGATATATGGATGGCTTAAGAAAAGCAGAAAAATTCTGAAAAAATCAATGTAAAGAGAGTAGTGCGTTAACTAATTAAATGAATAAGTGACAAGTATTGGTCTAGCGAAGGCTGACATATATACTGGTCATTGAATAAATCAAGTTTCGTCGTGTCTCTTCTTCTTGACAGACCCATTTGGAAAGTTAGGGAATTCAAAAAGAGAAAGTAGATTTTAGGGGTTGCCTTGTTTATTTATTTAACCACCTAATACTTGTTGTTTTGCCTAATTAATGACTCAGGAAAGCACAGGACCTTTATTTGGGTGAACTAATTGTACAGTGGCATTAGTACAAAGTAGTCAAGAAATGAATACTTGTGAACAAACAGTTGAAACTTTTCATGAGGATTGGGCTGAGTAGGAAAGAGACTGAAACCAGATTGTAAGCAGATCAGGGACAACTGTAATGCCTCTGTAAAGTCTGTATTGAGCAACACAATGTCTAGTAGAGAATAGGTTTAAATGACTACTTGATCAATAAATTAATGAATGAAGTTGCTCTGATAAAAATTAATGATTCTAATACAAATGATGATGAGCACAGAGAGAAGTCAGACCTGGAAGACTAGATAGAATAACAGAGAAGATTTGGTAGTCATGCAGGATTGGTAGTGGAAAGCTCAACAGTAAGTGTCAGAGAGAAAGAATTTAGAATTTAATATTTAAGACTAAAAAACTCTAAAAGTTATAGGTGTTAAGGTGTGGCTGAGTTAAAATTGAATGGGGGTTGAGGTGCTTGGGTGGCTCAGTTGGTTAAGCATCCAACTCTTGTTTTCGGCTCAGGTCATGATCTTGTGGTTCGTGAGACGGACCCTGTGTCAGGTTCTGTGCTGAAATGAGGAGCCTGCTTGGGATTCTCTCTCCCTCTCTCTCTGCCCCTCCACACCCCGCCCCCACTCCTGTCAATAAACATTTTTAAAAACTTGGATGGTGGTAAAATATGTTGGCCTTAGTTCAGGAACTGTGATATCCGTGTGTTGGGCAGGGGGTCTACTGGAGTGATGAAAGACGGGTCCAGAGGAAATCTGGCCCAGGTTTCAAGAGCTCCAAACATGAAAGGGAACATCCTGAAGTTAAGTAAAATCTTCAGGGTAAGAATAGGAATAGAATCATACAAAAAATAGGGAAGAAACATTAAATCACATGTGCAAGCAAAGACGAATTGGCAACGAGGACGGAGGTTGATTTTGACTGTATCTTCTGGTTCTGAAATATAAATTTGGGGCATGAACCATCTTAATTTGAGAGCTGCTGGAAAAGCTTGACCATCTGAAGGAATCTAGTTTTCCTTTATAGTAGAGGAGATGTGGTAGGCAGAACATCCTAATCCCCAGAACCAGTGAATATATCACCTTACAAGGCAAAAATAACTTTGCAGATGTGATTAAGTTTAAGGCTCATTCAATAAGGAAACTTTCTTGATTATCTCCATGGACCTGATCTAATCATATGAGGCCTTGACAGTTGAAACGTTTTCCAGTCATGGTCCAAAATGACAGCGTGAGGAGGACCTGATCCTTCCCCCACCCCCTCTCCACTGCAGGTTCTGCGATGGAAGGGGCCACATGGAAAGACTGCAGAGAAAGGTCTTCTCGAGAAGCTAAGATACCTGTTGGCCACAGCCAGTAAGGAAGCAAATATCTCAGTCCTGCAAAGTGTACCACACTGAATTCGGTCCATATTCCCTCGAGCAAGACACAAATTCTCCCTAGAGTCTTGAGACAGAAACACAGCTTGCCTGCACTTCCGTGTTGCCCCAGTGAGACCCACGCTGGACTTCTAACCTTTGGAATTGTAAGATGATAAATTCATGTTATTTAAGCCACTAAGTTTGTGGTCATTTGTTACAGCAGCAATAAAAAACAAATACAGGTTCCATTATAGGAATAAATTGAGGCTTTAAGTAATTTGCTGACAGAGGAATGGACATTTTAGAAAAAACATTGAAAATATTTAGAAGGATGCTGATAAAGACTTCTCAGATTTCCAAAAATGTGTGGATAATTTACTTTTTAAGTGCCATGCACTCTCTCACAAAGTTACTTGGGGATAAAAGATCTCAGATTATATGCATTAAAATAGAATTTAAATAATATGTAAAGTGTGAAATGGTGTGAAATTAGTTCTTAAAAAGTTTTATAATCTATTAACAATATAGAAATTTAATTTATTATTTTATTATTAATAATACTGTCAAAAAGCCCACCACAAACCATTATCTTCTATAAAGAAAAACTTTTTTTGAAATAAAACAGAGTTAATTTTCATTATTATAGAAGATGAACAACATGAAAAAAGATTGATTTCTTGGTTTCAAGTCTACTATTTAAAACTAGAAATTGTCTAGAAAGACTTAGTCTTAGCTCAGAATTTAGTCTGACTCATAAGGCAGCCTTAAAAATTTCTCAAGAGAAAGGAAGGCAAAAAACAAAATGGTGTATTTGTAGCATTCGTGATTTCATAGCAAAGATAAGTTTCAATCCATCCATCTCCATTCTAGTCCTCTATGCCCCGCTGGGCTGGGAAAATTGTTCCTGACAGAGGGATGAAAACAAATGAGCGCTTGCCTGCATTTTGCTGATGTGCAGGAGAGATCCTTCCCAGAATTTCTTTCTGGCGAAAGCAGATCTTTCGATTTACATAAAAGTGACTGTGTTTTTCCTTTCACTGGTACTTTTTGGTTTACATTCTTCCTTATTGACTCACTTCTTCCTGGAGTGTTAAAAATCACTCCTCAAATTCTAGAATGACTGTGAGTCCTTTTTGGCTTTCCTTCAGGACATGCTTCTTCATGACCACACTCTTTGTACACTCAGCTGTTTTCCTCCCATGACTGGCCTGAAGAATGGGGCTGACTGGGGCTGCTCCCTGTGGACCTATTCTCTTTGCATGAAGGGGAAGTAAAAACATATTTATAGCACAAGATCCTGTATGATATTTGAGTGCCTAAAATATTTTTAAAGAGTATTATTCTTGTTAAAGAGATCAAATGTATTAAAGTTTTAGCCTACTATATAGTAAAGTGTCAGTATTCAAGAATAATGAACAAGGATGATTTTAGGAAGACTTACAAATGAAATTAATTCATTTTTAAATTAAAACTGTACACTTAAACTGATAAAGCAAGGCAGAAAGCAATAATCAAAGGCCCATAGGTTTGGGGATTAGATAAAACCACCTTAGATGTGAATGCAAGTTCTGTAACATACTTGCTCTGTGACCTTGGACTTAATGATTACCCTTTCTGAGGCTTGAGTTTATTTTGCTGTTGTCCCCATCTATAAATGAAAATGGTGACACCTACCCTATGAGGCAGTCACTGTAAGGATTAAGACACAGTAATTCCTGACACACTGAACAGCTATCTGCAATCTTGTGTGCTTGTTGCGAGAACTGTATCTTCTCACTTTGTTTTTCCCATGCTAAATACAGCGGCCATCTGGTAGACATGCAAAAGATATACACTGAATGACTGAACGAGGGCAACAGTGTGAATAATCTAGAAAAACAGATCATTGGAATGAATGTATTCCTAGTAGGAGAAGTTTACAGGTAGCTTTTCGTAGAATGAGATTTACGTGATTCATGGATAGCCAATATTTGCAATTAGATTGCATTCCATGGGAACACACAAGTTGAGCAGAAAGTCACCCAAGACTTTGCTGAGCAAATAAGGAACAACTGGCCTGGGACTAACAACCCTTATAAAAATAAATAGAAGTCAATAACAATGCCAGTCTCTTTATACCCATTTTTTTTTTTTTAACAGTAGAATCAATGGTTCTAGGCTGTCATCCATTTAATACTACATTGCCTTAGCAGCTTATCTTACACCATGGAATCTTCTTCTGGCATACCGAAATACACTGAATATATTTGATAGGGCTGTTTGGAAATTTGGGGGTCTTGACTTTTTTTTTAAATTTTCCTCTCTGAAACCCCTGATCCCGGAGTCTGGAAAAACCTATAAGCTAGACTTGAGCAAACTCAATTGCAATGGTAGCTTCATTTTTACTGTCTAGTTCCAACAGTTCTTAAAACAGGCAATTGACTTATTTGGAACCCTGTTGTGAGAACACCTTTGAGCTGAAACTTTGAATCTTTTAATAAATAAAGATGGTAACTCAAAGAATGGGACAACATTATTACTGATCGAGAAAGGATTTATCTTGAAAATAATATTATGGGTTATTACTAGTATTTTTAATGTGCTTTTTATAGCCAATATGACTGGCTGTGGGTTGCATTCAACCCAAAATGACTCATAAATATTTAAGGCCTTATGCTTTGAGTATAGTCAATCAAATTTAAATAAAGCACTTGTTTTAAAATGGCATATTTAAAACGTCAGCTACAAGGTCTTCTTTCAGCCTTAGAAAGGCATCATGTTCTCTTTAGTGAAGCTAATTGCACCCGGGAACAAATATGAATCACTCTTAATTTTATTAATCTATTTATATTGCTGCTCTGTCTGAATCATCAAAATATGATGATGATCAGCCTTTTCAGAAGCCTAATGTTTTGCTCTCTTTGTTTTGCAATAGTTTAGTAAATTTGTATTATATATTACTTGGGAGTGCCTACTATGAGTGGAAAAAGTAATTAAAGACTTGTGATGGCAAACATTTCTGTGCCTGATAACATAAAACCAATGAATTTAAGCAATTTAACAAAGGATTTCATTTGTTATTTTCTAGTAATAAATAAAATGAAAAAGAGAATCAGATTAATTTTAAAAGGAAAGCAGAACAAATGTGTTTATATCTAATTAAATTGATTCATTAGCTATGCTATTAAAACTAGTCCACTAAGGAAAGCATTGTTAAATAATTAACTATAGAGTCACTCAATATTATAATATTGCATTGTTTTAATCAAGGTGTCAAGTCCAATAATGTAGATAGATGACAATGGGTTAAGGACCTGGGACACAGAAAGCTGATAGGATTTAAGGGGCAGGGATGGTACAAAAGCAGAGAAGTGAGTAATGAAGGGATGATTCAGTGGGGAAGGCGAAGCTGGAACTAAGTCCAAAAGTTTGGTAAGATACAGGAAAAGGGATGAGGGGAGGGTTGTAACTTAATATTAAAAGAAAATGTGCCTTCAAAATTGACATACAATGGTTCAAATCTCAGTTCGACTGACTGCTTACAGCAAGACCTCAGGGTAATACTAGAACTTGTTTTCTTGTTTGCAAAATGGAATTAATGTTTGCCTCTTATAATTATTTCATGTTTACCCACCATTAGGCCTTATCTTTGGACTGATCTTTCTTCTCCAGGAATGTATATTTTAGTAGATAATGTGTGCATGATTAGTAACGATAGAGAGTGAGGTAGGCGTGTGTATGCAGGCTCCTCTAGCGACAGAAAGATGGGAGGAATGAACTCAGCTTGGATAGGTGAGGGGAAACTGCACAGAGGAGACACTTAACACTTAATGTGTCATTGTTGATTATCCAAGGTCAGCACCTGTGTTAGTCTGTTTGGGTGGCCATAGGCATAGACTAGGTGGCTTAAACAACATGAATGCATTTTCAAACAGTTATGGAAGCTGGAAGTCCTAGACCAGGGTGCCAGCTAGGTTAGGTTCTGGTGAGAGCTCTCTTCCTAGCTCAAAAACTGTTGTTTTCCCCCTGTGCACTCCCATGGTCTTTCCTTTACATGCGCCTGCTGAGAGAGAGAGCTCCCTGGTGTCTCCTCCTTTTTTTATAAGGCCACCAGTCTTATTGAATTAGGGACCCACCCTTATGACCTCATTTAACCTTAATTGCTTCCTAAAATCCCTATCTCCAAATACAGTCCTATGGGGGGGGGATTAGGGCTTCAACAGTATGAACTGGAGGGTGGAGAGTGGGCCAGTTCAGTCCATAGCAGCACCTAGTTTGAGGTAGGCACCACGGCTGTGAAGACTAAGGGAAAATGGATACAGAGTCCACAGAGGCTGAGCAAAAGGGATATGAAGCTCAGACAAGTACTCCCTAGTGCAACAGGAATTCTTGACCAGAACCAAACTTCTTCACAATAAGGTGACGATTTTTCTCAGACTAGGAACTTTTGTGCATTTCCATTGTTTAGGGCAAAAGACTTCTTTGCTGCTGTAGGCAACACCCTGACTTGGAGACTACATGTTGCATATTTGGAAGCTGTAAGACTCGTGAGCTGTAAGACTCATTTAACCTGAGCTGGCTTTGTATGAGGGATAGGGAAGTCTTCCATTGTGTTAAAGGCACTTAGATAGGACTATAGGTTATCTTATCCTGACTAATACATTGCCCTTTCCATGTGTGAGGGAAGTTGTTTTCTGTTCTTCTTAATTATATTTGATTTTAGTTTTCAAAAATATGGGTCCCAAGCTACTAAACTGATTTAATGATCCCCTAATGGGCCTTGATCTGTAGTTTGAAAAACAGTCATTTAAAGAATGTAAGAGTTCAGACAAGGTAATGGGATGCTTGCATTAAAATGATTGAATCGCATGCTTAAAGACTTAGACTTTGGGGCTATGGTTCAGATTAATCACAATTGGGTGGTTCCATTGTCTTCCTAGGTAGCTAAAAGCCTACCCCAGACTTCTCATCGATCGGTAACAATGGAAACCAACTCTAGAGAATTGTCTTTTTCAAAATGAGGCAAATACTATTAAAACATCATAAATATTAATGAGCTACTCCATAGAAAGGACAAAGAAAATGAGATACCAATTTTGAAATGATTGTGCTTTTTTTCTTCCTAATCTGTGATGGCTCAGACTGCTTTACCGGGTTCCATTTTTATGCATGGTCTTCTTCAATCTAGGGTTCCCAGCCTTTCACTTCTTGTTTCCAGCTTCCTGGAGCAGTCTGGCTGTGACTCATCCCCAGGAGCTATTAACCTGTCCTCGGCTTTTCCTCCTTGAGGCTTGATTCCTTCAGGATAAACAGGACGCCAGTTAGGTGCTAACCTTTTGATTAACCCAAATACTAAAGTTCTCTCTAAGAAAGATTCCTCACTCTTTAGATAATCTGTCATTATGTAGTAAAACCTTTTCTCCCTGTGTTCACGGAACTCTCAACCATGAAACTGTTTCATGAAAATCTGAAACTGCTCTCAAAGAGAAGAATGTTGGCGATGTACACCTTCACCCCCTTTTGGTCGTTTTGATTCTTTGTTTATTTTTAAGTACTATGGTGATCAAGCAAGAGGGTATTGGGCTTAGAGAGTACAGATCTCCATCCTTTTTGAAAAATGTAGTAAGTCTAGATATTCTAGTGCATTCTAGGTTTGGATCTGACTCAGCCCACCCTCCTATCTCTTGGTTTCAAATTATTTTAAGCCCTAAGGAGTTTTTTTTTTTTTTTTTTTTTTTTTTTTGGTCTATCCTCTATCTCCTTGAACTGTCAGGAAGGTTTGATGACAAGGAGTCAAGTAAACTTTCTGCTGATAAGAACTTTTATTTAAAAATTTTTTTCATTAAACTATCTCAATATTTCAACATAACATATTAGGAGCAAATTTAAAACAGATTCTGGCCTAACTTCTTCACAGGTTAAAATCCTCAGAAGTTACTTAGTTTGGGGGTGGGTGGGAATGATTAGTAAATATTTTCACCAACATAGTTAAAAGCATGTGGTCCTGCTGTTTGTTTTTTTTTAATGTTTATTTATTTATTTTGAGAGAGTGTATGAGAGCATGCACGTGAGCATGGGGAGCAGAGAGGAGAGAGAGAATCTCAAGCAGGCTCCACACTGTCAGCACAGAGCCCCAATATGGGGAGGGCTCGAACTCACAACCACGAGATCATGACTTGAACCAAAATCAAGGTCGGACTCTTAACCAACTGAAAGACCCAGGTGCCCCCATGTGATCCTGCTCTTAGGCGAAGGTTTCATATTCTGTGGACTTGCAGAGAAGGAAGAGAAATGTAAGAAAAATGTATGAAACTATATAAAAATCACAAAGTGAAAGATAACGAGTAAAGGTACAAATAACTAATACTCATATATGGCATTACCATTTACAGCAAAGCAGAATCTACTAAGAGTTGAAGTGATACATTTATACCAGATATTTAAGGACAGAAAAACAGTAGAAATCATGTTAAATTCTGAAGTGTCATTCTGAGGGGATTTATTCTCGTCACAATAAATTAATCCCTACTATTAGTTCCTAATTCGATTATTAAGAGTGATTATTATTTAAGACTGCTGCTAACTGGCACGCACTAGAACGAAGTTAATCAGGCTGGTACAGCCTTGATGGCCGCTGGCATTTGGGAAGAATGAGGAAGCACTAGTGATAAAGGAGCTGGGATCATCCGAAGTGCACGGCCATGGAAGTCAATGGGGTTTCCATTGTGGGGAGCAAATGTGGGACAGAATCAAAGACTCTTCGGTGCAGTGCCAAATTAATGATTTTTCTTTTTACAAAAAAGAAAAACCATCGGAGACCTGAAAGCAGTGTGGAGGCCTGATGAATTTGAAATTTGGATACAATCCTCTTTGTAAAGGATGGATTGGAGGACTGGAGGCAAGGAAGTCAGAGAGAACAATCTAAACTCAAGCAGGGAGTAGATATGGTAGTGGGTAGAAAGGACTTGTAAGAAGGCAAAAGTAGAACTTCCCCTGGCTAGGGAGCCTATTGAATGTAAGAGGGAAGGAGGAGCAGAAATGGAGATGAGACCCCAAGTTTCCTTTCCTGGTGACTGGCTAGATGGTGACATACTGAGAAGAACACAGTACAAAAGGGTTTTGGGATACTGACAGTTCAGTTTTGAACCTGTCAGAGTTAAATTTTCCAGTTACACTCAATTTATGATGGTCTTTGAAAAGCAGGTCAACGAGTTCAACTTTGATGCAGTAATTAGAGAAGAGCTAAATTATGGAATACTAAAGAGGATGTTAAAGCACATATAGGGGTGTCTGGGTGGCTCAGGTCGGTTGAGCAGCCGACTTCAGCTCAGGTCATGATCTCACGGTCTGTGAGTTCGAGCCCCGTGTCGGGCTCTGTGCTGATGGCTCAGAGCCTGGAGCCTGCTTCTGATTCTGTGTCTCCCTCTCTCTCTGCCCGTCTCCCACTCATGCTCTGTCTCTCTCTGTCTCAAACATAAATAAACATTAAAAAAAAAATTATTGTATATACATATGTAACTTTAATTTTTTTTTAATGTTTATTCATTTTTGAGAGACAGTGTGGGGGAGGGACTGAGAGGGAGACACAGAATCTGAAGCAGGCTCCAGGCTCTGAGCTGACAGCACAGAGCCCGATGCGGGGCTTGAACTCACAGACTGCTTAACTGACAGAGCCCCCCAGGTGGCCCATACATATGTAACTTTAAAGAAGAAAACATTGATTAAGAAAAATCCATCTCGGAGAAGCTGATGATGTAGGCATGGCGATAACAATAGAAACATTTGGCAATAGAAAAGTATCTCCCAGAGGGGAGATTTGATGTCATGTCATGTAAGGAACACAGATCACCCAACTACACAACATCTGTGTCTGTATAAGAAGGTAACTTCTGCAGATAAACTAAGTTCTGCAAGGGGCTTGGCTGGTGAACCTGATAGGGGGCGCCTTTGTAAAAATTATAAAAGGCACCCCTCCTATGGGAGGCTATGTTACGCCCAGAATTCAGGAACCTAGCCGATTGGCTGAGGAAGGGTCAGAGTCCTGTTACATAGGTCACTGGGCGTGGTTCTTTTGGAACCAGAAAGTTGCAGGTTTTAAGCTTCTGGGCAGGCACTGGGGACTCAAAATGAAGTCAGTCTCAGTTTGCCCTTAAACAAAATGGAGTTAGTCCCGATTAGCCCTTACAGCTACAGCCCCATGTTGAGTGTTCAACACTTAGCACGGGGAGTGTGGCCTGAACTTTGGCTCCCATTTACACCTTTGACCCAGCTTCCCTTTGCAGTGCATGCTCTGTTTTGGTGCCAGAGGGAGGGTAGATAAGCCTGGAGGCATCTGACTAGATAAGAAAAAAGGAAAAGAGCCATGATTTGTTTTTACTTTAAGGAGATGAATGAGTCTCTTGGGGAAGGAAGATTAGACTTTTCTAATGATTTTACGGGGCAGAATTCTGACCAACAGGCACCTATGTCGAAATAGGTAAACTTTTTAAGTAAACAAAACTGCCCAAAAGCATGACTGGTACTTTCCTGAGAGACAGTGAGTCCAATCATTGGAAGTAACAAAATGGAGTCTGGATATCGGATTGATAAAAATTTTATCGAGGAATTCTTGCAAAATTCTTTCAAGCCTGTGATTTGATGATTACTTGTTAAATGAGTGTTGTGGCTAGTAAACCCGTGGCTGGAATGGGGGAGGCAGAACTTGGTTTGGTTCTTGTAATAGGAATATTTCCTCAACTAAAAAGATTTGGGAAAAAATATAAAAGCCCCAGAGACTACTTAACTTTTAATATTTGCAGAGCTGTATAATATTTGCTCTACAGTTGACTATGACTCTGCTAAAGGCACCAGATCTACTCTGGCCTAAAGATCTACCTAAACGGAGTGAATATTCTAGCACAAGTTGCGGTGGATGAAACCTGATTTAACTTTGGCTAGATTATTTGTCTGTATTCCCCAGATTTGCTAATGTAAGTAATTGGATAGCCTGGTGGTGTTTGTGTTTCTGAATTCAGTTGTTTTGATTTGATATACTTTATGTTTTTGACATCAATTTTATCTCAAAACGGAGATGTTCTGTACGATGAAAGAGGACTTCGGCTGCATCCATGTTTACCTCAAACTTTCTAGGTGGGTTCTTCTTTCCAGCTCACCTCTTCATTCAAGTGGAAGACCCCGAGGGCAATGTATCCCCTGATAGGAACCAAAACTACCCTCTCTGTCCGAAGGACTGCCTTGAGCCAGCAAGACCTCATACTTGAATGACTCCAAGACAATGATCCATTTAACCTTCACCATCTACCTGAGCCTACCCGCTCACCTTTGGCCTGCATTTTCCTTATGTAAATCTAGAAGTATTTTCAGCACTTTAGAGACAGTCTTTGAGACACTAGTCTACCGTGTTCCTGGTGTTGGCCTCACTGAAAGCAAATCCTTTCTCATTTCACCACCACTCATTTTTCTGCATTTGGATTTTGTCAGCAGCAAGTGACCCAACCTAGTCTGCTTGGGACCCCCCCCAGGAGCCAGGTGATCTTGATCCCCTGCGCTCCGGCTACATGGCCTGACTGTAAATAAGTTTTTGGGTATAAAGTATATTTAACTGAAGCAAGAAAGCAGTGATAATAAATACCAAAGATCTTGTTTTGGTTTTTTTTTTTTTAACATTTTTATTTATTTTTGAGAGACATAGAGACAGAGTGTGAGCAGGGGAAAGGCAGAGAGAGAGGGAGACACAGAATCTGAAGCAGGTTCCAGGCTCTGAGCCATCAGCACAGAGCCCGACACGGGGCCCGAACTCACAGATCGCGAGATCATGACCTGAGCTGAAGTTGGCCGCTTAACCAACTGAGCCACCCAGGCACCCCTCAAAGATCTTGTTTTAATTTAATGTTAAATTAATTAATCCAACGAATTTAAGGAAAATAAACTTTGTTTGAAAAAGAATGTAAGTTGATAAAAATCGAGTTTCTTTTCAAAGACTTTTGCAGTGGAGAAAGTTGAAAGAAAATGGAGAAAGGGAAACAGCTCACTAGGAGAGACAAGAGGAAGTTGAGCCAGCAAGTTAGTTACACATCAAATGTGACTTCTGCCTTTTCAAAGGATAAGTAGAAGGTCAAGCAGATAAAAATCTGGTTTCCTGGTTCAGGAGGTTGCTGCTCATCTTGGAACAAATTCTATCTCCCACTTAATTAGCCCTCATTGGAGACTAGACACAAATTCTAACAGATGGGAGGGTCTAGGAGTTAATGTTTTCAGCAAAGTAAAATATTGGCTCGGCAATTACATAAAGCGACACAGGTTGCCCCGCTCTCTGGAAGTAGAGCATTCCCATGAAATCCTTCGTAAGACAAAATGGCATAACATGAAAATGTAGTTACCATTAATTTATAGGGAAAATTTTTTGAGCCTTCCCAGACCCCCAAAATAACCTCTCTTAGGCTTTTCTGAGATTTTAGGACATATCTTGCTAACGAATGCACAACATAAATCAAGATAAAACACAGATGCTCACAGAAACACTTTAAAGCTCTGGTTGGCTCAATACTGAGACGCAGCATGTAATTCACAGACAAGTAAGGAGCTTGGCAGTGCTGCTGGTTTGGGGTGCATGATGCCTTCTTATGGGTTTGCTTCAAAAGAAATGCTGAACACTATTTTTGCTTTTCACCTTTCTCATAATAGCAAAATCATCTTTGGATTAATCGAGCTTAGCAAAAACAGGTACTAATGTAGGTCTTTCCCAAAGCGACTGGAACGGGCATTGTGTGAACTTTAGAAGATCCAGGGATGCCTTATACCTATTTTTAATGATAGCTGTGTAATCAGAATTATAGGAAATAAAGGACAATAAATATTCAAAAGATCAGTGGTACAGTAAACCTGTGAACTCAGTGAAACTCAAATACTTTATCATTTAAAGAAATGAACTCTCATTTAATTTATGGGAAACCCATTTACCAATATTCCGTTATAGAATGCCTAGCGCACGACAGGCACTCAAGGTGAAAACAGCAATAGTAGCAGGAGCAACCACCCAATGCCTTTTTTAAAAAAATCAGTCATTGTTATTAATTTGATACAACAAGCTAACTGCTTAAAACAGTATTTCAATCCAAGGAGCTTTAAGTGACGAGAAACGGGCACCTTTATGGTGTACCAGGTGTTACTGTATTTAGGATACTATCACTGCTACTTAATTAAAAGTACCTTATTCCAACACGCAGAAGAAAAATAAAAATAATTTTTACCCTGTCTTATGTGGCAATCTTTTATAGTTTATTGCCATTTGGCGTGAGTATAGTCTACAATTACGTTCAGTATTATGAAGTATTAGTGTATTAGTTATCTATGGCTGTGTAACAAATTACCACTTGAAGATTGGGCCTCGTGGGCCAGTTCCCAGAGCTGCAAACGCCTGAAAAACTGTCTCGACTCTGTAAGTATTCGTTGCATCAGACCATTGCTATGTTTTCTTTAATGACTAGAAAAAAGCCCTTCCCTCCACTCTGGCCTCAGACACATTGCTTATGCCTGTGTCTAATGAGGATCTTCCTAAGAGTATTTCCTTTATCTTCTGCTGACAGCCCCTCCATCACGAGGATGTGTTTGTTAAAAATATGTGTCAACTTGGCGGCACCATGGGGGGCCCAGATATTTGGCAAAAGATTACCCTGGTGTTTCCGTGAGGGTGTTTGGATGAGATTAACATTTAAATCGGCAGATTTGGCTAGAGCAGATTGTCCTCCATTCTGTGGCTGGACACAGATCAGTTGAAGTCCTGAGTAGAACAAAAAGACCAGCCTCCCCCAAGGAAGAGAGAATTCACCAGTCTGCTGTCCTTCAGAATGGAACTGCAGCGTTGGGTCTCATGGGTCCCTAGCCCAATGGCCTACTCTGTGGATTTTGGATTTTCCAGACTTTATAATCATGTAAGCCAGTTCCTCATAATAAATTTCCCTCTCTCTGTCTCTGTCTCTTTCTCTATCTCTCTACCCCCATACACAAAAGCGTGCATGTATGTGTGCCCATACACACACATATACACTATAATTTCTCATGAAAACGGAGGCATAATTTAAAGCCTTTAATACATATAACCAATCTGTTTCCCAAAACAATTTACGATCCTAGATTAATATAAGAAGATACTCATTTCTCTATACTCCCAACAATACTTGGTATGATTATTAAAAAGAGCACCACCAGAAAATGACTTTGACAATGTGTAGGTTAAAATAAGCTTCTGTGATGCTTTCCCTTTTGCCATTTATTCTTCTTTTTATTTAAATAATTATTGAATACCACCACAGACCAGGTACAATGTGGAGCTCTGAGAAAACAGTAATACTCCCTTTCCTGAATCATCTCCATTTCTTGGGTGGAAAAAATTTCTTGACATAGACCTTCCCTCTCAAGTATCCAAGTATCTCAAGAATATATTGTACCCTCTCTATTTCTCGATTACAGTATGGTTACTCGAATAGGACATACTAACTAGTGTCTGCTCTATTATGGCCAATACTCTAAAGGGTAGTTCGATCTGAGTAATAATATTTTTTCTTTCTGATACATTCCTGATTTTTGTTGAGATTGAAGTAATGCAGAAGGAAGGTATGGACAAGCCAGCTGTGCGATGAGTCTCTGGGAGCACTTGTGAAATAAAATCGAACAGCAGTTTGATATTGTAGAACAAGGTGGGTTTTGAGCCAGAAGGATCTTAGTTCTCACACTTGCACGGCAACCTGAGACAAATTACTTAGTTGCTTCTTTTGTGAAGTGTGACTTAGATGACACTTTTCTCGCTGAATAAACAATTCCAGAAGAGTTGTCTCTCATATGGCCACTTGTGTGTTTCCAGCCATCCTTAGCTTTCCTGCTGGCCCTGGAAAACATGGCTCTCCAGTTGAGATGACCAACGCAAGCTTTCTTTTCGAAATGGCGCCTTATGTTATGAACCGGCCTTCACCCTGCTCACGTACAAACCCTCCCTCTGACCAGACCTTGTTTTCCAGAGTGGTAACTAATTTTCAGGAAAGCTCTGAGCTACTTACAGGCAGAAAACATGCCCTCTGTTTTATCTCTCTTTCCATCCGCAGGGCTCACCTAGCAGTGTCTGACCCTCTTTAGGTCTTTAATGATTATCTACTGAATGACTATTCTTCTGAACTTGGATTTAAGAATTTATGTGTTAACTCTCGAGAGTGTTTGTTTTGTTACATTTCAATGCCCTTCTTTTGTTTCATCTCAGGATATTTTGTGTTCCTATCAAGGCTTTCTCCAGGTCCCCCATGGAATAAACTGTCCACATCTCAAGGTTCTCCAGGCGTTTTGTCTACTCACTCTCAGCATCTTCTCCTTTGGTAGACTCTGATCTCTTACTTACTTTTGGATTCCTAGTGCTCAACACACTGAAGAAAGTGTTTAATAATCATTTTTCTGAATTGAATGGAGGGAAAAACTATGGTTAATCATTCCTATCGCTTTAAATTTCAGTTTGTATAAAGGAGAAGGCAGTTTAAAATGTATTTGAACAACAGTAAGTAAAAAGATGAAATGCGCAATAATTGAGGAGTTTAGGGGATGAGAAGACTGAACATATTTTTTAAATGTTTTATTTATTATTTTTGAGAAACAGAGAGAGAGATAGAGAGGGAGCAGGAAAGGGGCAGAGAGGGAGACACATAATCTGAAGCAGGCTCTAAGCTCTGAGCTGTCAGCAGAGCCCAAGGTGGGGCTTGAACTCACAAACTGTGAGATCATGACCTGAGCTGAAGTCAGACACTTAACCGATTGAGCCACCCAGGCACCCCAAGATAGAATAGGTTTTAATTGATGTCTCCATAGTTTCTGGCTGCACGTATAGAGGCCAACTTTGCCCTCTCTCTGGCTGCCTCTAGTCTCTGCTTGGTGCCAGCAGGAAATGCACTAGAGGTGGCAGCACGTTCCGTGTGAGTTCCTGTATTAGATATTAGGGATGATGCTCTTCCCTTTTAACACACTGCTCTCCCCCGCTGATGGCATTCCTGGGACCATGGCAGACGCTTGGGCAGATATTTATGCTTCTCAAAACACACTCAGAGGCTCTGCAGAAAATGGCCTTGCTGAGACAAGTCTATAGGCCTTCCTTATGTAACTCATTAAAAGAAATATGTAGGTAACCAGAGCTGCAGTGCAAGGCACAGAGGTGAATAAGGACCAGCTTCAGAATCTAATTGGTGGTTTTGAAAATCTGTCCCTTCACCTTTGCAATACCTTATATAACTTTGTGTTGTTAGTAAATCTAATTATCGTGCTTTTGATTCAAACTCTGAATTTAAAGACTGAGGTGTTTTCAAAAAGACTGGACTTTAATTTTCTAAGGCTTTTAGAAGATATTTAACCTTTTCCTTGTCAGCGTTTCTGAGAAATTTTTATTTATCATATATGGCCTTAAACTATCATGGAATCTATAGGCATTTCTTCCCTCTCAATGCCCATTTCCCATTTGTCAACTTTGAAACACTGGACCGAACTACACTCAAGCGAGTCTTCGTGGAGTGTAATTTTCCCAAGAATATCTCTTAGGGGTTGTATTGTTAATAGAAAGACGGACAGATCCTCAGTTTCCCATAGCCCTTACGTTTCTCATGCACCATGGGCTTGGAAGAATGAAAGTAAACATCGAGGAAAAAAAAAGAATTTATACTTGGGAAAAATTTTGTTCCTCTTAATATTTCTAGTTTTACTTTGGGAAAAGAAGTGAATGTTACTGTTTTCAGACATTAAGTCATTTTGGGTTTTGAGTCTTCTTCCAGTTATCTATCCATGTGTGGAATCAACATAGGCAAAAAAAGAAAGAATAGGGGCCTGATTACTTAATTTTTAAAAATAAAACTGATGAGACAGCAAATGACATTCAATCCTATTAAAGAGGCTAAGCACAGACCTTAAAAAAAATCTTTACATCCCTTGCATTGGGATTGTGTGATATGGTTCCACAATTCAGGGAGATTGGAAATTACAGAACATCTGCAATGAAATTGGTTTTCTGTGGAAAACTGATGAATCACTTACTGCCAATGACTAGAAGGAAAAGCACTTGTTTATGCCCTTATGTAATGAATTTTTATGAGGTGAAGTTTGCTGTTTATAAAAAAAATACACTTTAAGCTGCTGTAGATGTAAAATAATAGAATTCAGAATTCAGAGCAATGCATTACTGCAAAGACAGTCACTAGCAGAATATTATCTGCTTACAAAACACCAAAACAGGGCTATTACTTCTATAATGGAATTAAAAAAAATCTCATCTACCCAGTTGGATTTTAGAAGAAAAAGTATTTAAAGAGACATAGCTGAAACTGACAGCTCCAAAATTGCATGTATTTTCAATGAAAAGTTATTATTCTCTTATTGTGCTCCTGAGTTTCAACTGTGTTTTCCCTCAAAGCAAGAATGCCACAGAACATTTTAAATTAAAAATGGCACTCCTAAGATATATGACAAAAGACAAACTGGGGGTACTGTCTTCTCTACACATTTAAAGAAGTTCTTGTAGAAAATTTCCCACAATAATTCCATCAGTTGCTCTACTCAATATTTGTGAGGGGCTTCATGATCAAACCCCAAACCCTCTTGCCTTCTTCAAACACTCAACAACGATATTGTGCTAGTTAGTTTTTGGTTGCAGTGTCAAGAGAGACAGAAAGAGAGAAAGAGAGAGAGAGAGAGAGAGAGAGAGAGAGAAGAAAAGAGAGGAGAGGTGGTGGGGCATAGAAAGAGACAGACAGAGAGACAGAGAAAGAGTCTGTCCTCCTGAGCTCACAGTCAATTTTGCTGTTTGAGAGAGTTATCTAGTTGAAACTGAAGAACATTCTAGTAGGTTTGAGAAAGGGCATTAAGAAATATCACATGCAATATTGGATAGGGGGTGCTTGCTCTCAGAGAATATATTTGTTCTTTGTATTTAGTCTGGAGCAAAGCACTTTTAAAGCAATTGACCATACTGTAGTATTTTATAATTCTTGTTGACTAAAAAGGTGCTCTTAGAATTTGATGTGGACTTAAAAGAATAGAAGCTGTCAGGACAGGCATACGATTTCCTGAATGCTTAGTGAGAGATGGTTGGTTATTAAAGAACCATCCTGGACACCTCTCAGAACAGTAAAGGCTCTGGTTCCACTAATTCAGAATTTTGACTATTTAGATAAAGTCTCTGCTGAAGTTCAAGTTTGCAATGTCTTACTAGAAACCAACCCCTAAAAGTACCTCAGAAATATCAGCATTTTTGTGTCCATATCTGGAAGGAATATACAATCTTGGGTCAGATCCTGGGTCTTGACTTTTAGTTGAGCAAATATAGGCATCTTACAGACTTAGGCGAATTGATAATATATTCTTGTCGATTGTTTTGATCTGGTGTATGAGTTCTGGATATTTTAAAATAAGTAAACTACCCTTATTTAACAATACCACACATTTATATAAAAATATCAAATACTTTTGGAAAAGGAAGTGGGCACTTTTTACCTTTTTGCTGCCTATACACTTCTACTGGTTAAGAAATGTATATATTACACAGAATCAAGTTTAATATTTAATTTAAAATGTATGAAATAATTCAGACTCTTTCAACAGTGATGGTTGGCCAGAAAGGCAGGACTTTATTGTCATGCAAAAAAACTAGATACTCTCAGGTTTTTTAGGGTCTTATATCTCCTAAATTCACATTAACTTACTAGCTGTGCAGATATTTTACCTTTGAATTGAATGAAACCAAACTGGCCACAAGATTTTAAAGAAATAACTGTTTTTGGGGTTTGTGGGTGGCTCATTTGGTTAAGCGTCCAACTCTTGATTTCAGCTCAAGTCATAATCTCACAGTCACTGAGTTCGAGCCCCTCATCGGGCTCCATGCTGACAGTGAGAAGCCTGCTTAAGATTCTCTTTCTCCCTCTCTCTCTCTCAAAAATAAATAAAATTAAAAAAAGAAATAACTAGTTTTGGTGTAATCGAGAAATATTAACATGCTCAGTGTACGAAATTTGGGAATAAAAGAAAATGTAAAGAAGATTAGAGTTGAATAGTTGGAAGTATCCAAAGACATTTATTGTAATATACGTATGTGCCTGCTTAGCTCATGGTCAGTGTCTGTTTGTCTCATTTCAAGATACACATGTATGTTGATATCATATATTTAATATCCAACTTTATTCATTTTAATATTATATTGTTAAGTGCTATTAGGAAAAATAGCTTTTTGTTAAAAGCGAATGTTCTGAGTTTCATTTAATGTATTTTTGCACAAAATTTTTCATGGTATTTATATATGACATTGTGTCAATTAAATGGCTATACTATTTTATTTCCCTATTATTAAGCATTTGTGGTGTTTCACATTTTTATTATGAATAGTGCTATAGTGGAATTCATTTCAATAAATCTGTATCCAAATTCTTATCATTTCCTTGAGATAAATTCTAAGGTGAATGCATATAAACATGTCCACACCCATTGGATTTTAAAATCAGTTTTATTTAACTAAACAGATTTAGGTTTTATTGGCTCTGGGATATCAGCAATGGATGGGTTGAATTTGTTCGTGAGAAAAAATTACTGCTAAAGAGAAGGAAAGTGAACTACCTACTGAATACCATACTTTCGGATTTTCTGGCCTCGGGAGTGACTTGTGTTAATCTTGTCTGAATTGTCCTAATTGTCAGAAAACAACTCAAGGCAGTATTCGATGAAGACCATTGGACAAAATGATAATGATGCTTACTTTAAGAAAAATGACAATTTTTAAAACCATCAGCTTGTCTTGAAAATATCAAGACAAAGTAAGTGACTACTTGGGAACATGAAGGCATGTCTTATTTCATGGTGTAATGCTTTTTGAAGGACTAAAATCCCCAGACGTACAAGTGAAATGCTTGTCATCTTACTTGTAATGAATATACACATGTTCTACCTACTAGTTTTAGCTGGAGAGAACCATGAAGGATCAGTTCTATAGATAACATGGCCAATCGGTTTGGCCAAAAAATGTGTTTGGAATTATCCTGTTGTTGAAAAGATCTTAATTCAGGGACACTTCACTTGTAAAGTGCTATGAGGAAAAACAGCTTTTTGTTAAAAGCAAATGTTCAGAGTGAATTAAGTTTTTGCCTGTAGGTGCCAACATAATTTGAAGGTGTCCTCAAATATAATACTACAAATGCCCCTTCCTTCTTAACCAAATTATACAGAACATAAGGTATACTTTATTGATGATGCAAGGTCATTTTTTTTAACTATTATAATTATTCATTTGGTCCTCAGAGCCTGTGTGTTCCTATAGTGATTTGTTGTTGGTGGTCATTATTCAAGTTTTTGCTCAAGTTTTTTATTTATCACTCTAAACATGCTTGCTTTCATCAGTTTTCTCCCTCCCTCTTAACTGTTATTTTCAGTCTGTTGTTGAAAGTTCATTAAAATTCTATTCAAAATAAAGCAACTTCCAAATGGGGAAATACCTCGAGTAGAGATTTGCTGTGTGGAATCCATGAAAATATATTTTGGTTTCCTACGGCTTTGTTTATTTCCAGGTTCCTGACCATTTCAGATAGCGACACTGTTAATGTACCACAAACCTAACAGAAATACTAACAACCACTGTCATACCAAACGATTATTTGCTGTAGACTTTGACTAGGTTTTCTGGCTTTTACTCATATATTAATCATAGGGATCCTTTAAAAATCTGCACTTGTACCTTCTCTGCTTAAAATCTTCTAGTGGCTTCCTTGTACTTGGAATAAATCCAGATTATTTTTTTTCACCACAGCCTGCATGGCCTGACCCTGGGCCTCTTCACCTCACTCCTCTCCTACCTCCCTCTCTTGTCACTCTATTTCTTACTGTTCCTCAGCCAGGAATGGACTCTCATCTAGGAGCCTGGGCACCTGCCATCTTTATCCTGGTGCCTCTTCTCCACTTGGCTTTTTCCCTCAGCTCATTCTGATGTCTTTTCAAACTTCAACTCTTCAGAGAGGCCTTCCATGAATATTTGGTTTCAAACAGCATCCCTTGTCACTCTCCATTCCCTTAGCCTGTTTTATTCTTCAGAGTACTTCCAACATCTGAAATGATCTTCCACATGTATTTATTGTCTATTATTCCTTCATGAATGTAAACTGTATGACAGCAGGGGTTTTTATTTATGAGTAAATCTCTGAGTACAGAAGAATGCCTGTAGTGGCTTAATAAGTAATTTTTAAAAGAACAATGTTATTTAATTCCCATCAGAGTCCTAAAAGGTAGATATAACTGAATATCCATTTCACAGGGTGATCAAGCTGAATCTTTGAGGAGTTAAAGAACTGAGTTCTGAGGGTGGGGGAGGGGAGTAAGGGAGCAGGACATGTCTTGGGTTAGCTTTGATTGGTATATATTTTAGATATAATCACTGAAGCAACTGGATACATTATATACACAAGGAGCAAATCTGACTCCAGAACAAGTTACATGGGAGAGGAAAAACAATGTTAGTGTAAAAGTTTTTATTTTCCCAAGGGGAGATACACATAGCTGATAGTTAGGTTCTTGAGGCTAAAGCGGAAATATATCACATAGCTAAATATGACCCAGTTATACTGCACCTTGAGCCCTGAGACCGCTGGGGAGCAGGAACAGAAGCACCAGTGTTAAAGCGAGTCTCGTGGCAGTGCACACAGAGGCAGGGACTGAATGGGGTCTGGGACTGTCAGAGCAACTTAGCCAGCAGGCCTAGGTCTCTGCAGTGAGCTGGAGTTCCCTGAAGCCGCACTTGAGTACACAAGTCAGTCATAAACCCAATGGTTTTAAGTTGAACACTACCTGCCATTAGTGTGATGTCTGTATGCTTGCAAACAAGAAAAACAAAAATGGAAAACTATAAAGAAAAACAATAGAGACACAGTATGAGATGTGGTAAACACTAGGCTAGACACCCAGCTCCTCTCAGGATGGACCTGTCGCCCAGCTGGGGGGGGTGGGTGGGGTCAGCAGGCTACCTCTGGTAGTCAGCTCCTCTAGGGTCTGCCTCAGCCGCAGAGAGGCGTCATGCTCTAGGTCCCACCCTTCCCAGGGAATCCCATGGCCAGTGACCGAGAGGAGTAGGTAAGAAGGCCTGACTACTAGGGCCCAATCCAGGCCAAAGTACTTTAGAACCCTTGCAACATCTGCTTCTGCAAAACCCAATCCATGATATTAGGTTTAGTTGTTCAACTAACAGAACGTCCCTACTGGTACACTGGCACTAGGAGAGGTAGGTTCTGGTTATCCAGTGGTGAGCAAAAACAGTCCCGCTCCCTGACTCCATGTGGGTAATCACTTAGTGAGGTGGGAGATGTTAAAGAACAATAAAAAACTTAATGTACTGCCATTAGTGACTGTGGAAAAACATAAAACCCCCATAATCTTGACAACTCAGTTAGCATATATGTAAAATACTATTTTCATGTTAAAATTATGATAGTATGGGCATCTACTCAGAAGGCACTTTACCAAAATAACACTGTAACAAAACTGTTGTTGTAACAAAATGTGTTGACTTTATTTAATCCTTTCAAATCTGCACTCTAGTAAGTTAATCATTCAATTATGTCCTTATCAACTTAGATCACTGGTAAAATTAAAGACTGCATACAAACTTTTGGTAAAAAAGGCAAATGTAGACTCTACTAGGGATCTGTTGTTTTTACCTACCCAACGTCCAACTCTTCTTTCAAAGGCCTCCTGTGGTGAACTGCCTACTGTCCTACTACGGGTCCACGTGGCACGTGTGAGGCTGTCACCCACATCTCAGTAATCAAGAGTAGTCATTTTCCATCCTGGCTCACAAAGGTGGACATAGTCCCAGGCAGACCGGTGACAGTGAGTCCTAGACTTAGCTAGAAAATTAGGCAGGAGGCTCTCATTCCAGCCAATCGGAAAGCTGGCAGAACATTATTCTGGAGCTTCTGGTGGCCTTCATTTTGCCTGAGAATGAAGCCAAGTGAACCCCTTATGATCAGGTTTTAGAAAAAAAGCTTAAAATTAGAGCTGGGGCATCAGATCTTAAGGTTTAAAACAACAGGGCTTTTAGCATTGTCAGATTATGTTACAACACCATCTCTGAAAATAAATACACACTCACCCCAGTCTCCAAAATTGTCTTAGAATCTAACTTCTTTCCAGGAAGTAGCAAAATGAAAGAGCATTTTTAGTATTCTGACAAAAACTGTCCATTCTTCTCGACATTAAAAATTGAATGGGATAACTTAAAGTAATACATTATTGTTTACATGCTATATTTAGAATCATATGGCTTCTAGTGATTAGAATTTAGTTGTGTCTGGAAAGGAACAGAAGATGGTGGCTGAGAAGCACCTCCCCTCATAAACACACCTGAACGGCCTGCTTAGCATGACTAATATCAAGGACTTAAACACAATACGGTTTTCCTCAGAGAACAGTCTTAGTTTCTACAGAGCATTCACTTCTGACATCTCGATTCCTGATTTCAGGGGCTGCAGACTGTGTACCTCCGTGCCACACTTAGGGCACGTAAAGTACATGTCGAATAAGAAACTACTCTTAACACAGTAGTAACAGAAGATATGCTCACATCCTATGGTGTGAGGCATGGTGGGCCACTCTCCACACAGAGAACACTCTTTGCCGCTGGTGGCTAACATACTGTCACCATTAGGAGCGCCAGTCAGAGGAATATGCCATGAGGATAACTTAGCTTTCAGCTTCTGGATATTAATAAGTGGCAAGAGAAAAATCAGAAACTCCGCAAAACCATGCCAGAGAAGTTCCCTATTCATATACTCAAAGCCAACTTCACGTACGTTTTGGGGCTTGCAAAATACAGAACGGATGCCTAGGAGACGTTCTGTCAAGGTGGCAAACTTGCCCCTCTGAAGGAAAATCAGGAAGTTGATCAGCCCGCCTAACTTCAAGAGTCCAACCAGGACGTTCACACACTGCCTGGCTTTCCCAAAGGACGCCAGATGGCGGTTTCGAAACAGGTCGTAGCAGCGCTCCTCCAACCACGTGCCACCGATCATACACACGGCATACCACAGCTTCTGATTCCTGCTCGGGGGCTGGTACCTCAGCTTCGGAGAAGAGTCGTTTTTGTACTGAATATTCAAAACGGACTGTCCCACGGTGGCATTTTTGGAGTAGACGGTGAAGCGCCACAGGAAGAGCCACAGCAATGCTTTTGCCTCTGGTTCAAAGTGGGCTAAGAGCCCTGGCTTAAATCCGTGAAAGCACTGAGTAAACTGGGACCAAACCAGCTGCTCCAGGGCCTTGTTTAGTTCAAGGGCATCCAACTGACTTATTCTTAGCACTCTGTTTGTCCTCTTTGGGCTCTCTTCTCTGGAAGCCATGTCTTCTCTGAAGGTCTCTAGGGTAAAGTACAAGCAGGGAACATCAGACGTTTGTAAGCGCGTACCATCTCCTCAACTTACACGTCTGCAAGCGTGGAAACCAATGGCCCAGGGCACACAGATGGGGCTGGCAGGTGTCGCACGGCAGCGAGCGAGCACTTCTTACTGCAACTTTCTTCCCCTTCTCCTGTCTTTTCCTTGCTCCTTTTCCTCGCTATTTTTTTCCCCTCTTTTTGGACCCTCCTCATCAAAGGAATAACTGGTGTAGCAAGTTGCACCTTTTCTCCACAAATTACCTCCAACTATTCTCGTTGCTCAGATATTTTAGGAAGGAGAGCATAAAATCCTGATGCTAACAGTGATGAAGCTAAATAATAACATGAGTAATGGAGAAATACATGAACTTAATAAATACAGTGAACTCTATGGAACATTCCAACGGATGGTAAGTCAAGACCCCAGTTTAATTGCCAGCACTTCTACTAACTCCAAAGGCATATTTTTTAAGAAGTCATTTAATCTTTCTGAAATATGTTTTATATCCATAAAGGAAGTTAGGAGAAAAAATTAAATGCACAATCATGGTTTATTATGCTATCACGCTATTGTAGAAAAGAAATACTAGCACAATGCAACATGAACGCGGAAATGCTGTTATTAAGGTACATGTCATACAGTTTTGTTTCTTTTTTTAAACGTTTACTTTTGAGAGAGGGAGGAAGAGAGAATGTGCGAGCAGGGGAGGGGTAGAGAGAGAGGGGGAGGAGGATCTGAAGCAGGCTCTGTCGATAGCAGTGAGCTAATGTGGGGCTCTAAATCATGAACTGGGAGATCACGCCCTGAGCCAAAGTCAGACACTCAACCAACTGAGCCACCCAGGAGCCCCCATACAGTTTTCTAAGAAAACTATGATGTAAAAATATGTACTACGACCATTTCACAAATACACTAAAGAATCATATAGGTGCTAAGGGGACAAAAATCCCTTACGGAAATAGAAAAAGCTGATTACTAGTTGGCTGGGTATGAATGGCTTCTTAAATGCCCATCATGTACAAGTCACTCAGTGGCTGCTATTGTCACGGAGTGCGCAGACCAGTTTAGACTTTTCCTTACTATTAAAGAGAAGTAAATCTTTAATAGTAAGTATGGTAAATCAACTATGATAAGCAATCTATTTAAACTTAGTTTCTAAAACGGGCCCTCGATACATGGCTCTTGATCACACATGATCGCCGGGCCTTCAAAAGGCCTGGTGTACTAACAGAACTCGAAGTTACAAGGGAGCCAGGTGTCCCACTGAAGTTCACTGTCACCAACGGTGTAGCAGTGGTGATCTTGGACAAGTCACTTCACCTAATCTCTGCTTTATTTTTTTCACTTACGAAACTGAGGGCTGAGATAAACTGACCTACCTCTAAAGTCCTTTCAAATTCTATTTATGATTTTTACTAAAAAGATATTAAATGTACTTTGCTAGGAGTTAAAGGACTGAAAGGTACATTCTATCTCTTGAAATAGGGAGTATCTTTGACAATTAAAGAGGTTGTTTGTTTTGACGATTAAAGAGGTTTTTAAGAGGGATGTTTTTAAATTACTCTTGGATCCCAGAAGACTCAGTGGCTGAGGACTACCTGCTTTACAAGTGCAGGTTCAGAAAACAAAAGTACCAATTAAATACCAGGTCGTTTTGTGCTGCTTTCCTCTCAAACCAGATATTTGACAGGAACACTTCTATTCCATAAATGCCATCTGCCTTCTGGGGTGACCTCACCTTTTCCTCCCTCCTGCAGCTCCCTAAAAATTCCACAGCCTAGAGCTACGGCAGTGGGGGTGTTGCTGCAAGTTCTATAAAATCCTTGCCTCGTTTTAGCCAGGAACTACTGGAAAAGAAGGGTTAGGACTGAGTTCTCTTTCTTCTCTCTACAAATCTAATCAATCCTCAAGGTCTGCTCTTTGCCCCAAATATTTTTGTAATCCATCACTACTCTTTCCCCTGCAAGCCTCTTCCTAAATTCTGGCTGCCCTTAGCTCTCTGCTGGGTTACATCTAATTGGTCTATCCTACCTTTCAGCTTTTTCAGTGCATTTTCCACACTGAAGGCTTTTGAAAACACAATCTTATGACCCGCAGTCATAAGATGCCCTCTTCTCTAGTTCCCTAGTAAACATTTATGGTCCATTCCCTCCATCTGGAACAGTACGTTCCTGTTCTTTAATTGAAAAACTCAGTCTTCAGTTTTTAAGTACTAAATTTTCAAGTAATGGCTTAGGCATCACTTCCTCCTGACTCCCTAAATTTGGGCTGGTGCCTCTTCTAGTTGTTCCCTTAGCACTCCGTTCTTCCACTTTCTTGGCCTTTATGTACTACACACACACAATACTTTTAAACTCTTTCCTCCACTAGAGGATAAAGCCTCTTGCAAAGACTGAGTCTTGTCACAGTAGAATCTTCACAACCTGCAGGGCCTGCTACACAGAGTGTAAGCTACACATACTAGATGAACAGGATAAAGTCAGGGGTAGGTGAAGGATAGAAAAGACAAATTCCTACTCATTAGCCTCAAAATGATTTCAAGTGATCATATCCAGACTGTTGATTACTACCTACTTCGACATGTTTGTTGTACATCTGCTATCTACCAGTTAACGTCTCAGAGATCGTTATGTAATGGTAGAACGACACAGTCTCAGCCTTTGTGGAGACTACATTGAGGTGTGGTGGGGGGCGGGGAAGAATGTGTATATAAAATAATAAACAGGCAATAACAGTAAGGTGCAACGAGTGATACACAAGGGGAAATTCAGGGCATTATTCCTGACACTAGACCTCAGAAGGTCAGAGAAGGCTTTGTGGAGAGGTACTATCTAAGCAGCTATCTGAAGGATTAGCAATGTCGGCTTGGTAGAAGAAGGGGAGAATGCCATTGCAAGGAAAGGGTGAGCGGATGACAAGGCCTGAAGCTGCAAGGACAACCGGCTGGAAAGGAAAGCAGGAGACCAATGGTAAAGGCTGTAACAGCCAAGTTGGGGAAGCTGTATTTTATCGAGATATTAATGGGGAGCCAGTGGATAGTTTTAAGTAGAGAACTAATCAAATTTGCATTTGAAACAGCCTGTTCTGGGCATATTCACAATGGATTTGAGGGGTGAAAAGACTTGAAGCATAGAGACCAGTTAAGATGGCTGTTAAATGATTATTAAAGTGATCAATGAGAAAATAAAAGGCTTAAATTATAAAGATATCAGCAGGGCTGGAGAAAAATAGGTATCTTTAAAGCTATGAAGAGGTAGAACTGACATGATTCAGGGGGAAATAAGCCAAGAATAACTGACTTGAGTAATTGAGTGGATAGTAGCCCAAGTCTCTGAAATAGGAAACGATGCAGGGATACGGATTTGAAGAGAAAGGTAATAATCACCGTAGTCTTAGAGATCTGAAGCTCCGATGAGACAGCTACAGTTTACTAGCCAGTTGTGTGGAGACAGGAGACAAAATCTGAGTGTAGATTTTGAGTGTGGGGTCCCTTTCCTAGGACTAATCTGTTTTAAACCTACTCGCTCTACTGAAATGCTAAGATCAGGAAGGCAGTGAGTTAATCAGTAGATCTACCCATTTATGACACACTCAGCTTTCTTTGTAACAATATAATCTTACTCTCCTAGCTTTCAGCTACTTTCCTAGCTGTTCCAGCTACCAGGGCTGTTCAGTGGTTATGTTCACTGACATCACGTACATCCTTGGGCTTCCAGTCTTCCCATGTTGCCGTCTTCACATCAGTCCTGCGGCCTCGCTGCTCTTCTCCGCTAGTAGTTTCCACACTTGAGTGCTTATCATGATCGCTTGCACTTCTTAGAAAGCAGGGTCTCAGTTCCAGAGTTTCTGACTCAGTAGGCCTGGAATGGGAGCCCAGAATTTGCATTTCTAACAAGTTTCCTGGTGATGTTGAGAATGACTGGGCTGGTCCATTACAAAGCAAACTTCATAATTTTGGGGGCATATCTATCATCCATATAGCTCTGTGCTGCCTGCAGGCCCTCTCACTCATTTTTGTTTAGCTCTCATCCCTACATCCACAGTGGATGTTACAAATCTTGCACAATCTCTGGCTTTCCCTTTCTTCGGTCAAAGTAGACCTTGTGAGATTAGAGACCACACACTATGACCATTGATACATCCTAGGGCGCCTGGGTGGCTCAGTCAGTTAAGTGTCCAACTCTTGATTTTGGCTGAGGTCGTGATCTCATGGTTCGTGGGTTCGAGCCCCGCATCGGGCTCTGAGCTGACAGTGAGGAGCCTGCTTGGGATTCTCTCTCTCTCTCTCTCTCTCTCTCTCTCTCTCTCTCAAGTTAAAAAAATAAACTTAAGAAAAATTTTTTAAAAAATTCCTAGTTCTCACTTCAGGACCCTAACCAAGGTCTAGCAAGGGTGGCAGGCAAGTAAACAACTAGGGTAGTAACAGAGGTGTATGGCATCACAGGTTCTCAAAGACAATATATATAGCATTTTGAAATTATCTCAGTAGAAAAAGAATTCTGAAATTCATGCAAAAAAATCATCAATAAATAAGATTATTTTTTTTCACTTTTTTTCTGCAGTTTACAAATTTTCTCTACCTTATATCAGTTATGTAATTGAGGAAAAAATAACTCGAACTTAAAAAAAAAAACTCATAAGCAAACCAAAATCCACAAAATTATTTGCCTACACTTACCAAATCACCTGTTTCTTCCCTCATCATCGCCTCTGGGATAAAGCACAAACTTCTCAGACCTGACCTAGTCCAATTCTGTCTCCAACTCTTCAGTTCCATGCCATCCTTCAGTCCTGACTGTGCCTTTTTGTGCACCTCAAGCACTTACCTTCCCTCCCAACTATCCCCACTGCCCTCAACTCTCTGCCCTTCACATTCCAACTTGACTTCAACATGTTTTGTGAAACCTTCAGAACTATCTCTAAGTCCTATTAGCACCACCTTTAACTCTGGCAGCAATGGTCTGTGCCACTCACTTGAGCCCTCGACCACCTGTCCTGTGGTTTCGGTCATGTCAGGGCATCCTCTTTCCCTAAGCTAGTGAAGGAAAAGTGCCTGAGCTTGTACTTTTTGCTCAAAGCACCCGCCACCTACAAAATGACTGATTTCTAGCTCAGTTTTCCTCATGCAGGATTCATGGTACGTGGGCATATGGCAAAGGTGACTCCTCTACTGTAACAGTGGCTACAGCTCTGTATCTTCCCCAGATTTCACATTCTGTGGTCGGCGAGATAAGAAAGCTCTCTTATTGTCAAATTACCCTTGAAAAGCTCTGACCTTTCTGGACATGGATACAAGTCCAACACTACCAGTTCCCTCCTCTTCTGTTTCTCACACCCCCAAAATTGGACTGGATAGATTATTTTGTTCAGTTGAGTATCGGATGAAATCTATGGCTTACATTAGAGGATCAGTTGTGCCAATTAACGTATCTTTAAATACTAGAGTCATCATCAGTTCTGCATTGTGGTTGATGAATATGTTATTAATTATAGAGTTTACTACAAAGATGGGCTCATTGTAGCTGCTCAATAAATGTTTGTTGAATCTATGTGCAACGGAATGAGTAGTTTGGAAGTTAGGCAGTGTACTGACTGAATACTGGAGAACATCTAGATGAACTGGACGGTGAGGGAAGCCTTCTCTTTTCAGGTTCCTTATATTTAGTGAAAAACTGGTCAGAGGGAGTGGTTTCTCAGAAGAATCATCTATTTCAAATACCTCATTTCTGGAGGAATCATACTTAACATTTAGCAAAGACAGGAATTTCTAATGGCTGCCAGAAAAGGAGACTTAACACACTCTCTAACCAATCCAATATTTAACAATCCTTATTATCGAAAAATTCTTTCTTATCCCTTCTGTTACAGTTTAACTTTTTTTTTTTTCCTTTCTTTTTTTTCTCCCCAGGCCTGGCCTCAGTGTAAATTAAAAACAGCTGGGCTCCATCTCCTCCCCACGTAATGGACCAAAAGACTATCATTAAACTGTTCTTCAGTCTTTGCTTTTCCAGATGAATTATTTCTCTATTTTTTTGTTTTAGGTTTTTGTTTCCAACATTTTAGTCATTTTTGTGACTTCTATTAGTTGTAAACATAGAACAGACATTGTCCATTACACATCATAGTTAGTTCGAAGGGAATACCCCTCCTATGCTCCACACTCCTATTCAGGCAACTCTGATAGAGCAGAAAAAAGCGGACTTAAAACCAGTCAGACCTGAGTTCAAGTTCCAGCTTTGTCACTCACTTACTATGTGATCTTAAAAAAGTCATTACCCTCGGATCCTTCAAAAAGTTGGAAATAACAGCTACCACACCAAGTTGTTGAGATTAAACCAGATAATGTTATGAACGTGGTTTGGAAACTGGAAAGTATTATTATTACTATATTATTGCTTCTTTGGCTAGGGATGGGCATAAGAAGAAAAAGACTGAGTTGTTTTTGGCAAATTTATTTCAAAAGACTGAAATTTTCATTATTACTCATACTAATGCCTCAATCAACCTGTGGTCAAGGAATTTTTTTCCAGGAAATACTGACTACAAAATTAAAATATAATTGTGGCAGCTAAATAGTGAACATGACGTCACTATGATGTGTGCGTGTATGGGGACTAGGCGGGAAGGGGCAGAGACAGGGTCAGTGGAACTCATCACACTCTTGGATCTTATCTGAAAGGAGATGATGGCGGGGGAATTCGGAGACAATGGGGATGCCCTGTCCTGGCAGGACACTCTCCCTTGATTATTTAACCCTCATCGATATGGTAATGCCTGCCATTTGGAAGCAAGGAAACTTCAGGAATGCACACTGATATCCTGATATCGGAATCTAGGGTGCTTTGCTGATCAGGACGTGGTTCATATGGGCATCTGACCTTGGTTCGTCAGTAACATGTGACATTCCGTTTTCTGTTTCCCCTTTTGTGCAGATACAGTTATTTTAGACTGTTGGCTTTAGAGAAGGGCAAGGCCCCGGAGTAGAAGAAACTGATAAAACAGAAATAACTAGATATTCAATCAATCTGATTATAGAATCCTCTTCCCCCCACTGCTGTACAACGGTAATTGTACATAACAGGTGTGAAGCATTGAAAAATGCCATAAATACTTTTAAAAGTCACATAAAGTCATTCTCAATATAATGTAAGGAGAGTGTTTTAATGAATCCTAATTCTCTGACAAGTGGCTCATTTTAACCAACTTTTTTGAGCACTTACCAAATGCCAGGCAATTTCCTAGGTACCAGTAATTCAGTCCAAAAATTTAACTCTCAGTTAACTTCCTTTTATACAAGCATTTTTAAAGAAATAGGATGTTACTACGATCAGGACTGGCCATTGATCTCTGAAGCAAAGAATGAATCTTGAAATGTGAAGACGCTATGAAGGATTACAAAACTCTCCAGGCAGAAAAGAAAAAAAATGGCATTTAAGATGCAAGAACATGTTATGCAAACCCCAGAAATGTTCAAGCCACGAACCTGGCCATAGTTTATGTGGGAGATATTGGGACGGGTTCCAAAGTGAGCTGCGTCCATGGTTATTTAATTCCCATCAGGGTGGCTGTGCTTGTTACCTACAAGCAAAGCATCGAGTCATCTGCTATGACTAAGCAGAACAGGCTGCCAGGAGGGACTGGCTGAAGACTTAACCCACTGCAAAAAGCCCACTTTAAGGAAACTGCAATGATTTCATAAACATGAATAATCATTGAAGAGAAGAGACGTAACAAGATATATTTTTAAAAGATTAATCTGGTACCAGAATTCAGTAAGACTGAAGAAAATGAAGGCTGCAGTTCACAAAGACCAGTTCTAGGATTCCTGCAACAATGCGAGGCCCTTAACTGAGGTGCTAATAACTTTCTGAATAAGTTAAAGTACTGTAAGAACTAATCAAAATCAAAAGATTATGGCGCCCTTCCATTTTTGAATCAAAACACCCTAATCCTTTTCTGGTAAACCAGTACCTTCCTGGCTCTGGTATAGTGATCGCCATCCACCCCCAACTAATAGCCTGTCTATTTCTACTTACTTTCAGGAATTTAATTTATGTTTAACAATCCCCATGTTATTGCTTTTTGTAGTTTAGTATCTAGGTTCACAAAAGTAGGCTCCAACTTGAATTGTTAAAAAAAAACTACAAAACAATCTTTTATTTTTTTTAACCTGGGATTGTTCGGCATTGAAACAAATACCACCAGATTTAATTCAAATTGATTTTTCCAAAATGCCAAAACCAGGCAATACCTTTTCCTATTCTACCATGAAATCTCATTCTTTTAATAGACTCTTTCCCTTCCTAATCCCCAC
This sequence comes from Paguma larvata, assembly GCA_030068075.1. Lineage (NCBI taxonomy): Eukaryota > Metazoa > Chordata > Mammalia > Carnivora > Viverridae > Paguma > Paguma larvata. The sequence goes on from CM057838.1 coordinate 25,429,592, forward strand.
TTCCCAAACTAGACTAATTTAAGATCTAAAGGGCCAACCCAGGGGGATACATTTATGGTCATGCAAAGAGACTTATAAATATGTGTTTAGCAAAGTACACTATGTTAAGAGTATGTGAAAAGGATGCTCAAGGCAAAGCGTAGCATCTACAGGTTAGTGTGATTAACTTGTCACATAAACATGTTTAAGACAAAATGATGGAGCACTAAAAACTATTAAAAAGGCCTTCTGCTGACATTTTATTGCTAGACATGTCCCACTGCTTTTCTTTCACAGAAAAGAAAGAAGAAAAAAAAAACCCTGAAATTCGTTTACTAAGAGCTTATTCCTTAAGTAACTCATCCTTTCCTTTTATGCTTTCCATTTCCCCAAATAAAACTTCATCATCTGTATCGCATTCCAAAACCAAAACAAATGGCTGCATCTCACCAAAGAAGGAAGAATTTTCAGGATGTATTTCAGAGCTTTTATTGAGTATAGTACAAATTATGAATGAATATATTTTATTTAAAACATGTTATTGACAGAAATCTATCAATAATAATGTGGGTATTGTCAAGGGCTTGTCAATATTAATGTAATTATGATTAAGGGGATAACATGGATTTTTAGCTATAATACCAAGTAACATCTCCTGCGTTGCTGCTATCAATATACACATTATTATTGACCTGTTCTGAGACTCTCAGTACTAGATGTATTACCATTAGGCATATTTGTCAATGCATGCTGCCTACAAAAATTCTACATTTAAATTTACAGTCCTGTAAACTCTGTCAGCAGAAACATGTGATTCCCAAGTAACCTCTAAGGTATCAAACTGCCTGTGCACCCACTGCTAGGCTATCCTTTCCCAGGTCCACAGTAATCAACTAGTTTTTAGTATGACAATGTCGCTGCCACACTATCCTGAAGGTTCTAGTAATCAAAATGGATGCGACAATACATTCATTTTTTCCTTTTAGGGTTGAAAAAATTTAAAATGAATGGTTTCATAGTATGAGGTTATGTGAATAAAGTTCTATAACTGGAGATCTTAAGCTTTGAACCCACACCCTACTATTTTATTCCCTTTGTGTAGTCAGATAGATTTACTGTCCATTGTATTGAAATCAATACTAATAAATGGGACATGCATCAAAGAGGGATTTAACAGGACACCGATTCCCAGAGCACATTTCAAACATGAGCAAGAGAGAAAAAGCCATGACTGAGATCCATTAGGACACTGCGACCTCTGGCACTATGAATGAGCCTAGAAATCAACGGCGAGAAGTTCAAATCCCACTTCTGCCACAGGCTTGCTAAATGACTTGTCACTACTCTGTTGTTTCTCTCTTTCATCAAATATAAACTAAGTCCCAACAGTTTATAGACAGCCAATGCTATAAATCCCAATTGTGATCTTTGGGGTATGGACAAGACAAGTGAAATTTTAAAATTCTGTTGTGGGCACTAAACTTCTAAATTACTTTTAAATGTAATCCTCATCAAAATCCATACAGGATTTTTCTTTTGGGGAGTGGAAGTGAGTACTTAACAAAATGTTTCTAAAATATCTCAAGGATAAACTCCAAAAGAGCATAAATTGCTTAAAAAGATGCACAATGATTGGTAACTTGCCCTAGCGGATGAGAAATGTGCATATATATATATATATATATATATATATATATATATACACACACATATATATATATGTGTGTTTTAATTTGGAAAGAAAAGGGAACTCAACTAAATACTACAATCTTCAAGACTATAGTGAGTCTTACACAATTGAGCATTCTCTCTATTACATTTCTGATACACTTATTCGAGTACCTAAAACTAACAGAAAAGTTTCCCTCTGGTTTTTTAAACCTTAAAACAGAATTTCCAATACCTTGGCCTAGCTTTACAAATACATTTTTAAGAGAAAAGCATGGCACTCATAATCTTTTTTCAGAAAGTTGATACTTCTGAGTCTTTAAGAGAGAAAGCATGTTGTGAAAATAAAGAGCAGATGTTTAGAGCGAATATGGGGAAAGAGAGTTCAACTGGTTCTGATTAGTTCTATGTTTTAGCCCAGGTTCATCGACAGGCTGTGTGCCTCTGGACAAGTCATTTTACCATACTATACACTCTAGCAGTTAAAAGATAGAAAAATCAATTAAAAAAAACTCAACTATGAAAAGTCTACCTATCAAGAATCCTCACAGGAACTGTTTTAGGAAAACCTAGGAGAAGAAGAAAAAAATAAAAGAACAGCCATTTCCAACTGCACAAATGGTAATGTTGAGCATGAGTCTGAAAAAGGCTAGAGAAAGTGGAGAAATCAGAATAGAAAATGTGAGACAAAGACACAATCATAGAAAAAAAATAGCAAAGCATTATGGAAGAAAATCCCTACCGATTTAGAAAATATATACCATTTACCAGTTGTCAAGTGCTAATAAGGAACTATCATGGCTAAGTATCCTTTGCAAAATTAAATATTAAATCATTTAATCCTTGTAATATTAATCAAATATGTTCTTTTATCATTTATATTTTAAAACAAGGAAACTAAAGCACAGAGAGATAGATTTGCTGACTTGTGTAAAATCGCACAACTAGAAGTGGCAGAGCCATGCGCTAAACTAGCGTCTTCGACTGACAAGGCGGTGACAGGCCTAAAAGATGAACATAAACACTTTAGGAGCACAACGCGACATGCAAATAGGGCTATTTTAAAGGCTAAGCACTATTAAGAGTGCAGGCATGAACTACACCAGAAATTGCAATCCAAGGATGAACAAAGAGCCACGAAACACATGAAGCAACGAGATCTTTAAGCACTCTATAAATGTAGAAAAAGGCTTTAGAACCTAAGAAGAGAATTTTAAATGACTTTCAAATTCCTGGCATACATGCTTAATTGCATATTTTATGGCATTCAAGACAATATGGAAATATCCACAAAGGAACAGAGGTATTATTAGCAATGGAAAAGGAGGAAGCATCATGTGATACATTATTACGTGCAAGGCATTATGTTTTCTTTACATTCTTTATCTCATTTAATCCTCATCACACAGTAAATACTACCATGTCCATTTTAAGAAGACAAAAGTTAGGCTTGAGAAGATTAACCACCTGTTTAAGGTCAGACTGACAATCAGTAAATTTCTGATGAGCACTAGAGAAGCTGTGGAACACACGAAGGAAGTTAGTTACGTAGTATGGATGTGTGGTAAACTTGGAACAAATTCAATCCCGCGGAGCTCAAAGCAAATATTTTCCCCCTCATGATCATTCACGAGACCAGACTGCCAGTCAAGCTCTCAGGACTGTAAAAGGGGAGAGAAAGTAAAGGAATGTGGTAAAGTTGCCCGTGGTGCCTGGGATGCATCTTATCTACATTCTCTCTCCCTGACTCTACACATGTGGTCAGAGAACCATTCACAGAGGCTGAATGTCAAATCTGAACAAAGGGAATATCTGGGTGAAAAAAATGAGGCGCGAACATTCGTTTAACTGTTATGAACACACGCTATATGCAAAGCAGCAGCAATGCCGATTCATCAATTACTAGCAGGGAACGGTCATGCATCATCAAAACAGAACTCCTCTACAGCTCCTAGGTTTTTTTGTTTTAATCGTAAGAAGGAAACACAAGTTGGATGAAATTTTATCTCACCTTACTGACAGGCAGTTAACAAGGAAGAGCTCTGAAAAAAAGGAAAAAAGAAAATACATTAAATAGAAGAAAAAGTAATACAGAAAAGGGCATTTTGGTTTTATAGATGGTAAAAGGTTGAAAAGTTGACGAACAGCGCACAAAGGGAAGGACAGAGTGTGCTGGACGCCCTTTTCCTGCCTCCACTTCCGTGGAGAGGAATGACAGTGCTGGTGTTTGCAGTGCCAGGATTACCCAGGGCAAATGGAGCAGGACAGAGCTTCTCTCCAGAGGTTTCTTCCACATTCCAAAGGAACTGAAGAGGAACACGGGATGTTTAGAAACTGCTGTCATTTCACAGGAAAGAGATAAAGGGGACATCCAATTTGCTTCTAAGTTGCCCGAGATAATCAAGGAAGGAAAAAAAAGGAGCAAGTGATTCAGGGCAGAACTTTAGTCCAGAATTAAAGATTATGCATAACACGTACATTTTCCTTGTGTTACACGAACCTGAACACGGTGGAGTGCAAGAGAAAGACACTTTAAAATTACTTGATGCTGAGGAAAGCACGGAGCTGGGACTTAAAACATAAATTTACTCGTAATGTCATGTTGGGCAAGACTGCCAACATCTTTAAGATTCAGTTACTGAATACGTAAAACAGAAAACACTCCCCCACCCCTACTGCGAAGATTATGATGAGCTTCAAAAATAAGCAAAAATTTTGTATTAAAATACAAGGGTAGGAGGAAGAGAGAAAAATAAAGAATTGTGATTTTGATCACGAAGAATTAAATTAGAAATTTGTATTCGTGAAACAATGAGACAATACAGATGTTTGTGGATTTTAGTAATAAATTAATCATGAATTTATCTTTTATTATTGAAAAAAACTGTACTAATCAAATGAATGCACACTGGATACAAGTGAATAATAACTACCCTAAGAAACAGAATCTTAATGCTGGAAGGAAACACAGATCATCTCTCAGATACGAATTTAATTTTCTTAACAGTAACATTGTTTTTCAAACAGAACACAAAATATAGCTGCTCTTGTGCAGAGAGCTGGCTTGCTTTGTCTCTCCCCTGCATGGCTCCAGGAAATTTCTACATGAATTCTTCTACAGAACAGATCTCAAACCACAGGTTGACTGATCCCCCTAATGTCTAAAATCAAAGAGAAAAAGGCCACAAGGTAGGGCTGGTCCAACGAAACCAGAGTCAGGACTAGCATCCAATTCTCCTGACTTGGTCTAGCACTCAGTTTACTATGTCCTGTTTCTTCCGTTTTCTTTCTTTTTTTTAAAGGGGTGAAAAATACATATATTATATATATATATAATATGTATATGTAATATATAATATGTATATATGAAAGTTCTTTTATGGACTTCGTAAATAATTCCATTATCTCTTTTCTTTCCAATCTCCTTCTGACTCAAGATCATTAAACTCTAATGTTTCTGGATACAAGTAATTGATAATGTGGGCAGATCAGGGAGAAGATAAAATGAAAAAGAAGTCAGCCATCCCAAGTTTATTTTGTTCAGGTTTAACTAAAGTTAATACGTTAGGGGAAAATGTTTAGACTGCAAATTGTAGTGTAGAGAGTTTCCATCTCCCTGTAATTACCTGAAATTGTTAAGCTAAAAACTTCTCCAGGGGCATCAGACTACCAGAACGTGTTAGATGTAAACATTCAACAATTTGGTTTTGTGAAAAGCCCTTTCACTAAACGTGATGTTTTGGAAAATGGGACCTAAAGAAATAAGGAACGAAACAATGACTTCTAAGTACCAGAAGAAAAATGTCAATTATACTCACATTCTCACAGTTATCAGAAATCAATGTTAAATATAACGAACTCATTGCAAGCTATTACGCAAAAACATTCGCGACGGCTCTTCCTCCTCAAGAAAATTAAAACTACTAAGTTCACAGGTTTTCAAAAATGTTAGAAACTTAAGCGTATTCAACTTATTTTCGTACCAAATATAAAACTTTATATGAGCCATCCGATAATAAGTAGTTTGAACACTGCATAATTCTTAAGCCATTCATAAGGAGTTAAATCTCACTACCGCCAACTGCGCGGAAAAGATTTCGAAGTGTCTTAGAAAGTCACCTCGTGGAAGGCACAGGAACTCAAGCCTAGCTGTGTTTGTCTTTTATCTTTTTAATGGCGCGATTCTAAGATTATTTTTAGGAGCTCGGGCTTGCTTCATTGCCTTTCCCAAAAATCACACTTTCATTTGCTTTTTCCAGGAAGACAGGAAGCCAATAAACAGGGAAACTGAAGGTAAGGGCGACAGCGACAGGTCGTGGAACTCCACGCCCTCCCAGCTGTAACCAAGACCTCAGGTTGCACTCCGGTTCTCTCCGGCAGACACTGACCTTACGAGTCTGCGAAACGCCCCCGTTCCACGTAACTTTTTCTGAAACATTCTCTGGGAAGCCTGGCTTCTCCTAGCAGAACCTGGATTGCCCAGGCTTCCGGAACTCGCAGGCTTCCGGAGCGACGCAGGACCCGGAAGTGTCTGAGAAAAAAAAGGAAATTAAACCAAAGAGAACTAAGCTTCACAGCCCGGCGGAAGGCCGGGGAGGGCCCAGCCAGGGCGAACGCTGCCGAACCGAAGGGCCGAAGAGCCGAAGAAGACATCCGCGCGCGGTGATTGGTCGGCTGGCCATTCGGAGAAAAACGCATCTGATTGGCAGGACAGTCGCGAACCCGTCAGCCCCGGGTCGGGACCGCGCGCTTGAAGAGGCCTGTGTGTCAAGAGGCCGCGGGGAAGCCGGGACTCTCCGAGGGCAGGACTTTCCCTGCTCTCGGACGCCGGGGCGTGCCGCGGGACAAGCGCCGCCGAGTGGCAGCGGGGCGCCTCCGCGCCTGCCGGGCTCTGGCTAGCCCAGGGTGGAGGGCTCGCTGCAGCATGGCCTCTGGGAAAGAAAAGCCCCGGGACAGGGTGGGCAGGGGACGGCAGCTTCGGGGCTGAGGCAGTTTTGTGGCGCGTGCGTGCCCAGGGTGGGTTGCGTGTTGACCCTGTAGGCTTAGGAAGGCTGGTAGCTCCGTCTAGTTGGCCGGCCGTCCTGCGCAGCCGCGGCCCTGAAGGCCCTGCCGGCTGGCTGAGAGGCCCTGCCGGCTGGCTGGACACGCTCGCGCCTTCGGGGGAGCGAGCGCCTGGGGGTGCGTCTGAATCATTCAGGAACTCTAAGAAACACGGACAAGGCAGGTCGCCCACCCCTGGGTAACTGAGTCTGAATTTCCAAGACTGGGACCTGAGGGAAGGTGTTTTTTGAGCTTCACCAGGCAATTATGTGTAGCATCGTGAATTTCCACTGCCTACTGATTCTGTGGTGTGGATAGCCATGTCTTGGCTGGAGGGTTTGCTCTACCTGAAGACAGGTAGGTAAACCTTCCTGCACGTAGTAGGTCTTAACGTTTTAGTTGTTGCCTCCCCTCTCCCTCCCAGGAGCGCACAGTCCCATGACAGTTGTATTGTTACGTGTTCAAGAGCTTATCCTGTAGAACCAGTGTTACAAGAAAGGTGTTTTTTTTTTAACATTTCTGTGGAAGTTATTACTCAATAGGAAACATGGACAAAAGAACATTTATTAATGAATTTTAATACTGTTAAATACATTTTTACATTAAGGTGTACAATTTAACATCATTTATACCTGGAATATTGTCTTCCGTACACTAAGCAGATCTTGGAAAAACACAGTCTTAAGGAGGAGGATGTTGGTGGTTTCCTGAATTAGGTATTTAAAAAAAAAATAAGCCCTTTCCACCGCATAAACCAACAGTACAGATGAGATAGAGTAGGAGCTACAAGTTGATAGGGTATGCAGGTCACTTAGACATCGGAGGGGAGGTTTTTCTAGAGCTGCAGTTGGCCCACGTGCTAGCTCCTGGCCACCTGAAATGTGGGTAGGTCGAATTGAGGTCTGTGTAAAACGCCCACGGATTTCTATGGTATGAAAAGGAAAGGATGTCGGCTACTTCAACTTATATTGATTACATGTTAAAATGAGAATATTTGTGAAAATTTAAAATTAGGTCTGTTGCCCGTGTTATATTTATGTCGAATGGTGGTATTCTGGAGGATAAGAAAATCTTTTCGAAGAAGACCAAGGCTTTCATTTAGCAGTTGTGAAGGAAGGCATCCGTGTCTCAGGGAGACCAGCAGATACACTGTGCTTCATTGAATTTTTATGGAAATGGGGAGAAAATACCCCCAAAAAGAATAATATAGATGACATGTTCAGAAAGCAAGTTCTAATTCATGGAACTTTATGTATGTCACGTGAACGTCACAATAGCCATTGATAATAATAAATATACCACACTATCAAGATACTTGGATTATATTTAATGAATCTGATTAAGGATGTAAAACTGTAGAACGTTAAGGATTTTTGTTGAAAATGTTTAAAATAAGCTCCAGTTTTTATCATTTAACGTCTAAATATAGTATACCTTTTTAGTTTGCCGGAGAGCTAGTAAGCTTCAGGGAATCTTTATTTCCAGTCTTCTATACTTGTTTTAAATATATATTTGTTTTTCATTCATTTATTTAACAGAAGCCTGCTGGGGGCCAGGAGTATTGCTAAGCAGTGTTTATAAAAAGGTGAACACGCAGACCTGGCCCTTACTCTCTTGGAGCTAATAAGTACCAATTCAGAGACAGTGAAAAAGTAGATAACCCAGGCATAGTGCATTTGGCATGTAAGTGTTTTACCTTTGCAAATTCAGCATGTTAATCGTTTAAACCTAGAATTTCTAAATCTCTGCCAACATGTTAATGAAGAGTCTTGTTAAGACTTGGCTATGGACTTAAAATATATTAGTAAAAAATCAAAGTATAATTAATTCAGCCATTAATTATGAGAACTTGAAGGAAAAAATAGAATACTTCTTTAAATATAAAGAGGAGATGAAAAGAATTATAATAGCATCTTATTTATGACTGTCTTCTAGCCTTTCAGCAACTTTTAGGTTCTAAGGAATTTAATAACAGAAATCTAAGGGAGACATTGATTTATGCCCCTAACATAGTTTAAAATTGCTGACTTTAAAAGTTAAATCCATTTTAGCATATTACATAGTTCTTAAATCAATATATTTGAGTCTTTTTGGAAAAAGGTAAGCATAGATCTTATGTTTACTACTGGTGCTATAACAAATTACCACAAAGTTAGCAGCTCAAAACCACACCAATGTATGGGCACACAGTTCTGTAGTCAGAAGTCAACTCAGATCTCACTGGGCCCAAATCAGTTTATCCACAGGCCTGTGTTTCTTCCTACAAGGTATAGGGAAGAATTTGGTGTTTTGTTCATTCAGGTTGGCCGAATTCAGTTCCTTGCTGTGGGAGGTCCCTGGATCCTTGCTGGCTGTCAGCTGAGGGCATGTTCCCAGCTTCTACAAGCTATCCATGTTCTTTGGGTTGTGGCCCCTTCTCCCGCTCTTCAAAACCAGCACTGCTGGCTTGGAAGCCTCTCATCCTTCTGATTTCTGTTACCTTTTCTTCAGTTGCTTTCTCTCTAATTGCAGTCTTTTAAGAATCTAATTAGATTGGGCTATCTAGATAATCTTGGATAATCTCTCCATCTCAAAGTCCATAACCGTAATCACAGCGGGCAAGGTCTTTTGCCGTTGTATGGTAGTGTATTTACAGGTTCCAGGGAGTCGGGCATGGGCATTTTGGGGCCCATTATTCTGCTTACTGAGGGTCTTAACTGGGGCCATGCAGTATATACAGCATTACTTACCAGTATTCTCAGCATTCAGGATAGAATAATGTTAATAATAACAGGTAAATTTTATGGGATGTGTAATATGTTCTAGGCACTACTCTAAACTTTTTCTGCATTTACTCATTTAGTCCTCAGAAATGTCCTAGGAGACATGCACTATTATAATCCCCATTTGTAGATAGGAAAACAGTTGTGGAGTGAGAAGTCACTTGCCTAACTAACATCTCATCTCACAGCTATTAAGTGATGATATGAGGATTTGATTTGAACTTACACGGTCTGGTCCAGAGCCTCTTCATGCTTTGAGCCACAACATAGTAAAAATAATTTCTGAATGTCTGGATTTACTAAAGATGCTTAGTGATAATAGTGATGAGTGCGAGATTTCATGTCACAACGTCTGGATTCAAATTCTACCCTTACTGGATGACCCTGGACAAGTTACTCAACCTCTGGGCGTCTCACTCAACAAAAAAACTGAATTAATAATAACACTCGAGGATTAAATGAGGCCCTATATGTGAAATAATCAGAACAGTGCCTCCACATAGTAAGCTATTGCTAGCTATAATTATTGGTGACAATTCAACTTTTTTTTGTTGTTGGTTTTAGAGAGAGGGGAAGCATGCACTTGTACATGCACATGAATGGAGGAGGGGTAAAGAGAGAGAGAGAGAGAGGGAGAGAGAGATAATCCTAAGCAGGCTCCACACTGTCAGGTGCAGAGCCCCATACAGGATTCGATCTCACAAACTGTAAGATAATGACCCGAGCCTAAATAAAGAGTCAGATGCTGGGGCGCCTGGGTGGCTCAGTTGGTTGAGTGTCTGACTTTGGCCTCAGGTCATGATCTCACTGTTCCCGAGTTCGAGCCCCACATCGGGCTCTGTGCTAACAGCTCAGAGCCTGGAGCCTGTTTCGGATTCTGTGTCTCCCTCTCTGTCTGTGCCCCTCCACACTCATGCTCTGTCTATCTGTCTCTCTCAAAAATAAATAAATATTTAAAAAAATTAAAAAAAAAAAGTCGATGCTGAACCGACTGAGCTATCCACACGCCCTGACAATTCAACTTTTAAAAACAGTAGTTCACTGTAAAAAGAAATGTTTCCTTTAGGTAACTTCAATATCTTTATGAAATACAATTTTTTAATTTAATTAAAATAAAAAATTATAATTAAACTTTTTCTTTTAATATACCCCCATGCTATCTTCTTCTCAGCCACTGATTTCTCCCCACTGCTGTCTAGATTCCATCTTTCTAGCGCTGTTACTTTCTGGTGTTATCTGACTGTACACTTTAAACACTTTGTCCAGACTCTGCTTGCCCAGGTTAATGTCCAAATGACTTAGAAGGGCAGCAGACACAAACTCCAAATACTCCCTCTTGCCATTCCTCTGCCTAGTATTTACAGCCATCATTGCTAACTTTTCTCACTGTTCTCTTCCATTACTATTTCTCGAGGGAGGCCCACGTCATACCCTGGGTCCCTGGCCACAGCGTCTTCTAATACCACTCCAAACCTCACCCTCTCTTCTAATAATCTCTGCTGCCATTGCCGTAATTCAAGCCCTCATTATCTCTGCACTTTAAGTCATCTCCTAGCAGATATGTGGCTTCCAGCCCTACCTCCCTTCAGGCTTACTACTCTCTTCCTAAGTCTAAAGTCTCCCCCCCTCACCATTCCTGCAAATATTATTCCTTTTTCTAGGTCACTTAACATCAGTTGGGTGCTTCTGCACTAGCATTTAAGGTATCACAATTGTTTATTTAAGCACCTGTCTTTCCTTCTAAATCATGAACTCATTGACAGCGAGTAGGAGATGGTTTTGCTTGAGTGAATTTATTATATTATTTTGTCATTATGTATTTACATGTCTATCTCTTGTTACTAAACTGTGAGTTCTTGAAGGGGAGGCTCATTGTTTTATTCATTTCTTTAGAGGAGGTGGTTAGTAATTGTTGAATGGATAAAAAGGGAAAGAAAGAAAACATACAATTGAAAAAACTCTGCCTAAGCCTAAAACAGTATATAAAGCAACTTACTGGGAATACATAAGGTTATGATTTTAGAAGAAACGTAACTGGTAGTTACAAGCATGGACTTTGGAGCCAAAGTATGTAACTTCGATTTCTGGCTCTGCCACTTAGTACCTGTATACTCCTGGGCAAGCTAATGAACCCTGTATCTTCTTTGTCTGTGAAACAGGGATGGCAATAGTAACCATCTCTTAGGGCTAACAGGTCAAATGACTTAATGTTTCTAAAGTGTCTACAATAGTGTCTACCACATAGCAAATATTCTAGAAATGTTTGTAGAATAAATACCATTGTTTATATTCTCATTGCTTTTGATAATAGCTAATCTCTTTATAATACAGTGATTAAAAAAAAAAAAAAAAAACTAGCCCAAACTTTTGTGATTGTGATGTTTGGATATTTTTAACTTTCAATGATTTTTAATATCTTATCTTATAGAACGACCATATTCATTAACCATTCAGAGAGCACTGTGTATGACTCCTCTCCTGAGTATGTCATATATTTTCTCTTCATATTATTTTTCTGTGACTCGCTATAATGTAACAAATTATCACAAACTATGGATTAAAGTGATACACATTTATTATGTTATGGTTCAGTAGACCCAAAGTCCAACACTAAGCTCACCAGGCTAAGATCAAGTTGTCAGCAGAACTGCATTCCTTTCTTGAGACTCTCAGATAGAATCCATTTTCTTGTCTTTTCCAGCTACTAGGAGGTGTCTGCATTCCTTAGCTAGAGGTCCTTTTTCTCTGTCTTCAAAGCCAGCAGGGTTGTATCTCTCTGACCAATCTACAGTCATCCCTCTTTCTCTGGCTGCAGGCATGGAGGGCTCTCTGCTTTTAAGGGTTTCTGTGAGAAGAATTAGGTCCACATGGATAGTCTAGGGCAGTCTCCCATCTCAAGGTCCTTAAGTTAACTACATTTGCAAAGTCCATTTACATGTGTTTGCCATGTAATGTATTCACAGGTTCTGGGTGGGGGGGAGGTTCCAGGAAAGGGCATTTTTGGGGGACCATTCTGCCTACTGTACCCTTGTACTGTAAAATGAATTACTGCTAAAGGGTATATAGGTTGTACTTCCTGAAAATGGAGACGGTATTAACTAACAGGTGAGCAGTTGTGTTGGCACCATTTATCATTTATTCCTCAGTGGTTGGTGACAGCCGTATCTGCTTAGCAGAGTTTAAAGGTACTGCAGGGCTCGATAATCAATGTCCTTGTTTTTAAAGACTTTTATTTAGTAAGTACACTCATATAGTTGAATATCTGCGAGAGGCTAAGCACTCTATAATGCATTTCAATTACATTAGTCCCATTTAATTTCCACATTAAGTTTATAACGTGGTAGGCAGCCTAAAGATGACCCTCAATGTCCCCCACCTCTAGCATTCATGACCTTGCCTAATCTGTTTCTTTGAATGTGGGCTGGACCTGTTGACACTCCCAGTAAATGGAGCAGAACAATGGTGATAAGATACTGTTTCTGGGACTAGGTTATAGAAGACGGTGACTTCTGTCTTGATTATAGTCTGTTTCCCCTTTACCAGCTTGTTTTGATGAATAAAGCTACAATGTGGTATATTGCCTTACCGAGAGGGCAACGTGTCAAGGAACTGAGGGTGCCCTCCAGCCAATAGCCAGGAAGTCACCAAGGCCTTTAGTCCAGTTGAGCCTTGAGATGACAGCAACCCCAGTGAACACTTTGACTGCAGGCTTGTGAGCTGCCTGGAGCTACCCCATCCCCAGATTCCTGACCTAGGGAACTTATGAGATAAGAAATATTTCTTTAAGCCGTTAAGTTTTGTTATGCATCAATATACTAAGATATTAATACTGATTTAGTACAGATGAAGAGAAAAGAATTGGTATGATAAGGCAACTTTGTAGGTCTGTTATTAGTGAAAGCTCTTTCTACCACAAATAATGATGACGATAACATTAAAATTAGGATATTGGTAGTAACTTACATTTATCAAGGACTGTCTAAGTGTTAGGCACCTTTAAAATAATTTTTTGTATGTCATCTTAGGTTAGGACATCAACCCTATGAGATAGATACTGTAATTATCTCATTTTATAACTAAGGAGATTAGAGCATGGGGGGTTAAAGGACATTCCCAAGATCCCCAGTTAACATTTTAGTGGAATACGAACCCAGGTTGTATGACTCTAGAGTTTTCACTCTTAACCACTGTACTACAGATATTCCTCAACTTCCGATAGATAAAATCACTATAAGTTGAAGTTATCCTAACTCAAAGATGCATTTAATACAGGTAACCTACCAGACATCATAGCTTTTCCTAGCCTGCCTCAAATGTGTCCAGAACATTTATATTAGCCCACAGTTAGGCAAAATCATCCAACACAAAGCCTGTTTTATAGGGAAGTATGGATATCTCATATAATTTATTGAATACTGTCTTGAAAGTGAACAACAGAATGGTTGGGTGGGCGTAGAATGTGTTGTCACAAATGTGTTGGCTGCTTACCCTCGTGATTACCTGACTGACCGGGAGCTTCGGCTCACCGCTGCTGCCCAGCTTCACAAGGGAGAATTGTACTTTATTATACATATTATTGTACATATTTATGATAATATGCTAGCCCAGGGAAAGATCCAAATTCAGAATTCAAAGTAAAGTTTCTACTAATGTTTATTGCTTTCCCACCATTATGAAGTCAAAAAATTGTAAGTTTGAACTGTCATGAGTCAGGGACTGTTTATAAATTATTCCTTCAAGATCTGTGTTATAAGACAAAAGGCTACGGATGAGGCAGGAAGAAAGGGAAGGGCTCCAAGAGTTTATCAGCAGCATCCTGATCAGGGTGCTAGGAAATGCTGGGGTGCTGGGGAGCCATCTGATCTGAGTCCTGTAGGGTGGGTAGGATTGAGGCTTGTGGCTGTTAGAGGAAGGAGTGTATCAGATGAGCAAGAGAGGTGGAAAAGCATGAGACACAGATGAGAAAACACCACCTCACAGTGTCTAGAGCTGGGGCAGGATGAGGAATAGTGGGAGATAAAATTAGGTAATTTGGAGCCTGATTACAGTTACGTAAAAGATTATGAATATTTTTGTAAAAAAAATGATTCTTGAGTTTTCGATTAGTAGCTGAAATCAATTACACTTTAGTTTAAACTATGCAACCAAACTATTACAGAGACAATACGCTGGTGAGTTTGAAATACGAAGAATCTGATTGGATTGTATGAAAATATGAAACTTAGTTCCAATGAAATGGAAAAAAAATAGGAATGCACACAGAAAATTTTGTGTGATTAAATTCTTAACACATTCCAATATGTGTTCAGTTTGTACTTAGTTTCAGTAAAACTGCATGAATATCAAAATTTGCAAATCTTTTTATTTCCTTGTAAAAATAATACTATTAGTGGTTACATTCAAAGCATGTTTAAGTATTTCACATTTAAAAATAGAGCACATAGAAATAAAAAAAGAGTCATTGTGATTGTGTTTTCAATTACCTGGGAGTGGACCTTAAAAACAGTACTACGGAAGAAAGTCATATAAAACACGGCAGAAAATATTATCCTCTCTTTTTCTCAAAACATCATTCAGGTTCACTAGATGGAAATTTAATTTTGTGAGATGTCTGTACTGTTCAAATTTGTTTATGGTGTGAGCTTTCAATTTAGACAATTTATCATTACTTGGAGAGAAACTTTTTCTCTTAAGCCAGATTGAGTTTCCTTTCCAGGGAATAGATGAATCCAGGAAAAATGTTTCCATAGCTCATACCTAGCCAAAAGCAGTGGCCATGGAGGAATGGACTGTTCATTGAATAATGACAAAAGGAAAATATGTGTTCTCTTTTCCCATAGTCTCTCTGTGTCCTTGAAATGTCTCAGAACTCTCCCATAGTTTCAAGAAGGTTACATTTTGATTCTTAAATGTTGGGGTTAGACTTCTCTTTCACAACAGTTCTAAGCAGGTGATTGCAAATATGCAATACATAGAGAGGCTTGACTTTGATTTGTCTCTGATAGTTGTGTGACCTTTGGATGGTCTCTTAACTGTCATGAGTCTCAGTTTCTTAATCTTGCATCTGCTTGACTTGTCCTCTAAGATTTTTTGTTTGTTTGTTTGTTTTAATGGATTAGGATTCTGAAGGACAATTCTGTGTGACTGCAGCGTCAAGCCAATTCTACACTCACACATGTGAGCCTCTATGCTGCTCCGTGTATTTTTTGAAGCCATCTTTTCTATGTCTGCAAATTTTCTGCAATAACATAATTACATCCATAAGAGAGGCTAAGTCCTAAATGCTTAGCCTAGCCCCAGTTTGGCTCCTCTTCTTGTTATTTTTGATCTCACAATTTAGAAGAGGATACTCCCTCCACCTCTCAGGCAGACAAATTCTATACCAGCCCTAGAGGAATAAGCTTGAAGTCATTTCCTTGTAAAAGCTCTCCCTTTTCTTCATGTATTTAAGTATTTGTACTGTATATCTTACTGCTATGACAGAGGAAGTTAGAGTAAAAGAAAAAAAATATGGCAATAATTCAACCTGACACCATTAAACTTTGCAACCTCAGCATCTAGTGCATAGCCTCATCCCCAGCCCCACTCCCAACCCTGGAGGATTGCGGTGACTCTTACAGGCAGGGAATTTCTCCAAAAAGAAGCCTTAGAAACCATGATAAGGTGTTCCAAACAAGAGCTATTCACTCATTGCATCGGAGGTGCAGGACCGGTCTGCAGTCAATATTCTTACATACCTTAAAATGCAGGAAGTAGAATAAAGATTTATATAGGTGCATGGGATTTCACATGATTTCTAAACATGGGAAGCATCCAGAAGTCCTGGTTCTCTTGGGTTTCTGAATTTGTGCATTGTTTCTCCTGTGACTCATTTTAGAAGGATCTAATAATTAAACATTGCTCCTGATTATCTCTGGGTCATGGCAATCCCCTGAAAGTTGGATAAGGCTATGCTGTTGGGTTAAAAGAGCTGGCCTAGAATTAAGGAGACTTGATCTCTTGTATCCACCTTCTCTGTTGAGCGGGATGCTCTTGGGAAAAACGATAGAACTCCCAAGGGCCTCACTACCACATGTGAAAACGAAAGGCTTGGGGCGGAATAAGTTTTGAGAACCTTTCTGGTTTTAAATGCATGCCATCCTAAATGTCAGTTGCCATATGCCTATAGATACTTTGGATTAGACCCAGATGCCAAGGTGAGTGAATGTCAAACGTGGTATGCCTAGGTAGGCTTTGACATTATCCAGAGTTACAGAAACCAAGCCTTAATCCACTTTGATTCCAGAAACTTCTGAAGAGAAAAGTAGCCCTGAGAATTGGCGAGCAAGTCGGGCCTGCTATTGCTATACCATTTTTAAGTGTTTTGTTTTATAATAGTCAAGTTACAGAGATTTAATAACTTCAAAGTGTTCTTTTTAGCCATTTTTACAGAAAGATGGTATAAAATCTATGATCTCTAATCCTTTCAAATTCTGTCATTTTAAAATCATCTTTGTTAGAAAATCTTAAAATTCACTTATCCAATGATAATGAAATGAGAGTTTTACTGCTTATGTGATGCTATATTAATCACTTTGGAAGGTTATAAACACTTAAGAGAAAGTGCTTGTACCTAGGTAACTTGTATGCTAGGAGAGGAGAAAAGCACGAAGAAATAAAAATACGAAAAATAAAAAATAAGCTATGGAAATATGAAAAATAAAAATATGAACAGCAAAAGAATCAAACTGGCACATTTTGCAGGAGAATGGAATTAACTTCAAAGGGAAAATGCATGCTTTGGTTTTTTAATAAAATAATTGTGTGAATACTTTATTAAAGATTATTTTACTTAGTAATCAGGTTGAAATCTTTCTTTTCCCAGCATACAACTCTCTCCTTTAAGATAAATGTTACAGTGGTATTTTTAATTATTGAGACTGGGCACTTATTTCCTTCTTACATTCACATACTTCCAAAGGGATTTGGAACATGGAAGAGTTTCATAGCTGTTTAGAGAAATGAGAACTTAGGTCTCTCTAATTACAAACATTATTTCCCAGTTCTAGCTAAATTCAGGCTCTATTCTCTGTAGTACTGAACCTTCCAAGTTGTGTTACTTCGATATAATGTATGATGTGTGTGTACTGGAACATCCAAACATTGGGGAGTTTCTAGGATACGTTAAGGCCAGTTGGTTTCAGCTAGCTTTGTTGTGAGTTATTTTTTTCTGTGTGGTTAGTCAGTTACCAGATAAACAGTTAAAATTTCATAAATTTCTCCTCATTCCCAAGTAATTGTAGCTCAGACACAATGCAGCAGTAATGCGGTGAGTCTGTTTACCTGTAGATTTACTACCTGCAGCAGTGTCTGAGCTCTACTCATAAGCTTAAGATGACCAGATACATTTTGGGGTAATCATCATGGATTTCTGCTCACCTATCAAACTCTTATACCATATCCATGTACATTTTAGTAGTATTAGTGAAGGAACATATTTCTAATGTATAATTTTTAAAAATAATGCTAACCTATATAATACAACGGTGGCTCATAGTTCTGCTTAAGGTTAGGCGATTTCCCTCTATTTTGTGAAATAATATTAATGGCTGATATTTATATAGTACCAACTGTCTGCCAGGCAGTATTCTAAGTGTTTTACATATAGTAGCTCACTTAATATTCATAACTGTATGTAGTAGGCATCGTTATAATCACTCCCATTTTACAGACAAAAATAACGAGGCACAGAGAGATTAAGTAAATTGCCCCAGATCATAAAGGTGATAGGTCAGAATTTGCACTTGCTTCCCCAACTCCGGCATGTGCATTCTTAATTACTGTGATTTGCTTCCTCCCAACAACTCAGCCTGCACATCAGTTCCCCTCATTTTGAGGCCTGGAGCTGCTTTCTGGGACTGGAGCACCTGCAGCTAGAACCTGTTTTTTCACTTAATCAGCCAATAATAAATAAGTGAGGGAGGGGGAAGCCAAATAACTAGCTGCTGGCCAGGGCCGGCTACATAATTTGCAGAGTTCAGTTCAAAATGAAAATGTGGAGCCTCTCATTAAAAAAGTAGGAGGAAAAAAAGTATTAAAGCTACATTTTAAAATATGAAGCCTTTACCTTTCCTTCATGGTCTCTCTTGTCATAGTATTTTTTAACTAGCCATTTAATGTTCTAAGTAAAAGCAAATTACAA
This sequence comes from Paguma larvata, assembly GCA_030068075.1. Lineage (NCBI taxonomy): Eukaryota > Metazoa > Chordata > Mammalia > Carnivora > Viverridae > Paguma > Paguma larvata. Next base: position 25,448,222 of record CM057838.1, read on the forward strand.
GTTTAAATTACTGACATGAATTTTGCCATTCATCTTTGTATTGTGCAACATCTCTTTTAAATGCAAACATAAGAGCTTTTGACTTGTGTGTGGAGTCACCAAAGTTGTACTTTTTTTTGGAGCTTGTATTTGAATATCTTTTTTTTCTTTATCAGAACAGTGGAAAATGCCCAAAACTAACTCAACTCTCTTATTTTACTTCTTGACACACACACATTTTACCAACATGTCCCACTTTTGGCTCCCTGAAGAGTAAGGAAGGACTAAAACGAGAAGGAAATATGGGTTGTCCTGTTTTTCCGTTCCTTCTGTGTCATCATTTTTCATGTAGGATAATTTACTAATACAGGAAACTGATATAAGTAAGAAAGAATATAGGTTTCTTGGTCATTCACATTTCTTAAAACACCCTTGTTTTCTTTCTGTGTTCAAAGCAATTCTGGTTTGACCAGAAAGCATAGCCATTGGGGCTATTGGCATCCTTGGTTACTCAGTTGTAGACATAACATATTTGCTGTGCACTTGAGTGGAGTCTCTCTAAACTTTAACTTATTGTGGGTACACTGGAATCCTGTGCTCATGGACCTTATGAGTGTACATCTAAATTGGGAGGTAAGAAAAAAAAAATACCAGTGTGACATGCATTTTTCTTTGTCTCCTCTGCTCACATGTATGTTCCATGTCTCATTGGACTTACAAAACACAAGTTCCAGTATGAAATCATTGAGAATTTCATGATGGTAATAGCACAGCCCTTCTGAGTGCAAGGCTCTGTGTAGATCACATAGATGGAAGTTGGACTAAGCTGAAATTATTTTTCCAGTCAACCACAAACATCTCAAACATTGTACTAAAGACATAAGTCATTGGCCTGGGAGGGTTAGGTGTGGCCACAGGTGACCCAAACAGGCAATCATGCCTACAAAGACTGGAGTTGGCTGGCTGCTCGCCATATTGAAATGAGGTGGTGGAGAAGGATAATGGAACTTTGCCTGCCATTAACAAATGGTTAATGACCGAGTGTGAAAACTAGGAGCAGGGGTGGTTTTTGCATATTGAAAGGCAGGTACAGTCAAATGGCAGGGAGAAGAACTAATTGTGAGATTTGTGGAAGTGTAGAGATGTTGGACACTCATCCAAGGTAGATCTGTTATGGGAAGGTCAGAGGCCTAGTAAGGAAAGCATGGGGATCCTAAGAAGTGGTGTAGAGTTCTCTGGATGTCCCTGAGGATGTTCCTTCTACAATCTCTCTGGACCCTCTAGATGTGTGGAGGTGACCACCCTTCCCTTCCGTAGAAGGAGCTGGCACTTCGGCTGTGCTGGATGATGCTGCAGAAGCCTCTCCCTACAGGGCAGCCGGTGCCCTGTCCAGATTTGCCCTCATCACCTCTCCTGGCTGCCAGACCAGTAACTAGGGATAGGATTTTTTAAGAGTACTTAGTCAAGGGGCCAGAGTGTAAGTCTGAATACATAGGATATATTAACTTGGGAACACTTTCTTGGGAAATAAGGGTGACCGCCATAGCAAAGACCTGAGGCATGGGACAATGTGCTCTTATGGTGGCTCTTAGAAACTTGGAAAAATAATGGCCAACTCTCAGTAAGTTAGGAATGCCTGAATTGGCCTGGCAGGTGGTAAATAAGGGGGCAAAAGTGCTTGAGAAAAGTGGGCATGTTGGAGTGGATATATTATGTAAGGCCAAAAAATCCACAACAAGATTATGTCCCATGAAAAGATTGAGAGGACAGACCACTCACCAAAGTCATCAGGAATGTGTTGGGGAGAGAGATGTAGGCCAGCGTTGATGGTAGGTGGTCACAGAGCTGTCATTTCATAAATTGATGTCTTATGGGGTCCATCAGTGGTAGAGGCCTGGTAATGGTGCTTAACCACCAGAAGCCAGGGGCCACAATTAATTTAACAAGGTTACTAGGAGTTGCGGAGATAGTAAATAAAGCACATGTCCCCAAGGGCAAATAATAGTTTTGTCTAACATCAGTAAGTAAGAAGGAAAGAGAGGGAGAAAAAAAGAGGGAGTGGGAGAAAGAATGAGGGAGAAGAGGGGGAGTAAGAAAAGAGAATGATAGAGGAGCAAGAGGCTGAGAATAGTCCCACACAATAAGAAACCAAGATCCCTTGCTCATTTCTCAGAGATAGTCAATTTTCAGACCTGGAACTCACTGACTAAACAAGTGTCTGGGTCCCTAAGAGGACAGGCTCTTCAACCTTGTAGCAAGTATATACCATGACAATTCTCCTCTCCTTCCCCAAGGAGACTTAACAGTCACTTATCTGGATAAGAGTACGTTGGGTAAAGGAGAATAACAAGAGTTTAGGAGGACTACTGGACTCAGGTTCTGAGTTGACATTGATAACCAGAGATCCTGTTGGAGTGGGGCTATGGGTACCAGGTAGTGAATAAAGTCCTGACTAAAATCCAGCTCACAGTGTGTCCACTTGTTCCATGAACCCACCCAATGGCCATTTCCCCAGTCCTGAGTACATAATCAGAATTGATATATACTTGGAATAGGATTAACTGCCACAGTGGGTCCTTGGCCTGCGGATTCAGTGATATCATAATGGGGGAGCCCAAATGGAAACCTCTAAAACTAATCCCCACTAACTCCCAGCCAAGATAGAAAATCACAACAGTGTTTTATCCCGGTGGGGATGGTGGAGATTAGTGTCACTATTTAAGACCTAGATGATGCAGGTGTGGTGGTCTCTATTATATATCAAGTTATTTGCCCAGTGTTGCCCCCTGCAGAGACCAGATGGATCTAGAAAAATAGCTATACACTACTGTAGATCTAACCAAGTAGTGACCCCAATTGAATCGGCTGTGCCAGATAATGGTATTGTTGCTAAAATATTTCAGTAAGGCCTCAGGTATAAAGATATGGCTGCTGAGTTGTAAAATGCATTATTTTCCATTCCAGTGGTAAAAGAGGATCTGATACAGTTCACATTCCCATGGAACAAATGATAGTATTTATATATGAAAGGAGGAAGAAAAAGCCCAAATTGGAATTATGAGTGGGTTGACTTGGTAGTACCAACTCCTTTGTGGCTTTGTTAGACTTCAACTGCACAGAAGTCTAGAATGCTTCCCAATGTTCTCCCTCTCTCCCCTTCAGTCACAGCCAGACTTGTATCATGGTCCGATGGCTCTCTCAGCTATATCTGGCTCCCTCTCTTTTTACATAGGATTTGTCCCTAATAAAACTGTTCCATGTTTAATTCTGTCTTGGCATCTGGAGGACCTAGACTTACATAATCCTCTACCCTAGGTATGCAGAAATGTTCTTTACTTTCCAGTTTTCTACTATTTTCCATGTCCCTTAGTTCTGTCTCCTTCCATCTGCATAATCCTCCTTGACTACACCTGAAGAAGGCATTAGAAACCATGCTTTCTCTGGGGACTGAGTAATTTTCTTGGCCTCTGCTACCTGCTTCTGAACATTAGGAGACCAGTGGACATGTTAAGTAACAAATGGTCACAATCCTCTTTTAGTCCAGACTGGAGACAGTATGACTCTTGTGAAACCATAGCATTGCATCTTTAATTCTGGTTAAAGTCACACCCTTGGCCAGTAGTCACACCCATTACTCTTTTTGAGACATGTCTCTTTCTCTAGACTTAATTGCTCATAACTTAAGTGTACATTCTTCTAGGGGAGAGGCATTTCTTTAGATGTCTTTCTCAGAGCCATTTTGACCAACTGAAATATTTTACTTCATTCTGTCACAGAACATTTGCTCACATGATCCTGTACTGACCCTCTTCCCGTTCACTCCATTTTTCATTTTCTAGTTCTCGGGCTCCTTTTGGCCTTTACCTCCTCCTTGCAATATCATTACTAGACTATTTTGCATGTTAGAAGTACCATGTTGCACCAATCCTGTTAATTGGACATTAAGACATTGTTGGGTTCCATATCTTTATTTTTCCTCTCACGCATTTTCAAAATTTCCACAAACGAGCCGGATATCTAGGTCAGCACCTCGCTTTTGCCTATTTGCCGTGGTTTATCCCTGCTAGAAACACTCATATTTTTCTTGTTGTTTTTGTTTCTGCCACAACATATAGAAAAAGAGGAGAAAGGACCGGCCTTGAGACACTCCAGCATTTAAATATCAGGAAGAAGAGGAAGATCCAGTTGGGGAGAATGAGAAGGAGAAACCAATTAGGGAGGAGAAAAAGCAAGAAAAGGGATGCCAAGTAAAAATAGCAGTTGTGCTCAGTGTTGTTGAAAAGTCAAGCCAGGTGTAGACTGAAAATTGACCATTCGCTTTAGCCACACAGGTAACTGGTGACCAACAACCACCTCAGTTGGAATAAACCAAACCAGTAGCCAGAGTATCTTTCTTTCTCAGAAAGTGGGAGAATGGGAATAACTACATGTATTTTAGTACTTTGTCCCCCTCTCATCCATTGGTCTGGTCCATTTGTAGAATCCCTGAAACCATGCCTGTATTTCACCTCACCACTTAGCATGAAGGTTAGCCCTCAGTAGTTTTAGTGATGGGAACAATTTGTCCTATCCTTTCAGTTCAGTGGGTTTGTTTTCCGATTATATCAAATGGCTGCTTGGACCAGTATTCAAGGTGCAGAAATTATCACATTTCATTTCAAGGTGGTTGGGAAAAGAGTATAGTTAGTCGGGCAGCTGGGTTCTAGCCTTGATTCTAAAATAGTTGTGTGATTCAGCAGAGGTTCTTAGTTGTAAGAATATCTGGGCAGATCACTTAAGAAAATGCAATCTCTAAAAAGAGTTTATGGTTTCCTCCATCCATAGAAGTCTATGCCTTACTGCTCTCAACTCTTCACATATATATATTTTTAATCGACTTATTCTTCCCAAATGTCTGAAGGGGTAGGATAGTATTCATACTGTAGAGAACAGAATAGGAAACACAAGCTAAGAGAGTTTAGGTGCTTTCCCATATTTTAAAGTTGATAAGAAAGAGAACAATTTAGTATTGCAAGCCATGAAGCCCAGTGACCTCTGAATGTGTAGCTGTGTGACCTTGGACAGTAACATAGAAGTTCTGAGACTCAGTTACTTTAACTCCAAAATGGGGCTAAGGTCAATACTTGAATTATGAATTGTGGAGAGCATTACTCCTGATAATCCAGGTAAAGGGCATTGATATTCCTCAGCATATAATATGTTTTCAATAAGTGCTAAGTGACAATCAAATGCACTTCCTTTACCTTCAGTATTGGGCTTGCCACTGCCTCTAAAGCATATACCAGTTGCCTGCCTGGTCTTTCAAACCCCATTTTTATTTTAGAATTCTAGGCACTGGAGGATATGACAAACTTTAACGTTTTTTTTTTTTTCCTTTTAGGAACAAATTAGTATAAAAGTAAGAGGAATTTTATCATTTTCTATCAATTTCCAATATCAAAATTGACAAATCAAGGCAGGCTAAATTTGAAAATGTGCAGAGAGGAAGATCACCACTAAATCACCTCATTTATTTTCTCTTTCAAAAATATATTTTTTAAAACAGCAGGATAAAAAAGGGAAATTGTATTAGAAAAAGGGCTGTTACCCTACCACATTTCCTCAGTGATTGATTGTATTTTCTCCCAGAAATTGAAGAAAAGGAGAAGAGAACATGAGGGTTGATTGCATCAAAAGTGTGACACGAATAAAAGAATCAAGAAATCACATATGTCTGCACAGAAGTCAACTAATAAATCAAAAGCATGTTCTTAGCTAAGTCAGATGTTTCTTTGAAATAGCATATGGCGCAATTCCAATATATTCTATATTCAGCTACCTAACAGGCTGTCTTGTTGCTTTCAACTAGTGAAAAATCTAGAAGCGCAAATGTTTATAAGACTGGGGAAACATTTTAACTTTATTTTATGTCCTGATTAGCTGTTACTGGCCTGATGATTGCACTGTAAAACCTAAAATCATAAATGGAGAAAATAACCTGTTGGCAGGAGTGAACACTAATTGTTACAACGTCCTATATTAAATGTGTTCATAGTTTATTTTTAGCAGTTATTCTGATGTAAAATTTAATAAGTTTTCTTTCATCACATATCAAGTCTGTATTTTTAGAATAGTGCAGATTTAAATTTCTGCATCATTTTTACTTGAGGGTCATAAAATTAACATATGTCATTTAATTTTAACCAAATCATATTCCTAGTGGGAAAGAATAAAGATAGCTTTTAAAAATGTTATGATGGCTGCATCTTACTAGAAAGGATAAGTACATCCCAATATGATATAATGGGAAGAAAACTAGTTCACATGGAGTTTTAAACTTTCAAATACTAAAAACTCTATAACTATGGGAAGATGACTGTGGGTGGGTATAACTTTGTAACAAGGGAGAAACTTGTTAGACTAGAGTTAATTGACAAGGGTAGGAGGAATTTGTTTCAGTAGATCATTATTCTCTCTATTTTTCAGAATTATACTTAATTGCCATTATATTGCAATGTCAATGTTAGTCAGTGTCAAATCTGAAAACTATAGTCCACCCCCACACATCTCTTAACTAAAAAATGCAACTGCTCATATTTATTGGGCACTGATACCAAGTAACGACAGAATTCTAGAGGAAATTATTTAGTGCTATATTTTATCAGATCTCAAAGGGAGGGAGGTTAGTAGGGTTTTGGTGCAAAAATTTTGGAATAGAATATTCATAAAGGAGACGCTGGGATAATTTTATAACAAGTTCTTTTACTCTCTTTATCTATGTACATTAATTAGCTCTCTTTATCTATGTACAAGTAATTCTGAATGAAGGCCAGTCTTTCATTTCCAATAACCACACTCAGCAGCCATTGTGGAGTTCATGAGAAGTAATGGTGAGCTCCTTCCTACTTGTGGAGATCCTTAAATGTACTGAGATGGCCTGAAGCTACTTTGCCAGAATTCTTTTTTTTTTTTTTTAAGTTTATTTATTTTTGAGAGAGACAGAGCATAAGAAGGGGAGGGGTAGAGAGACACACAAAATCTGAAGCAGGCCTCAGGCTCTGAGCTGTCAGCACAGAGCCCAACGCGGGGCTCGAACCCTCAAACCACGAGATCATGACCTGAGCCGAAGTCAGATGCTTAACACACTGAGCCTTTCAGGTGTCCCTCTACTTTGCCAGTATTCCAAAATCCAGGTTCTTTTGCTTATTTCTTCCTTGCATTAACTCTATTCACAACACATACTATTTCATAAGAGCATAGTGCTATCAGTAGCAGTAAAACAAATAATGGAAATGCTATGCCAAGAATTCAGGTGTTCAGGTGTTGATGGGACTGAGTATACATTGCAGAAGTATAGTGAGTGTTTTAGTTGTATGATTTTTCTGCTTCTGGCCCCGAAATAAAATAATTGAAAGAAAATAAAAAAGAGAATGATGTTAGTGAAGTGTTTCCTTTCTGTTCAACACTCAGCATACACTATCTCAATCAATTTACTGCTGGTCCAGGCCCAAGACCAATTCAGTTCATAGTTGAGAAATATTAATGGTCCTTGGGACAGTAACTTGCTGAGTCAACATCAGGCCATCCCTTTATAGGGGGTGCCCCTTGCTTATGCCCCAGTTGTAATAAGTGGTGATGTCAAGACTTTGACCAAAAATGTGACCTTTCCTTGTCTCCTACTTAATTTTTACATAACTTGCTCTCCTGAATGCCAGATCTTACCCAATTTTACCTAACACCAGGTTCCTAGATGCCTTTACATCCCTTCTTGTTTGCTTGCTTATTCAGACTTCTTTTTGCCTCTAGCTGCTCCCCAGTGATGATTATGTTCCAACTTGGGGATCAGCTGCTCTATACTGGGATCTTCCAGGTGTTAATTGTCTGCCTGACTGCTTAGATTTTTCTGTGTGCTTCAGTTCTCTAACATACTACCTGTGGATTCAGAATTACCCCCTTTTCCAATTTTGGGGTCCATCCCCGGTTGCTTTGTCTTTTTGTTCGGGTTGCCGAGTTTTACGGTCTGATCTTTCCTGTAGGCTCTGGTTCTTTGATTATGGGAAATAGGTTAGAAAAATGTAGTTACCCTTGAGAAATCTTAACCTGGAGTTGTTTCTGCTTTGGAACTCTCCTGGGTAGATTCTTCCATCTTCTGTTTTTTCCGAATTGTATGGAGAAGAGATTTGTCAAGTCTTGATTAATTTGAAGCTAGTGTGTACGTCAGCTCACAAGTAGTGATGTTAGTAGCTATTTTAAGTTTATCCACATGTCAGTAGCTGTAATTGCAAGCTTCTTTCTTGTTAATTCCTGGAGTTGCTTCTCTTCTTCCCCTGCTGTGAAATTTTGTCCCTCTCCAAAACAGAACACGTGTTTTTTTTCTTGATGCGCAAAGCATACTCATTAATTTCTCACTTAGTGATGATTCATTAATCATGGGAGGGCATGTGAGCTGCAGTAAAAGCAACTCCTTTAATTTAATTTAATTTACAAACATTTATTGAGTGTTTAATGTGCAGAGCAAAGCGCTAAGCATGAGACCCAAAGAGACCCGGTTTGGGTGATATGTAAATTATTTTTTCATTTGGATAAGTGTTTAATAAACTTTTCTGAATCAAATCTGATTACTATAGACTTCATTATGGTTTTAAGTTTAGATAATATGTTCTAACATAAACCAGTAATAAACATAAAGAAACATCGAGAATGAATAACTTTCATTTAAGTAACTTACCTACAATTCATATTCTCATGAAAATAGTGCCAAATCAAAAATTAAACGCTGTAAAATACCACTGTTTATGCTTTCTTCTTGTACTCTCTTCTCTGTCATTTCCACTATGTAGGAATAATATAAGGTAAGAATCAGAGAAATGCTTATAGAAGGAATGATACATGAGCAAAACTAGGGTAGAGTGTGAGAGTATGAATGAGTCATTTTAATTTAATAGCATCTTAGGTCGTAGACTCATGGAAAATTAGAACAAAGACCAAGGAATTAGGTTCCTATCAATCATGGTAAGGAGGCTCACACCCAGGGGGAAAAACATAAACCACAGTGTCATTTCCCAGAGATCGACCAACTAGTTGTAATTAGAAACCAGCTTTTGATCTAAGTCTGTAGTGTTAGCCATGACCTTTTGAATACTAAGAAACAGAAAATAATTCAGTATTTCATGGCTTTAATAAGTGGGAAGATTGCAATTAATGCTTGATCTATGAATACCAATGGTTTTAGTTTCATTAAATTGTCTCTCTTTCTCCATCTCCAGAATCAGCTTCTCTCTTTGGTGGCCTTTTTTCCTTCTGTGGAAACAGCCCTCATTCATGTTGCTGATAAAGATGTTCATAAGTAGCCACAGAACCATATGTTCCTGGCTTACCAACCTAATGAAAAATCTAAAAATGAACCAATTTCTTGTTATTTGTATACTATGTAGTCAGTTAGGCAAAAACTTTAGGGGATCATGTTTGGCCAGGCGGTGCTCATACGTCCAATCTCTTTAACCAAGAAAGCCCATCTGCTACCAGAATAATGGCAATATTGGGAAATTGTTCTAGATTGACAAAAACAATGGTTTTGTAGCCTACTGCATTAAATAAAAAACCTAAAAGGAATTTTTAAAAGGCTCATGTAATTGAAAGAAAATAGATACGGTTGAAACCTGATTTTCTAACTTTGGAATGTTGCAAAAAATGAGATATTGATTGGACATTGTTTGCTCTATTAGATCTTGTAGAAGCATTGAATAATTTTTATCAGCTCAGTGTACACTCCCTTTTCCATAACTCTTCTTCCATGATGTAGAAGTGTCCACTAACAGTTCGCAAGCCTAACTTTCACATTCTTTCTTCATTCCACTTATTGTCAACTGTAATACTACAGGTAGACAGTAGAGAAAATTCCTATGAAAAAAGCTCAGGGGGTCCTTATTGTTCAGTTTGATTGATTCTTTGGGAACATTAATGTTAATTATATTAAAATGAAGAGTAATGAGTTAATGAAGTGATGGATAATCTGCCTAGAACTTGCTCCATACATAAAAAGTGCTGTTTTTTGAATAAAATATTTTTGAAAGTTTATCATTCAGAATATAATTATTTTTGTTCCTATGCATTATCAAATTCTGTCATTGTAGTTCGATGTACTACGTGCTCATTGAACACTTAGAGAGTTTTGTTTCTGAATGAGCTGGCAAATAAATGACTACATAAAAACATAAACACATGCATGCACTCATAAACAAATCTGACCTCCAGGCAAAGGGTGTTAACAGTTCAACTACTTCGAATCTCTACTTTTAATCTTTTATTCTCTCTTTAGGTAGATGTTACTTCTATTTAAATAATTAATTAGCCCAGTGTAACATTAAGAATGGCGGCTTTGTCAGATAGTATAGATGTTAGTCACAGTTCTGCTTCTCACTAATTTATTTAAGCTTGCTCTGTCTTACTTTCCTTACCAGAAAAATAGTGATAATAATTGGATTTAAACCTATTCCTGGCAAATAATGAACATTGCATTTGCTGATTGCAAATGCCACCCTTTATTCTTCTGTCCATACTTTGTTTATCTCAAGCTGAAGCACGCTACCACTCTCTACCACACAAGTACACACGCGCGCGCACACGCACGCACACATGCACATACACACAAAGGGATGTGACAATTTGTCATAAGTGACAAGCAAAAAGATAAATAAGACACATCATCCTCCATACCAATGTTATGCAAAAATGCCTGGGGAAAGTTAAAGAATTTAACTGTAAATAATTTGCAATATATTAAAACTCAAAAGAAAGCATAGATATGTAGATTATGGCTTCCTATTCCCTTTTATCCAGTTCCTACCATTAAATTGGGGATTCGAACCAGATCTTAGACTCTCAGTTTCTTGAGCTCCTCATTTCCAGTTACCATCACTCCTATTTTATCCCACTCCACAGAAATTCTCTGAGTCTGGAAGAATTTTGAATTTCTCTACTTCTGAAAGTCTACTTACACTATCACATTCTCACCACTGTCTCTGTTTCCTAACTCACTCATGGAGAACTCTGTGTCTAGAAATCTCTTCTTTCGCCCTATTAGCCTTCCTTCTTTACCGCCTATGGTTTAGGCTTATTTTCTCTCAGAGTAGACACTGTCAATATCCCCAATTCTCTTCTCCTATTATCCGTTACTCTCTGTGCGCCGTGACCTTCAATCTCTCTCCGTCTCCCCAAACTCTATACTCCAACAGAACTAAAAGTACTGGAAGTTCCCTGAATGTGCCCTGCTGTTATGGGTTTTTGTTCCTTTGCTTGTGACACTCTCTACTTGAAATACCTGTCATACAAAGATACATTTAATTTTAAAATCTTTCTGGGAAAAGTCTCTGTGAAAACTTTTATGGTCACCCCCCTAGATTAAATATATTTCTCACTCGCTTGGTGCCCCACAGTGTTCTACATCCATTACAGCAAGGCACATATTACACTTACTTCTACTTTCTTGATTTTTACATCCGCCTTCCATGGCTGCTTAATTTCTGTATGCTCAGCTTCAGTGTAGTGCCTAACACGTAGTAGGCAAGTAATCAATATTTATTGGATGAAATTATTAAATGAATTAAGCAGGAGAAAATACTCTCTGGAAAAATTAAAATTTAATTTTTCTTTAATTTTTTTTAATGTTTATTTATTTTTGAGAGAGAGACAGACAGAGCATGAGCCGGGGAGTGGCACAGACAGAGAGGGAGACACAGAATCCGAAACAGGCTCCAGGCTCTGAGCTGTCAGCACAGAGCCCGACGCGGGGCTTGAACTCAGGAATGGTGAGATCATGACCTGAGCCGAAGTCAGCCGCTCAAACGACTGAGCCACCCAGGCACCCCAAAATTTTAATTTCTCTAATAGTAAGGCACACACTACTTTCAAGCCCTCTCCCTGCCTTTTTATTTGGCTGTTGGGAAAGGCAGGGTAAAGTATGAGGACAAAAGTTATTAGCTATACTAATCCTCATTTTTGGTGTATTTGAAGTATTTATGTTTCTCTATCTAGAGTTTACATTATTAACTTTAGATTATGTGATTTTTAAATATATATGTATATATATTTTGTGTGTGTAGAAAGACATGGATAAATTATTTCAACAGGCACTATTTCAAAAACAACAGTATCTTCTTTGACACTTTTTGATCCTTCTAGGTATATCAGATTATCAAAGTTTTCTAATATGGTACAAAATAACCAATCTGAAAAAAAGTTTTCACTCAAAAGAAAGATCATTATAGCACAGAGAGAACACATTTTTCTCCTTTTTGAAATTTATAATTAAAATCAGTGCACAGAAATGTGAATATCTTGAATAATTATAATATTTAATTCCATAAACTTTAATTTTCTTGACAAACATCATCTATGGCTCCTGTAAATATCTAGTCAAACATTTAGATCAAATACATAAGTCAAACGTGCTAAACTCTGAAGTCTAAGGTCTGTGAACTAGATCCCTGAGAAACTTGGGAAGAGTTGACATGTACAAATTCATTACCATAAAGAAAAAGAATAAATAAAAAACATGTGCCAAGCCAGTCACATAAGTCCTAAGGTTTGATAAATTTGGTTTTCACACCAAAGACAGCTACCTATTTATGTTAAGTATTAGGATGTGTTTCAAAGTTTTATAAATAATAATGAAACAAGTTTATAATATTATCTATCATAGTTAAGATATGTATCAATTGTAGTAGAATTTGCAGTTATTACATACTAATAAAATGTATGGTGGGCACATGTAATTTTTTTAAACTCTTAGAATGAGTGAATTCACATTTTATTGTATATTTCACATTTATCATAAGCAGTATAATTCGGTTACTGATATTGACATTATTAATATGCTTTGGATAACGAACAGCACTATGCTGGTAAATGTTTAATAATCAACTCTCTGGGAAAAGAAGTTCTGATTTTAAAGTTTGCCAATTCTCATGATGTAAATGCTCCCTCATCCTACCACAGTGTGGGATTACCCAATATACAGTTAGAAAGAGAAATGCACTCTTGGCTCTTGAGAGCTAGGTAAGCCAGCTCCAGCACACCATAGCCAAACCCTTATGCTTCTGTAGATTTCCAGGAGAAGCTTTCTGGTTTAATTTAGATACTTCTTTTAATAAAATGATAAAAGGAGCCATTATATGTGAGGCAGATTGCCTTAAATACATATAGTCTCTTGTTCTCTCTCTCTGAATTTTCTCGAGCAAGTATAGGCAATGGAGTTCAAGATTGTTTATTGCTAAGGAGGCCTGAGGTTGTACTAATTTTATAAAAATAATGGTAAAATTTCCAAATGCAGGAAGACTTTGCTCATCCATTCTGTTTCTTCACTGCTTAAGCATAGCTCTTAAATTGGGGCCCATATTCTGTTTTCTTTGATAGGTCTCACAAAAGGAGGAAGTATCAGTCTCTGAGCATGCTCTGTTTGAATGTACATCTATAATTGGTGAGGTGTAGGCAGTCACAAATTAGTGCTTACTTTTCTTTCTTCGACTTTTTGAAATTTTTCCAGGTGTCATTATAAGCTTGTTCCTAAAGATCGAGTCTCTGAAGAGACAAAGGCTTTGCTGAGATAGAATAAGACATTTCTTCATCTGTAAGTTGGAGACAGCATAACATTGTGGAAACAACCTTGATTTTATGGCCAATATCTTTGATATATAAAATAACCCCTGCTTAAATAAATGATATTTTAGTTAATATACATAAAAATGATGCAGAATCCCTCATTACTTAAGCTAAGTTTATTTGAATGTTTAAAATGTTCAAATAGTTGCAGCTTCATCTTTTACATAATATTTAAGGTCTTCAGAATTTCTCAGAGTGCTTTGCAAGCAAAGGGATGACCCTGAAAAATGTTTGAGTCAAATAATGCCTAGAGTCTTTCTGAGCCATTGAAGTTTATATATTTTTATTGTATTGTTATGAGTTTTCTATAAGGGATTGCATTCCAGAACATTTCTAGTCTCATCAGTCCTGAAAATATTTCTACAATAATAAGCTTGTTATTTGGATTTCTTAAGACTTCTTTCCCAAAATGTGACCAGAGAACACAAGTCTCATGAGATTCTCTTTGAAAGATAAGGGGGGAGGGGTTGCACGGTTAAGTATGGACCATGTTGTATATATTAGGCCCAATTCCTCCCTTAAAAAGAAACGCTCACAAGAATATTAAGGGCTCTGAGAAGTCCTACAGAAAAGAAGTCTCTAAAATTTGCTTTAAAGCATTTCCCAGTTATATTGACCATGGATCCTCTTTTTAAATTAGTCTATTAACATCCTTGCAACATGATTTTGAGAATATCTCCTTTATAAAACCTTTTTGAAAAAAATACTGAATTTCCATTTTTTACACCAATATTACACAATATGTAGCCAACTTAAAAATTTAGGACACATTTCTAAATTTTCTAAAGAATAGCAAATAACCAAAATTGACTCAAAAGATATAGATATACTAAGTAAAACAATGATCATGGAAGGAATTAATTATGTTGTTAAATTAGGGCCTTGCATGCAAAAATATCAAAGAATTTCATGGATGAATGTTTTCAAGCCTTCAAAGAACAGGTAATTCCTATGCAATTTAAATTATTTCAGGCATAGAAAATAAAGCATTCCAATCCTTAAAAATATAAACCCAAACTAATATGATATTAACTCCAAAATCTGACAAAGATACCATAAAATAGAAAATGATAAATCATCTCACTTATGAATATTAATGCAAAAGAGTAAATAAAATACAGCACTATACTAAAATATGCCATGACCAAGTGGAGTTTATTTCAAGAATGCAAGAATGTTTAACAATATGAAATCTCTTGTAGAACTGAGAAAAATAGGTTACGAAATAGGAAGAGAATGATACTACTCTAAGTAAAATTATATGTATTTCTTAAGCCAGTTGCTAGCATCATTCTTGGCTTTGAAACACTTCAAGCATCTCCACGAAACTCAGGAAAATGTCAGATGTGCGTAGTTTCCCCGTTATTATTTAATATTTTCTAGAAATTAGATTTAATTTAATTTCATTAAATTAGACAAAGGAGTGAAATAATGATTATATACATTGGAAAAGAAGGGGCAATATTATCATTATTTATAGATGATGTGGTTGCATAATTGAAAAACCCAAGAGAATCAATAGGAAAAAGTACTATTATAAAGAACAGAGAATCCAGCAGTGTGGCTGGTCATGAAATATGTAAAGTATTGCTTTGATAAATCCATAAGCAAAAAAGTGACATAGGGGAAAGTATTCCCTTACTCTCATTGCAAATAATAAAAACACACAACAATAAACCAAATGCCTCAGAATAAATGTAACAAGAAGTGTGCAGTTCCTAAATGCAGAATGTGATTTGAATAAATGGATATGTGTCTTATTCTGGATGACCATATCTAGTGTTATAACACTAGATTCCAATTAACATATATATTAATTGCAATTCTAATTAAAATCCTAACAGAATGATTCTGAAGATCACCTGGAATAATAACCCATGAGAGAACAGGAAATATATCTTTGTATTTTTAAAATTTCTACCATAAATAATATGATGGAAAATAACATTAGCCAAGTAACAGAACATCCCTAGGATCTCACTGGCTTAATATAATAGACATTTTATCTCTCATTTAAGTCATAGTCCAGAGAGGTGAACCGGGCTGGGTGTGCCTCTTTGTGATCGATCATTCAGGGATCCAGGCTCCACCTGCATTGAAGTCCTCTGAGCTCAGTCTATTAGTGTGCCTCCTCATGTGTTTGCCCATAACCATGCATCATCCTCAGGCCAGATCTCAGATACATAATCTCATCTAACTGTTTGTGGAGCTAGGAAATGAAATCTCGCTCTGTACGCTGGAAGAATATTTAATGTCTTTTGACAAAACAGAGCAATCTAGCAACAATGGTATAATTTGAAACAAAAAACCAGATTCTAAATATGTAATGTGCATCACTGTCTTAAATAAAAATTAACAATAAAATTAACTAGTGTGTATCAATGCTTTTTAAAACCTAGAGAGGTTTCTCCTGATCTAGTTGTTTTCAGCCTAATGCGTGGAAACATGCTTTAGTATTTGCACACAGTTGGGCTAATTGGAGGAGTTAAGTGGGTGGATTTTTCTAGTAGTTGGCCAGTGCTTTATCCTGTTTAGGAAACAAAACTTCACTGAAAGTTTATGTGAGCTTGGTGCTTACTCCTACATCTGTAGCATAGAATGAACAAGGCACATGGAACTCAATCTGGTGAGTGTATGGTGCTGAAGCCATCTTGAGAGCATGGGTGTCTTTTAGCAATTATAGTCTGTGAACACTGGTTTTCTGTTGTATGAACTAGGAGCTGGAGAAAATGTAGGAGGATGTTTCTTAAACACATATGCTAACTGCAGCTACTTCATAGTACTTTTCTGAGAATTGCAAGGATGTATGTAAAATTACTACTTTGTATAAAATTTATACTTTTTTATAAAACGTTATGTAAAATTGGGCAGATATTTATTTTTTCCTTAAATATAAATTGAATACCTAGAGCACCCAGACACTTCACAAGGCACCGTGGAGGGTGTATTGCTGAAAATGGATGCACTCGCTGCTTTCAAAGAGCTTCTAGTTGGAGGTAGATGGCAGGCAGGGTACAGAAAATAAACATATAAACAATTAGATAAGGTAATTTCAGACAGTTATAAGTGCTGTGAAGGACATTGAATAGGCTAGTGAGCTAGAGACTGTAAGCGGGCAGGGCTGATGATATTAGCTAGACAGTCATGGTATATTTGAAGAGCAACACTTGACATGACACTGCACAATGTGAGGGGTAAATTATGCAAAGAACATTCAATATATGTTTACCGAATGAATGTGTTTGCTTACTTACTTATTTTTTGATTCATTTTTAAATTCATTTTGCTGCATAAAGTCAAAAGCAAAATATTTTCAACAGCTTAAATCACTCTAAAATCTATATACAAAGGATTTTCATGATCAAATCAAATTGTATGTTTGGACATCAGGCAGAATTATAGCTCAGTCTGTCAGCTTTTTATATGAACTAGACTTTTAAAAAAGGAGCGTTTCGTCATAAATAGAGCACTTAAAATTAGCCACAGATATAAGTGCTGTGGCTTCTACTTCTGGCCACTCTTCCCCAGTCTGTCTGCTTTAGCCGCCTCCCTGTTCTCTTCCTTTCCAACACTGTTAGTGTTATCATCTCGCTGACCTCATCCGTGTAGCCCACCCCTCCGTACTAACAATGAAACATCTCTACCTATTCCTCATCTATAAATTCGGGCAACTCCTTCCTGGTCACTCAGAGCCCCAATATACAAATCAATTTTCATGATTTATGTGAAAATATTATATTATCATAAAGCATTATTTTATCTTTCTCTGGGTTTGTAGAACATTTTAATGCATTGGTGCTGTAATTTATTAAATGGATATGTTGGCATTCTTCACTGTTTCCACTGCTGGTTAATTCAGTGCATATCTAACGTTAAACAAAGACTATTTGCTAGCATTCCTTTAAAATGTAGCTTGTAAGTGAATACAAGTAATGATTCTCAGATTTTTGTCTCCTTGGCTGATCGTCATCACTCTGGCTGGCTGTGTCTTCCATGGAAGTGTTTTAGAAATGTTTGAGGATTATCGTCCACTTCATGAAAATGAATTCTTGGAGTTGAAACGATCACAGAACAAATAAAAACAAACACCCCCCCACACACTCAAAAAGAAGCTTATTTTTGTGGTACAAATTCTCTGAGAGGAGAGAATAAGCCGATCAAAGAATGCCCTGAAATGTTGTTCCATATACAGGTTACATAACTTGATTTCAGAGATAAAGCATTCCACAAGTTGAATGATAAGAATCTTGGCTACCCTCTAAAAGCTTTGCAAAGATGTTCTTGGCTAGCGTTTAATATACTGTACAGTGCATTTCAACCAGGTAACATGAAGATACTCTTGGTAAAATCTTTTTGGCAGAGCGAATGGCAACTTTGTTAGGCAAAAGTGATCACCCCAACTCCACTGAAAGCTATTGTTAAGAACCATCAGTGAAAGATTCTCCGACAGATGGAGAACTCTTGGCCAAAATTAGGATTCATGTCAAACGTTAATATGGACTTTTTATTTTTTAGACTAGGATTTCTTATTTCCTAAAAAATGAGACTGCACTCTTTTGCATTCTTTCCAAGTGGGTGTCAATTTTGGACCAGGAAGCATAGATGCAGGCCAATACCTGGATGTGGTGTCAGTAAAGTACCTGTGTGTCAACAGCCTTCTGGAATAGTGGTTCAGTTTCCCCAGAAGAAGCATTCTTTTTAGGGAGAAAATTTATGTTGATGATTTTCAAATTATTGGAACTCCTCAGGCAGTTTTCCAGCTGGCCAGCCTCTACACACTGACTTCAGAAGTGCCAATTTTAGATTTTTGGCAGTTGCTAGCATGACCTGGTCAACTTCAAGAGGCAGCTCGGGGAGAGATTTCAGCATCTACATTTTAACACAATTACCAGTTTGCTTCTGGATGAAATCCAGCACTTTTTTTTTTTAATAGATGAAGCTCAATATCTCTTTAAAATCACTTTTTCTTTATGTTCTATTTGTAAGAAACTGAAGAGGTTCTAAGTTAGGAAAAATCTGAAACCAAGTGTTCTTTGACTTATGAATGCTAAAAAGAATTTCTTTGATTGTCTGACCTGTTTATTTCTTCTTGGAGGTTTATATATTCTTTATTTAGGCTTTTAATTGTGGGCTTAGAATGTTAATATTCAATGTTTAGAATATTGAAGATGGGATTATATATTATTTCCATATATTTATAAAAATTTGTAATAAAGTTTAAATGTCTACTAATTTTTAAAAGTGCTAATTAATATTAAATGTTTCCATTCATTGGGTGATCATTTTGTATTCTTAGTGAAGTTAATTTATTAATAGGCTCAGAGCAATAATAATGATTATCTTTAAACTCTTGAGCAGTCTATAAATACTGTTAGAAAGGAATGAGACTAAGTGTTCCTGTGTTTTTTTGTTTGATTTTTTGTTTGCTTGTTTGTTTTATAGTCTACATGGTACCACAGTGCCTAGCTTTTGAAATACATACAAACATACATACATACACACGCGCGCACACACATCAGCACGCACACAATGAAATATTCGTAATGCATATCCAATCTCTGGAAACAGTAAGTGTTTATTATTAGCAATGATAGAATGTAGGTGAGCTTGAAATACTAAAAGTTGCTGCGAAATAATTTACTGATGTCAAAGAAAAGAGAGACATGACCTATCTAAGCCAGTTTTCATAGCTGCAAAATGGGTTTAATATATTCAACTTATATGATAATTATGAGTATTAATCAAGTACAGTGCCTGGTACATAGTAAATATTTAACAAATGGTGACAATCGTGAGAATCCGTATGGACTTTGGCATTGGATTGTCCTGGGTTTGAGTTCTGGCTCTATCATTTACTAGCTGTGTGACGATTGGGCAAATTAATGAACTGAACCTCATTTTCCATCTAGTGTTAGATGAATAAATGAAGTCAAGTATATAAAGTGTGGAGCCCAGATGTCAATAAATGTTGCTTTTATGATTAATAAAACATCATCAGTTTGAGGATTCCCCAGGGGTAGGATTGGGTGGCACCAGCTGGTTCAGCACTTTTCAATTTGCCTCCCATGGTGCTTGATTATTGGACGGACACTTTCTCTGCTTTATTTGTTTATGGGCATGTAAAATATATTGCTTTTCCACACGAATTTTCATTTCAGGAAAGGCTTGTGTTGCTAAGAGAAGCTTGAAAAACATCCACTTGGTCCAAAGTCATTAATTTACAGATGCAGTAATTGAAGCTCAGGAAAGTTAATAATAAAGTAGTTAGGACTGGACTTCAGGTCAGCAGAATCCCAGATCCACATTACGTGATCTTTCCACTCTTCCTTTCTCAACTGCATCTCAGTTTTCACTTTAGCTAAACGACTGCAGGAATTGAGACAGCATTGGCAATATTTTCTTGAACTATGCACTAATCAAGGAGAAATTTCTTTTAAAGAATCGGTAAAACAGTAATGAGGGGGAAATGGTATTACTCGGTGTCTTAGTTTGGGTACTTGAGACAAACAGAACCAATTGGAGATCTATCTATCATCTATCTATCTATCTATCTATCTATCTATCTATCTGTCTGTCTATCTATCTATCAGTCTATCTACTATTTAGAGAGATTTATTTTAAGGAATTGGCTCATGTCTTTATGAGGCTAAGAAGTCTCAGAATCCACAGTTGGCAAGCTGGAATACCAGAGAGCTGATGATACAGTTCCAGCCCAAGTCTGGGGGCCTAAGAACCAAGAGAACCTATGTGTAATTTTCAGTCTGAGTTTGAGTCCAAAGGTGGAATAAGAGGTCTAGTTTGAAGGCCACCAGGTACAGAGAGTAAATCCTCTCTTGCTGAGCTTTTATTTATTTAGACCTTCAGTGGATTGAATGAGGCCCACCCACATGCGGGAGGGCATTCTTCTTTATACAGGATACTGACTTAAAAGTTAATCTCATATGGAAACATCCTTACATATTTGCCCAGAATAATGTTTAAACTCATATCTGGATACCCCCTGGCTCAGTGAAGGTGACACATAAAATTAACCATCACACTAAGTGAAATACATTTTTATCATGATTCCAAGTATACATTTTTAAGATGTACATATATCCTCTAAAAACGATACTCACTCATTCTCAGTAAATGTACATTTTCCTTTATAAATGAAAGTTTTGTTTTTCATAAGTCTAAAATAAATTCTCTGCATAGTCTAATGTGTTTTTCCCCATAATACAGCAATAATATATCATTTTCTGATTTTTAAAATTATAATTGCTTAAGTAACTTGTCTAGCAGCTTGGTCAGAGGGTGGCTATTATTTTATTATTTATATAATTCTTTTTATATATTTGATAATAGTTCACCTAGTTTTAAATATCTTTTCCTTAAGTATTGAGTCTCCCTTAAGTCTTTCTTGGTATACACCAAGTGTTCTGAAGTAAAGAACTCAAGTAACCCACATGGATTTATTTTGAATCCATAAGAAAAATAATACAGTGACACTTGTAAGAAATAAAATAATGATAAAGATTTTCTATGGTTATTCATACATAACAAAACAGAAAAGTGTGAATTAATCAGATTATTTGTTTGCATTATCCAACTTTCTTAAGATTATTATACTGTCCCTCGGCAGAGCAAGGGGGAAAACCAATACTTCTCTTTTTCTATTCCGCAGTTTATGAAATTATATGAACTTTGTGAAATTATAAAAACAATTAGAAAACATGTCATTCAGTTTTACACTGATGGTATTTGACAGCATATTCTATCCTACAGTTAATATATTCTGACACCTATTTATTAAGATGTATGTAAAATTTTCCAAAACATTGAAAGGTAGCATGTTAATAGATGCATTTCTATCGTTAAAATACCCGTTTCGGTAACTGTCTAAATATTGAAATTGTTATTCAATTAAAACTCCACTGAAGCCATGCTATACTTCTATTTGAACAAATTATCATTAATTTCTACTTCGCCAATTCAGCATTTTTGTTTATTTGACTAGGATTTGGATGAAGTTCACAACAGTTTTGTGAATCACAAAAATTGCATGCTGATGGAAATATTAAGCTAAATAATAGAACAAATTTGAAATAATCTGGAAACACTCTTCTATATAGAAGACCAATTTTGCTTAGAATGGTCACCAATAGGCTGTCTTCCTCCATTTTTTACGTCTTTAGCACCGCTAAACACTGTCTCTTTTTTTTTTTTCAATTTTTTAAATGTTTATTTATTTTTGAGACAGAGACAGAGCATGAGTGGAGGAGGGGCAGAGAGAGAGGGAGACACAGAATGTGAAGCAGGCTCCAGGCTCTGAGCCGTCAGCACAGAGCCCAACGCGGGGCTCGAACTCACAGACCGCGAGATCATGACTTGAGCCTAAGTCGGACGCTCAACCGACTGAGCCACCCAGGCGCCTCTGTCTCTTTCTTAAATACTCACCTTTTCTGGATTCTGTGGCACCACATTCTCTCTGGCAATATTAAACCTCCACTCTCAACTCTCAATAGGAATTCTCACAACCACGCCTCAAAACTGTCTTATTGCGGCTCACCTCCACCAGTTTACCTCGTTGATTATGGCTTTTGCACTTGATCACAATGTAGTTGACTTCTAGATTGGTCTCAAAAACTTCATTGTGAACTGCCGCAGAAGCTGTCCAGTAGGCTGGGCCCTTTCTACCCTCATGCCCTGGCTTGAAAGGGGCCAAGGTAGTATATTTCTTCCTGTTTTATTCCTTCTTTGGGATGCGCTGCCCCCTCCATTGGCTCTGCTTCCTGTTTCATAAGCTTGACTAATTCACTTCTTATTCCCCTCCTTCATCGTATCACCATGGCTCACAGTTTCAATTGCTGCTTTACAACTGAATCTATATCAGTTTTGGTCTTTCTTCTGGGCTTCCAAGCCATGTTTAAAACTACTTGCCTGACTTGTTTTTGGGGGGTGTTCCTCCCTCACCTTAATTTACTAGGTTTTACCTACTTCCTATTTTTCTGTATTATTGCTAATGACAACAGTGTTTTCTTTGTAAACAGCTGATACTAGGGGTGCCTGAGGGGCTCAGTTAGGTAAGCGTTCAACTCTTGATTTTGATTCAGGTCCATGAGATTGAGCTCCATGTCAGGCCCTATGCTGGCAGTGTGGAGCCTGCTTGGGATTCTCTCTCTCTCCTTCTCTCTCTACCCTTCCCCCTCTCACTCTCTTTGTCTCAAAACAAATAAACTTAAAAAAAATAATTTCTTAAAGAAAGCTATTATTAGATTGCTACTTTTATAATTTCTCTTAGATATGTCAGTTCCTTTTTTAAATTTAAATTTTAGTTAACAGGCCAGGCAATATTGATTTACAGAGTAGAATTCAGTGCTTCATCACTTACATACAATACCCAGTGCTCATCACAAGTGCCTTCCTTAGTACCCATCACCCACCTAGCCCATCTCTCACCCACCTCCCTCTGTCAACGCATAGCAAGATTTGTCAGTTCTTAGCAGTCCTTCTTATTTCACCTCATCCATTAACTTAATTCTAACTCACCAATAAACATGCCAACCGAAGCCTCTTCTTCTTTTTTTGTTGTTTTTTCTTTAAAATTTACTTATTTATTTTGAGAGAGAGAGAGAGAGAGGATGCAAGAGAGAGTGGGGGAGGAGCAGAGAGAGGGAGAGAGAATCCCAAGTGGGCTCTGCACTGTCAGCATGGAGCCCAGTCCTAGGCTCGATCTCCTGACCTGCAAGATTATGACCTGAGCCAAAACGAAGAGTTTGACCCTTAGCCACCCAGGCACCCCCGAAGTCTCTCTTTTGTAATTGCTTCTGCTCTTTTGCTTTGTGCAGTTTCAGTTACCCACGGCCAACCACCACCGGAAGTAGACTATCTGTGCTCTTTCTGATGAATCACCAGAAGTCGATAGTACCCTAACTGCACCTCATAATGCCTACGTCATTACCCTCTCTTCACCTCACAGTAGGCATTTTATCATCTACATCATCACAAGAAAAAGGGTGAGTACAGTAGAATAAGATATTTTGAGAGAGGCTACATTCACATAACTCGTATTATACTATATTGTTATACTTGCTCTAGTTTTAGTCATTTTTGCTAAAGTTTTATGTGCCTAATTTATAAATTAAACTTTATCATAGGTACATATGTATAGGAAAAACATAGTGTGTGTGTGTGTGTGTCTGTGTCTGTGTGTGTGTGTGTATAGTTCGATACTATTCATGATTTTAGGCATCCATGGGGGTCTTGTACTGTATTCCTAAAGATGAGGAGGGACTAAAGTATTTTGTTTTTAGCACGTTTACTGTCTTTCACAGATACTGTGTTTTTTTCTTTTTTTTTTTTTAATTGAAGGTTTGTGGTAACCCTGTGTCGAGCACCTCTTTCAGAACTATTTTTCCTATAGCATTTGCCTGCCTCTTGTCTCTGTGTTACATTTTGGTAATTCTCACAATATTTCAAATTTTTTCATCATTACTGTATTTGTTATGGTGATCTTTGACCAGTGATTATGATTTGCCGAAGGTTCAGATGATGGTTAGCATTTTTAGCAATAAAGAAAGTTTTAATTAAGGTATATACATTTTTTTAGACATAATACTATGGCACACTTCGTAGACTACGGTGTAGTGTAAACTTAACTTTTATATGCACTGGGAAGTCAAAAAACTCACATGACTCACGTTATTGTGATATTTACTTTATTGTCTGGAACCAAACCTGCAATGTCTCTGATGTGTGCCTGCCCTTCAGCTAGATTATGCCTCTTAAAACATTGCTGTATGCTTATCACCGTATGGATCAAACCCACCAATGACTACCTCTGCCCAGCAGATTGGAAACCACACTCCTTACTCATCATTTAAAATCTCATATATGCTGGCCCCACCTCATCTGTTCCCACATATCACATACTATTCCCCCTTTCCAACTACAGTAATTCATTTTATGAATGCCCCAGTATGCCTTACACATTTTCTTGACCTTTGCACACAGGACTTCTTTCACTTAGAATGATAACCTTCATCGTCACCACTGATCTGGGTTTTAGTCGTTCTTTAGTTCGAGTTCCATCACTTTCTTTTTTAAATCTCTAAAGACCTCCTTTCACTCATTTAGCAAAATTATCAATGCATAATTTTAATATACATGGTCTTTGATGAAAATATTCTTTCTTCTCAAAAACAATGTAAGTTTCCTGAGGGAAATGTCTTAGGAGTTTTGAATTCCCATTGTGTATATTAACTTGCATATAATGTGAGTTGATGTAATAGGTAAACCTGCTGCTATATTTTAGTTTCATATCAGTTTCATATTTTAGGTCCAGATTTTATCCTAAAAACCATTATTTTTCAAAATTTTGACTTCTCTTTTCTGAAATACTTCACAATGGTTCAAGATTGGATGTTGGGGTTTCCCGGTGGGGAAGTGTCGACTGGTGAAATACCTACTCTTCCTCAATTTTTTTATTTTAAAAGTCTGCATTAAGAAGTTTTATTATATTGTTTTACCAGCACAAAACCATTGGACAGTGAAACTCAAAGATGTCACATGGATATTTAATACTACTCATTTTTACATTATCTTTATTAAATAGAATTAATATTTTTGGAATGTTTTACCTAATAAACAACATTTTGTAAAATAACTTGAGGGGACTTCATTAACTGAGAGCTCAATAAAGTCACCTGTATTGTGTATGTAACAAAAAATGATGGTGTAATTTTTATTGCATTTTAGAAAAATAGTTTTAGAACAATTCTGTCAGGTTAAATACTTTTCAGTATTTAACAAGTAAAACTTGTCCAGTTTCAGACACATTATTTTTAGGAACACTGGCAGAGCATAATAGATTGAGAGGTGTGTGCACAGTACGTTGCAAGGAGTCAAAACCATAAGTTTTAGAAATGACTGAAAGTACTAGGGGTGGCATTTAGCGCCAAAAAGAGAAATACTCGTAGAAATATGATACATATTTTGAAGGACAGTTTTATGGATGAAATGTCAGCTTGTTTCCTGTGATTTCCAAAGGTGTAACCAGAAACACTGAGAGGTATAGAGGCATATTTTAGCCCAGTATCAAAAAAATCACATTCTTATATTAAAGAGTCTGAAAGATGAAACAATATAATAATATATGGATACATCCATGTTGTGGAAATATTTAAAATTAAGTGATTATTTCTTTATCTTTATCCGTGTTCCTTTTGTACTGAAATCGTACTTCTTTTATGGCAATTATCATATTCTACCTTGCTTAATAGTGTAACCAAATATTATAAGTCGTATGCGTGTGTGTGTATGTGTTGTCTTGGAACTCATTCTTTCTTAGAATTAGCTAGGGTTCCAGAGGGTAAGAGTATGTAATCCTTGACAACTAGCCTTATCTTCATACCTATCCTAGACAAGCTAAGGCTTTGGAAAAGCAGTCATGCTAACGTTTGTAATCAGCCATTTCTGTTTTATTGGATGAAGTTGAAGGATTGGCGGAGGTTACCTTCAGAGAGATTTATTCTTCAGTGGGGAAAGGGAGGACGATGCTTTACTCTCACTGAGGCCAGTAAGTACAACTTCGAGGTTTATTTGCGTCTCTGAAGTTTATGGAACAGCTGGTGTCTGATTGTCCACAAGAGAATTTTAAAGGCTGGAGACTGTGGGTAAAACATCTGACTGACAGGAGAGGCAGAGAAAGAAGACTGTTGTGCAAGCAAACTGCACCTTCGAAGTTGGGGAGAGTTTATGTAAGTTTTTCCTGAGAGTCAAGTAGACCCGTGGGAGAGTAGTCAGGGTAATCCTTGCAAAGGATTTCATCCACGAAGGCCACGGCAGCAGCTGCTGGACAGGGGAGGGGTGGAGTCACCTGGTGGAGGAACAGACTACCAGAAGCCCTGGGGGCTGGGATTCCAAGTTTAAATTGCTGGAGGGAGGAGGGTCATTGTCTGCATCATGGAAACTGCAGTTGGAGATATCTGATGGGGTAATCTCTGATAAACCCACCAAACCTGCCAGAAGAAAGAGTCAAAGTGAGCATAGAAACCCAAAGTACAGCAGTGCTAGGTAATGACGGTTCTGACCAGCCTAAGAAGCCGGGGAGAGGGAGTCATTTCCCATTGTCCTTCTCCCCCAGCATCTCGTTTTGGAGGAACTGGATCCTGTGACTTGGGAGTGGGGTCAGGAAAGCATATGGTTAGGTAAAGCCCTCTCCCTTTGCAAACTTTCCGATCTGTTTGGTATCTCTAATCTGGGTGAGGGAAAAAGCCAATTGTCGACAGTTCGGAATTTTGATTATTGCCCTGGATTGGACATTTTAATTTCCAACATGAGACTGTTAATATGAAAAAATGATCACAGGACTATTAATTTTCTAAGACCAAAGATATAACACTTGCTTCAGGTGTCGTCAGTGGCAAGAGAAGAACTAGCCCACAGAGCTGTTTATTTATGATAAATAAATCTGGAATCCATGAATTTGTAAGGCATGTCTCCGTGAAGAATTTCATGTATGCTATACAACCTTCTGGGATAAAAAAAATGACAATATTTCATAATTTAAGTGCTCCCTGCTGTAATATTAGAGACCTCTCCCATTATTCCAGGACAGAGATGTATGTTTGACACAGGAAAGGACATGGGGAGACACCCGACTTTGCAGGCCTCTCTTGGCTTTGTGTCTTGTGGTTGTTTAATCCCCTCGAAAGGACTAGTAAAACTTGAAACGATGTAAACCCTCTGATGCAAGTGCATTTCATTTCACATTTCAGCTCTTATGAGTTATTTCAAACTCATTTAATAATTGGACTGGACTGACTTATTTATCTGAACTTGAATGAATGGATTATTAAATTTCCTACAATTTCATCCAACTGTAAGCCAGAAAAGCCAACAGGGAAGCTGACATGAACATACAAGTGGGAAAGAAGAAAGTTGCTTTCTACTTATGCCCTTCTAAGTCCAGAACGCTCACTAAGCCATTCACAATATTTATTTGTCTGTGTGCCTTTTATTGTCTTTTAGACTCTAAGTTCTGCGACCGCAGCACCCACAGCTTCATTTTTATGTTCTCAATTTCTATCACATTAAATCGAATATGGAAAAGTTTCAAGTATTGAATGGGGATTAGAGTAAGTTCTTTCCAGCCTTTATAATAGGCAATTCTATTAAATATTTAAAATATTCAATGTTTAAGTATTCACATTTGGGGCCTATTGTTAAATATTGCGAATTAACAAATACCATTTTGTTAAATAAGCTTTTTTATAATGAAAGGTTTCAAAGGCCTAGAATTGACTTATTTCAAACACTACTCTTTTTTAACACAACATCAATGTAAGTATTTTGGTAACTCCATGAAGTTATTTACTGATAACCAAATTTGAATTGTGTAGATAATTTATACGGAAACATCTATATGTTAAGAATAACTCGAATTCCATAGGAATATAATTTATTTATTAACCTCGTGATCTATGACAAGTATTAATTTTGACTAATTTTGTGGCTCCCTGAATCACAGTGTCTAATCTCAACCTATAAAATGTGAGAAATAGTGATTGCCTTGCTTACTTTCCAAATAGTTGTGTGCAAAAAATCCATTCAAAACATCTTTATCAAGTGTCTAATATGCATGAGAATGGCAACTCTTTGTCATCTCTGAAGATCTATTTCTATTACTTTTCTTACTCCTTTCCTGCTTTCTGCTCCTCCATTGACTTTATTTATAAAATAGACTTTATATTTTGATGTGTAAAAACACAATTTGATGTGTTTTTAACAAATGCATGCTTAGCATATATACACAGCAGTGAAACAAACATCACAATCAAGATACTGAACATTTCTATCTCCTCAGAATGTTCCTTGTAATACTTTGTAGTTAATTTCCAGCCCCTGCTTCTACCTCAGGCAACCATTGATTTTTGTCACTGGAGATGAGTTTTTCTGTCCTAGAACTTCATATAAATGGAATTATAAAGTATGTACTCTTCTGTGTCTAGCTTTTTTGCTCAGCTTAGTATTCTTGAGATTCATCTAAGTTATTGTTTGTATCAGTAGTCTTTTAATGGCTAAGTAGTATTCCATTGAATGAATATACCACAGTTTTTTTTGTTTTCATTCATTTGCCTGTTTGCGGACTTTTGGGTCATATTAGTTTTTGGCAAATATGACTGAGAGAACTAACAATGTTCATGTACAAATATTTTGATCATGTAGATATTCATTTTTTTGTGTGTAATGCCTAGGAGTGGAAGTTCTAGGTCTTATGATAAACGTACATGTAACCTTATAAGAAACTGCCAAATAGTTATCCAAATGATTGTACCATTTGTATTCCCAACAGCAATATATGAGGGTTCGGTGCTCCGCATTCCTGCCAATACTTTGCATTGTTGCTATTTTAATTTTTGCCGTTCTGTTGGGAATGTATTGACACCTCATTTTCATCTTAAGTCATTTTCTGCATAGTTAAAATATTTAGTATCTTTTCATGTGCTTATTGGCCTTTTATATATCATCTTTGATGAAGTGTCTGTTAAAATCATTTACTCATTTTTTTTTCTTTTAAACTGGTATTTGCTTTCCTATTTTTGAGTTACGGGAATGACATATATATGGGATATAAGTCTTTCATCAGATATATACATTTGGAATATATTCTCACAGTCTGTGTCATGTTATTTTTAATTTTATTGATGATTTTTTAAAAGCAAACTTTTAAGAGAAAATTTTGAAAAAATTCAGTGTATATTTTTTTCTTTTGTGGCTAGTACCTTGAGTGTCCTTGCATACTCCTAGGTTGCAAATAATTTTCCTTATATTTTATTCTAGAAATTTTATAGATTAAGCCTTTTCCTTTATATGTGTGTGTGTGTACATATACATATATATACACATATACATTTTATACACACACACACACATACTCATATATATATGTATGTATATAGTGAATTTTAAGATAGGATGGGATGTATACCCAGAAACAGATGCCTAGTAGGCCCCCTGTTTGCTATATTTTGAAAGATAAGTGGAATTCATTGTTACCATGGATTTTATCAGTTTTTTTGGAACATCTTGGTAGGGGTGTGTGTGTGTGTGTGTGTGTGTGTGTGTGTGTGTGTATACATGTGTGTTTATGCTTGTAAGACACATTGGTGAAAAGAACAGTGTGTCTTATCTATTTCTCTGTTGTGTTATGTTTTTGACTAATATAGGGCCACCAAAAGTTCAATTAGTTCTACAAACTGGAAGAAATGACTCATAGTCAGACTGGAATCACTGTACTATGTATGTGTACTAGCCAAATAAGCAATACATATAGTTCTATACATGTAGTTAGACATAGAGTTTTTAAAATATGTATAGGGTAGCCTACAAGCATTCTCTCTCTCAAAAAAAAAAAACTTAAAAAGGTAAAATAAACTATGTATAGTATTATTTTTGTTTACAAAGAACATTCATTTGTATAAAATATATCAATTTGCCTTTATTATCTTTGCAGAGAGATAGATTATTTTAGGTAAGGACCATACTGTACTGATGAGGAAAGCAGTACCCAGTGAAGATTTATACTTTGTTCATAGCTTTGTGGAATGGGAAGTTAAAATTTAAGGCTTTACCCAAACATTGGTGCTTTTTATACTTCAGGAGGCTGATACCCATTGATAAGAAGGGAAATACTTTTTGATTTTAAAAGATAACACAGCAAAGTATCCAGAGGTGGAAATCAGCAAATGGAGATGTGTAATAGGAAACAGGTATCATAGTAATAGAGTCAACAGGTAGAAGCATATAGGGACTGACTCTTATTAATAACCAAAATATAGAGTATACATAGACAGTGGCAATATACAATATACATAGACAAGTCATGTTAATGTTTTATAAGGAAATGGTAGTATCCTTTGGTTATTTTTTACTCATATTTAGATAGCAGTTGGAGTAAGTGGTAGGGAAGAAGTTTGATTCTTGTTTTTCATTTAAATAGTTGGTAAAATAATAGTTAATTTTTGTGGACTATCTACAAAGTATTTTTAATTTTTTTTGTATTTTAAAGAAATATTGTAAGAATACTTGTTGGAATATAATTCCAGAGTCATATATTTTAAAGATAGTGTTTAGAACACAAAAAAAAATCACTGTGTAGTAATTGGGAATATTTCCAAAAGCAATATAAAAATGCATTACTTTCCTCTATATTTACAAGCACTAATATAGGAAAATATATTAAACTAAATCTTTAGGGACTTAAGTAATATTATGTGTCGTATACTCCATGTTGGAATAAGTGTTTACAGATTTTTCTGTAGTGGACTTTGATTTCTTTTCTTGCACATACTGAAGTTTGCTTGATTGTGAAAGTGTATGTTAAGTTGGAATTTGATTCACGCTTAACAGGGAGGTTTTATTTTTGATGGCCTTCCTTTTACCTCTTCGTGAACTAAACAACCCTCCACTTCTAGACTACGTCACTTTACAAAGAGCACTAACCTTGGGGTTGACAAGAGTTTTTATTTCTTCTTTACCAACCACATATACCTTACATGTTGGCATTTTAATGAGGTAACATGCTGCTATATTTTCAAGTGAGGGAAGGCAATTTCCTTTTGGGTAGGCGGTTTTCTTTTAAAGATCTGATTTAGTTTCTTAACTTGATTCAATTTTGAAAAGAAATATGACTCAACCCTTTTCATTTTAAACATGAGGAATGATGACTGGAAAATTCAGTAGCAAATGCAATTATTTCCAGCTTTCAACAAGGAAGATCTTTACTTTTTGGACTATCTTATTTGAACAATAGCAGTAGCTCAGGGTTTTTTGTTTGTTTGTTTGTTCGCTTGTTTTTGATTTCTTTCTCTAAATTGAGAAGATATATATCATTCCCTTTGATATCTATTTTACTCCAAAATCAGACCTCTTAAGAATCATTAGATTGAAGTAGAGTCATGTGTTCAGTTTTTCATTGTTTAAAATGTTAGTGCTCTCTCAAAGATTATGAGCAGGAAAGGTTTTGGTACCACATTTTCATAGAGTAATTAGCCATTGATGACAATTTTAAAACTTGCATGCTCTGTAATATAGCAATTATAATTTTTAAAAATTTGTTTTATTTATTTTGAGACAGAGAGTATGCATGAGTGGGAGAGAAGCAGAGAGAGAGGAAGAGAGAGGGAGAGAATAGCAACCAGGGTTCACGCTTTCAGCAAAGAACCCCAAGCGAGCCTCGATCTAATGAATTGTGAGATCATGACCTGAGCTGAAATCAAGAGTTGAATGCTTAACCAGCAGAGCCATCCAGGAGCCCCTGTAATATAGCAATTATAGAAAACCATGTAACAGAACACTTGATTATACAAAATTTCTCATAAAGCAAATTTATTGCATTATTATCTAGAAAATTTAAAGGGGCACCTGGTAGGACAGTTGGTACATTTGACTCCGGAGTCTGTACTGACAGAGCAGAGCCTTGCTGGGATTCTCTCTCTCCCACTCTCTCATTTGTGTGCACATCCTCTCTCTGTCTCTCAAAATAAATTTATAAACTAAAAAAAATCTAGAGTACCTGGGTGGTTCAGCTCAGGTCATAATCTCACAGGTCAGTGGGTTCAAGGCCTGCATTGGGCTCTGTGCTGACAGCTCAGAGCCTGGAACCTGTTTCAGATTCTGTATCCCACTCTCTCTGTTCCTCCCACACTCATGCTCTGTCTCTCTCTGTCTCTCAAAAATGAATAAACATTAAAAAAAATTGTAAATCACTTGCCTGGAAGATCCCTGAGGCCAGGGACTCTGCTCGATCTATCTTCTGTTGTCAGTTCCTAAGCGGGACCTAGCATATGGTAGCAACTCACTAAATACTTTAAAATATGTTAAATATATTCCTAAGCATTTTATTCTTTTTGATGTTATTATAGATGGACTCTTCATTTCATTGTCAGGTTATTCATTGCTTACGTACAGAAATACGATTGATTTTTGTATTCTGATCTTGTATGCTGATTTTCACAATATCAATTAAAAACTATTCTATTTATTATTTCTTTTCTTACTTAGATCCTTCTTCACATAAGAAAAAACTGTCATGAAAAATGTTTTTAATTCATAAAAAATAATTCAAAAATTATTTATTAATGATATTACATTAACTCTTAACAGAGTTACCAATGCAGAGAAGTTTAAGGGAAAACATAAAAATCAGCACCCATGTTTAACTGTGAGTCTAAGCGTATGTCTGTGGACGTATGTATATGATGTGTATTTAATCACAGAAAGAGAGATTTTGCTTTACTAGGTGGACATTCTTTCCTTTTTGTGTAAATAAAAATAATAATTTTATATCATTAATTTTAATGACTGCCTGATAATCTATATACTCTATTTAATACAGTATAATTTATTTAATAGTTAGAATTAAGTTGTTTGAAATTTATAGTCATTATAAATGAGACTAATATGAGCATTCTCCGGTGCATAACTTTAAGATAATCTTGCATGGTTTCTCTAGGAGAGAATTCCCGGGGATGTGACTGTCGGGCCCAAGAAATGCTTACACGCAATCCAAGGTCCTATAGGATGTTTGCAATAATTTCCTTTCCCATTAATATTACATGAAAATTTTAATTGCTGCACACCTTTACTGATACTGTTTTTTTCTTCATTTTTTAAATCATTTCAAATGTATCTTAATCATTTACAATGTCTTCTGAGTTATCAAAGACACCCACCCACTCTATTCTCCATAATTCAAAAGAAAAAGAAACGGAAAAGCCAGACAGGTAATGATTTTCATAAAATTAAAGATGTTATCTTTAAACTACAGAAGTCAGAATTTTAAGGGACATTAATGGTTCTTTTTTCCACTTCAACTGTTAATGAGGAACTGTTTTCTACAGCAACCCTGACAGATAGCTATCATCTCTTTTAGTGACTACCTCAACTGAAAGGAAACATGATTAACCTCAGGCAAATAATTCACTATTTTAAATTATTAAAACATTTTTTGAGTGAAAAACCTATCCTTTTGAAGTGTTTACCGAACAGATCAGATTTGTTTCTGAGGCAATGCAGAAACTTTTTTTCCCCCCACTGCTTCTTTTACATTAGAGATCCTTATATGTGAGAAGACATTTGTCATGTCTCTCGTTAGTTACCTACTTCTGGATGTTTTCTGGTATAATTTTAAACCTGAGAGATTCAGTTTTTGTGGACCGCAGTTTGGTAAATCACCCCAAACTCTATTTTATTCTTTTTGCTATGCGTTGTTGGTAGGTTTCAGAACGTGGATGGTTTCTATATGTAACTTGGATATATTCAAAGAAAATAACTCAGGGCTTTGAAGAAGCAAAACATTAAAAGATGAACCATTAAAATTATGAGGGTAATCTGACTACGTGCAATTTGGGGCGGAAAGCTGTTTTCCCCATCTGGTTTGGACTATGAGTAGCAAGAGCATAACGTGAGGTGGTCTATCTCTGGTACAAACACTTCTGAGTTGTATGCTGCCTTGCACATTATGTGGTAAAATCTTGAATTTGTTATCTGTCTATATTTTAAAATGGATATGCAGAAAATCAGATAAAGGTATTCTCCAAATTTCAATTCTTTTCTTGAAAATATTTCATATTACTTAGGGATATGAATGAGTTCACTTAAAGTGTTCATTGGTTTTAATTTTTGTAATTTTATTGGCTTTGGTATATGGTTTGTTAATAATGAATTATATTAAGTTTATATTCTATGTGATAAGATGGATAAAAAGTAAATATATGCCTCCATTTCTGTAAAAGCACTTTAAAGATTTTAGTTTTGGGTCTTCGAAAAAATATGTGAACTATCACTACAAAATACATCAATATTTATATATGTTTAGATTCTTCTTTTAAGTTGTAATACTGGATTTAACCGGATTGGACGAATAGTAATTTGAACGATAATAGCCTGTGGCTTTTTGACCTGTGCTGTATTGTAATTATTGCTTTTTGGCCAAGACTTCTCTACACCTCGTGGCCTCATTGAAACCTTTTTTCAGGTCTTATTAAAGTTAAAAAATAGCCAATAAATATAACACAAGGCAAATGTGAATGTTGTCATCCAAACTGGAGGCATTACCACCCTTCTACTCGTTGTTCATTTACCTTTAAGTGTCTGCAATGGGCAGGTGATACTCTTTCTTTTTCAAATGTGAATGATGAATATATTTCATACTATTTCACATTTTGACACTGCTTCTCATTACAGTTTTTCTTTTCATATTATGCAGTTGATGGGAAGTCAATTTTTCTGTATATGATAGATTCCATCATTTGCTCGGTAATGTATCTCTTGGCAGTGAATGTATTACAATAGCACATCCCAGTGGTTTGAACAGAAAGAATTCAAGTTCTAATCTAGACCCAGACTCCGTGGTTATCTGTTTCTCAAATGGACACCCTACTTGTGAAAAATTAATATTCCTAAATAGTTTTTGTTTCTTTTGTTCCCTGTCCCAAACCCTAATGAAACTGGACAGTAATTGTCTTTCATACTAGTATTTAAATGTGTACTATTTGTGAGAAATTTATAACTTAATAATGAGCATAGAATATTAACCTTTCATTATTCATTAATCTTACTAGACCATTGTTTGAATGGCAAACACTTGAATACTTTTTAAATATCATGAAGTATTTTGGCACATTTCCTTATAATTGGCCCTTTTGTTTCATAGCATGAAAATGGCAAGAGGAACGATAGGCTTGCCATAAAAGTGAAGAGGATGAGCCTGAACATTTGAGAATGAGCTTATATTTTGTTATTACAATAGATTGGACCAAAAATAACCAATTGCTTAGATAGTCTGAGCTTAGAGAATTCAGGTAAAACATGCTATTTCAGAATTACATGAACTTATCAAATATTCATATGGTGCTTGTTTACATACTATTTTAAGGTGCCTCAGTCTATTTTAATTAATCAACTCCTTAAGTCTAATATAGATTAAGATTTTTTTATCTGCTAGAAAGTTTTATGTCAATTTACTAAAAACGAATTAATCAGCTATAAGTTGAGCATCTTATATCTGTTATTTTAAGATAAAAATCTTTGATTTTTTCTCATTAGAAAGTTTCTTGTTGGTTTTAAATTATTTTCTTAGATAAACATATTATTTTAGCTTTCTTTATTCCCTTCTTCCCTCCTTCCCCTACTCATCTTGCATTAGATTTCTATTAGAGGCATTCTTTTCCAGCTCCCATTCTTGACATATACCAAATAACAAAGGAAATGACACATAGATTGAAAAAAAGAGAAGAAGAAGCTTCATCTTCAATGACATCAGATAGCTTTGTATCTGACTCTGTTCACACCTTTCTCTGAGATGACATGGTAACTTTCTCCCAGGTTTCTGTCACTTTTACTTTGCCACCCAATTTCCCCCTTTGGATGAGAAATATTTATCAAAGAATACTTTCCATGTCACCTGTCTTATCTACATTCGTTATCTTTGGGATGAAATTGTTAGCAAGGCAAAGAAAGTTTTAAACTGTTTTATGGTAACTGATAGAAATTCCAGCTGATGACTAAGAAGTTAAAATCTTCCATAATACTCTATTTTGGTTGTATTTTGTCATCTTGTCTGTAAATTTTCTGAAGTTATCAGGGATGCACCATTCCATTGCATCTACTTAGCCACAGGAAATGATGCTACAATGGTATCCTTCTTTTTCTTTTCCTTATATTTCTCCAATCTGCTTCTACCACAAGATTACTACTAAACATTCAAAATAATCCCATCTTCAAAATATCATAGTACTCTACTCCCCTGCTTCACTTCCTTGTTTTGTTTTATCTTTCTCAGTTTTATTTTTTCCGGCCCTATCATTCCGTTAGTAACTTTCAGTTTTAAATCTTATATCTCTACATGTTATGAAAATCAATGAAAAATATCAGTTATCTTTTCTTAACTAGGAATTATAATACCAGATAATTTTTAAACTCTCAGTATATTGAATTATGGTCAGAGTTTGTAAATATTATTTTTGAATTCCTTACCTCTTTCTTTTGTATGAATTATTTCTAATGCATTTATTCTCTTCTACTTTTATTAGTTGTCCATCATAGCCTCTCTCTCCACAGTTATTTGGAAGTTATTTTCACTGTATCAGCTAACTTCTGCAGAAATGTGTTTTTGATATGACTCCATTCTGAGCAGGACCCTATTGTTTCTGTGTCATTGTTCTTTACATACTTTTGCTTATAACTCTATGATTCCAGAATCTTGACAAAGCCATTTGACTTTTTCATTCCATTTCATGTAGATTCTGAAGCTATTGACTGCTTTCCATTGTATGACTACTCACAGTCACCAAACAGATTTCTTTCAGTTTGCCAATAAATTCGCTTTGAAATCTTTTCCCTCAGTTTAGTTTAATCTTAAAGTATACTGTGTTACTTAAAAACATTTTCATTTCTTCTATAGTCCTAATAAAATAATGACTAATAGCCCTTGAGTAGGTAATTTATATCATCACACCTTGCTTTCTTCATGTAAAAAATAAGGATTTTAAAAAATGGTTCCTACCACTAAAAGTACTTAACTTTTGGATAACATACAAAGGAGGCTTATTTGAAATTTGGCATGATTTATACACATTTCCATCATGTAGTTACCTATTGTTTTTTAATAACAACTCCAGTGAGGTATAATTTAGATACCACAAAATTCAGTCATTTTTAGTATATTCACAAAGTTGATTGGCCTTTATCACTAATTTTAGAACATCCCATCACCCCAAAAGAACCTCCATTCCCATTGGTAGTTGTTCTCCATTTTCCCTTCCCTCAGCTTCTCAAAGCACGAATACACTTTCTATGTCTATTGATTTGCTCATTCTGGATATTTCATATAAATTAATCTTGTAAAATGTAGTCTTTTGTAATTGTCTTAGTCCATTTAGGTTATGTTTCCAAAGTTCATGCATTGTACAGAATCTATCCATATTTCATTCCTTTCAATGGTTGCATAGTATTCCACCGTATGAGAATACTACATTTTGTTTATCCATTCATCTATGATTAGATTTTAAGGTTATTTCCACTTTTCTGGCTGTTATGAATAATGCCAATCTGAACATTTGTGTACAATGTTTTGTGTGGGTATATGTTTTTATTTCTCTTGGGTATATACCTAGGGATAGAATTATTGAGTCATATGATAAGTCGACATTTAACATTTTGAGAAATTATCAAACTGCTTTCAAAATGGCTGCAACATGTCATAATTCAGCTAACAATGAATGAGTGCCCCAAGTTTCTCCTCATTCTCACCACCACTTGTTATTTCTGCCTCTCTAATTTGAACCATCCTAGAAGTAATACCTTTGGTTTTGATTTGTATTTCTCAAATAACTAATGATGTTGAAAAGTTTTCATATACTTGTTAGACATGTGTCTACCTTTTTTTGGAGAAATGTCTGTTCAGATTCGGAGCCCAGTTTTTAAATTGGATCGTCTTTATTGTTAAGTTGTAAGAGGTCCTTATGTATTCTAGATAGAAGTTGCTTGCAGATATAATGATTGTAAATTTTTTCTCCCATTCTAAAGGTTGCTGTTTCATTTCCTTATGGCGTCCTTTAAAGCACAGAGTTTTAAAAATATTGATGGATTCCAGGTTATTCATATTTTCTTTTGTCTGTTATGCTTTTAGTATTATTTCTAAGAACCTATTGCCTAGGCTAAGTTTACAAATATTTATACATATGATTTCTTCTAAGAATTTTATAAATATAGCTTTTACATTTATTTCTGTGATCCATTTTGAGTTAATTTTTGTATATAGTATGAAATAAAGGTTGAACTTGTTCTTTTTTTTGCATGTAGATAGCTAGTGTGCCAGAACCATTTGTTGAAAAGGCTCGTCTAACTGACTGAATTGTTTTGGCACCCTTGTTCAAAATCAGTTGACCATAGATGTATGGATTTATTTCTAGACTCAATCCTATTCTACCGATCTATATATGTATTCTGATACCAGTCAAAATTGCCATGATTACAGTAGCTTTTAAATAAGTTTTAAAATGAAGTACAATTCTTCCAAATTTGTTCTTACTTTTCAAGATTATTTTGTCTAGTCCAGGTCCAATAATTGTTTTCAAATGTGGTGTATATGCTTAAGGATCACTAGTTCTTCAGAAGCATTCAGTTACTATCATTCTAAGTTGTGGCTTATGTTTTTTAAGTTTGCATTTTCTGCAGTTATTGTCACCTTTTTTCTAAGAGTACTGGAAACTCATAAACTTTCCACATATGTGGGCAGAATGATTGTTAACTTGGCATATCATAAAGCACAATATTGGTTTTATATTATTGAACATCTCCATGCTTGATTTGAATTTTGAGAATTGCTAAGAGAGCTCCCAAGCATCTAGAGCTATTTTAGATAATCCATAATTATGACATAGGCTTTTCCATGTAGGAGAAATAAAGGGTAAGAAGTGAAACTAACTGGTTGGACTCTGCTTAGTCATGGTTTACTAATGGTCTAGCCACAAACTTCCTGGTAAAACACTGTAAAAAATACCATCTCTGTCTCCCTGACATGGAAAATTAATTTATTATGAATTTTAATTATTGTTTCATTTTTAAGTTATGACGAATTATATTTAAAATTTTACTTAAAATTGTTGTTCATGTTTTCACTAGACCCATTAGACATACTCTAGACACACTGTATTACCTAGTTGATCTGTCTGCAGGTTCCAAATTTGAGAAACACCTTTCTGGAGATTAAATAGAACATTTAATAAATGCTAAACAATTTCAGACTTTCCAGGAAAAATCCTATACTTCAGAAATCATGATATTTTATAAGTACTTAAAGACTATGTTCTGCAATCATGGAGATAGAATGATCAAGGCAATGATAAATATCCCAGGATAGCTCATATGTGGATTTATTTTGCCTTTGTATCTGGTGGTGTGATTGCTGGTAGAGGACTTTTACTATCTTTAACAACACAGAATTGATTTTCTAAATGAAATGCATCACAGAAAAAGTGTCTAGTGAATAATTTTAATAACAATTTATGAAGCTATCGTGGGACAAGCAGTCCTCTAACACTTATTTGCCCTTGAGATTTAGAAGAAATCATATCTCCAGTGCTCATAATAAGGAGCTAATTTAACTGAGTTCAAGTTAGCTGTGAACAAATGGATTAACAAGCACCTTATTAAAATTTTAATTTACATTTCATTTATCACACTTAATAGAATCAACTTTGTTGTTTCCAGGTGGGGAAAAGCATTAATTTCTGAGCACAACTTTAGGTACCATTAATTTCAAATGTTTTTATTGTTGATTTTCATAGTTACCATAATTATATACCTTATGTAGCATGGAAATATAAGACGCATAGCATAAAATTTTGCTCTTAAAGAGCATTTAATTATTCAACAAATTAAAAGCATTTATGTTTGTGTAGCTTATGAATTTTCTTGCCACTGTAAGAATGTTTAATTAAGGTAATTTAAGATCTTTGCTCTTTTCAGGATATCATTTAGGTGGTTAGATATTTCTGTATCTAGAGAAACATTCTGGATTCTCGCTGATAATATTTTGACTTAGGTCTTTATTATTAATGCTGCTTATTTTTCCCTTTGTCTCTTAAGTATTTCTGCTCATTGCATATGACAATATTATAATTGTATTAACAATGATTTATGCATTTATTGGAAGAAATTGATATGTAATGAAAATTATATATGCTAATATTTTCTATAATATCAGTAAACAAGGGACTGATGAAAAAATGTTAACTTTAGCAAGGAAAAAGAAACATTGAAGTCATTATGCATTTTAAAATCCTTTTACTTGAAGTCCTACCCCTAAAACAAATCAGTTGATTACTTGAACAGGAATGAAAGGATATTCTTACCTTTTACTTTTTGATCTGTATTTAAATTTGACATGTAATTATAATGCTTGAACTCTACTGGTTCCTATGAAATAATTGATGGCTTCAATCCATTTTTATAATGCCAATCTAAGGACTTTATATACTTTGAAAGCACATTTTAATCACCTTATAGATTTCTGAATAAGAAAAAAATAAGTGTATATTGAAGGACCTGTATTCTGTTTTCAGAACTAATATCCTGTCAAGATATTTTTCAGATTATATCATCAAAATAGTAAAAAGTAACATTTCCTTAAAGTGAGACAAGCGATCTAATTTTAATGACAGCTACTGTTAATGTCAGGCACCCAGATATAGTTTATAATGCTTAGTAATTACAGCAATCTTTCTTCTCTTTTACTAATTATTTCAAGAAAAAGAAGTAAAAGCTTTAAGAATGGGCACAAAAGGCAGCTATATTGGATCTTTTTTTGTAAAGCAAATAGCTTTCAAATCATTCCATTAGCTGTCATCAGAGTACAAAAAGAATTAATCAAAAATGACACCAATTTTAAGGGCCTGCCAAAATCTCATGAGAAAAACAATTCCGTCATAAAAAGAGAGAAATTAAGAGTACTGTCCCTGGTTCCGGAAAAGGATATCACTTTTTTTTTCCCTCTGTGCAACCACATGTGAACTACAGAGGATTATATGTAAGATATATGTTTTAAATTCTTCTAATGCATTTATTACAAAGAATTAATTTGTCTAATCAATACATTCCTATATGTTTTGTTTTCATCTGAGTTATTCTTTTTTTCAAACAATTAGTATATTTATTAGTTTCTTTTCCTAATTTTGACTATTTTAGCATAAAATTGGAATTGTTAGGATCTTGTGTAAAAATTGTGTAGAATCACAACAGACAAAGCATGTATTACTTGAAAACTAAATTAGGATAAAGTAGGGAAGGATGTATGAGAAAAAGTCTTTTGTTGAGTCTAAATAGGTATATCCTGGAATTTCTAACTTAATATCATATATTATACATATATTGCTTTTGAGTATCTACCTAAATAATGACTTCATATTTTCTTTTTAAAAAAAATTAATGTTTATTTAATTTTGAGAGAGAGAGAGTGTCAGCGAGAGTTGAGGGGGAGCAGAGAGAGAGAGAGGGAGACACAGAATCCAAAGCAGGCTCTGGGCTCCAAGCTGTCAGCATAGAGCCCAATGTAGGGCTTGAACTCAGAAACTGTGAGAGATCATTCCCTGAGCTAAGGTCGGATGCTTAACCAACTGAGCCACCCAGGTGCCCCACCTTCATATTTTCTTAGAGTGTTTTTCTCTTACATGCTCTTGTTTGTTAAAATTTGATAATTGATAATCCTGGGATGTGCATAATAAATACTAGTTCTATGCAGGAGTTAACCAGGGCTCAGAGTAATGAGATTGCCCAGAGAAGTGGGGAAATCCATTTTAGAACCCAGGAGTCTAACTACTTCTTCAGTGCTCTTCCACTACTTTATAACTTGTAATCTATTATGATCTGTGCAAGCATCATTGGCCTTGAACTTTAGTAGGAAATAAGTGGGAGAAACATATTAAATGTAATTTTCTTATTTCCAGAAGAATAGATATACCAGTGATCAAAAGAAAGTTCATGATTTTATGAATTTTTTTAAAAAATGTTTATTTGTTTATTTTGAGAGAGAGTGAGTGAGCAGGGAAGAGTCAGAGAGAGAGGCAGAGAGAGAGAGAATCCCAAGAAGGCTCCATGCTAATAGCTGAGAGCCTGATGCAGGGCTCAATCTCATGCACCCTGAGATCATGACCTGAGCCCAAATCAAGAGTTGGATGCAAACCGTTTGAGCCACCCAGGTGCCCCTATGAAATTTATATTATAGTAGAAGAAGACAGAAAATTAATAATTAACATAATAAATTAATAAAGGGAAGAGTGAATAATAAATAAATGAGTAAATAAATAAATAAATGAGTTTATTAGACAATATTAAGTTCTACAAAACAGAGAGAATTAGGACACGGGGGACTGGGAGTACTGGAGTGGAAGAATGGGAAGAAATTACCCTTATTGAAATTTCTTTCTTTTCCTTTTCCTTTTTTTTTTAAGTTTATTTATTTATTTTTGAGAGAGGCAGGGGAATGGGCAGAGAGAGAGGGAATCCCAAAAAGGCTCTGCACTGTAAGTGCAGAACCTGAGGCAGGGCTCCATCTCATGAACCCCACAAGATCATGACGTGAGCCGAAATCAAGAGTGGGATTCTCAACTGACTGAGCCATCCAGCGCCCCTCTTTCTTCTTTTGTCTAGGAAAATGCATCAATCTCTACATGCTTTATTGTCATATACATTAAATATAAATTATGATGACTTAAAGATAAATTTTGTAAATATGAATTATATGTCTGTACACATATGGGTGTGTATACACACAAATTGATCCTCATTCAGAGATTCTGCATTTGTGAACTCACCAACTTGCTAAAATTTATTTGTAATCGCAAAGTAATGTTTATGTCACCTTATTGGTCACTTACAGAAATGCACATACGCAGAGCAGCAAAAAATTAGTTTCTTGCTATACATGTTCCCACTTGAGGTTGCAAAGCAACGATGTCCTTTCCATGGTGTATTTAGTGCCGTGTTCCTCAAAACTTTGTTCTTTTTGTTGATCATTTTTCTGTTTAAAATGCCCCCCAAACATACCGATGACGTTTTATTTGTCATTCCTAAACACAAGAGGCTATGATCTGCTTTGTAGGAAAATAAGTGTGGTAGATTAGCTTCATTCAGGAATGAGTTGTAGTGCAGTGGGCTGTGAGTTCAATGTTAATGAAACAACAATATATATTAAATACAGTGTGTTTAAACATAAACACACATTAAACAAGGTTATGTATTGATAGGTTGATGAGAATGTTGTGACTAGAGGTTCGCAGAAACCTAGTCCTGTGTTTTCCCTAGGGGCAATAACTTAGTATTTGCTAATTAAGATTTTTCAATGACTTTATGGAACATAATTACTGTAAATAACAAGAAGTAACTACAGAAGTTCATAAGGTATTTAATATATATTAAAATTACGTCTTTAATTGCAAATATTCCTAATAGTTTTCACCAACAAGCCTAATTATTTTCCATAGTTATTATATTTGCTAGATATATACTTTAAGTTTAGTATTATTGTACATGATATAAAAGCTTAGAAAGCATTTTCTTGAGGAATTACTGGGTGATTCTGGTTGCGATTTCTCCTTGGATATGTTTTTTTGTCTAGGATCTTGCCACTTTATAATGCAGTTCACTTCAATATTTTTTTATATTACTTATGCTCATTTTTGTTTTTTTCTTTCCAATTTTCTCTTCATGCTTTAGTGTAGATATTTTCTATTAACCTAAATTCCAGTTTAGTAATCTTCTCTTACGCTGTATCTAGCCTATTTGTAACTTATTTCCTGAGTTCATAACTTCAGTTTTAATATTTTACTTTTGTAGAATTTCCACTTGTTTTTTTTTAAATAAATACTAGTTCTTTATTTTAATAGATTTTGTAATGAGGTTTTTGAATATGCAAAATTAAACTCAGAATTGACTATGGGGTGGAAAGTTAAATTGCTCTGTTTAATATAGAAGATGGCCTAGAAACAGAGAGGTAGGCAGGCAAGAGAGCAGCTTGAGGGGAAGAGAATGGTCTGAGGAATACGGTGAAGGGGTGGAGCCTGTACAGAAAGGGGATCAATGAGAAATCTGTGATATAAGCATACACCCTTCCTTTCACTGTCACACGCACACACGCACACACATGTACAACTCCCCCACCCCCACCCCTGCACACCCCATATACACACCCTAATTACTTCATACCTTCATAAGACTGCTGCTCATACATGCTCTTGTAAGTTACTTTGGAGGAAACAAGGGCAAAAAAAAAAAAAAAAAAAAAAGCACAAAACAGCTAAGTTTCACCTCTAAAGCAGTGAGATCTGAACAACTGAAGAACATGAAATACGGGTAATATTAAGTACAACAGGGCCAGGAACTCAGAGCCAGGAGTTTTCATGAAAACATACTTCCCTAAG
Source organism: Paguma larvata (assembly GCA_030068075.1). Classification (NCBI taxonomy): domain Eukaryota; kingdom Metazoa; phylum Chordata; class Mammalia; order Carnivora; family Viverridae; genus Paguma; species Paguma larvata. The sequence goes on from CM057838.1 coordinate 25,492,804, forward strand.
AATTCACATAAATTGTATGTAAAGCTTTGGACTTCCTTTGTAATATGGGTAAGACTCACTGAGCTACCAGAATTACAAGTAATTGAAGCAAAGGATGGGTTCATAGGAGTTTGTCCAGGAAGACTATAAGAATGAGAATTACTCTATGGAGGCGAGGATGGATCCATGAGAAACAAAAATATCTTGAGGGTAAACACTCACAATGGTAGGAGGGTAATAAGATAGGTGGTGTCTGAAAGTCAAAGCAGCAGACCGTGTTAGGGAGAAGGGTTAACATTTAGTTATCAAGTGGGATAAGACTGAATAGTTTTTCTTTTGGTCACTTAAACGGCATATATCTTCAGCAAGAGCAATCTGAGTGAGTAGCTTTGGTACTAGAAGCCAGAAAGTAGTGGGCTGAAGCGTGATCTGTAAATAATCAATAAATGTGGTAAGCACTTACTCTTTTTCCAAGAAGCTTTGTGGTAAGGTAAGGAGACAAAGAGAATGATCGATAGAGGACAGTTGTGAAGTGCTGATGAGAAAGAGCCACAAGAGAGGGAGAAATTAAATATATACCAGGATACTCCTTCGTGTGTGTGTGTGTGTGTGTATCACAGTCTCTGATGATCTAATGAAATATTTTCATTTTGAAAACATATATATCACATGTATTTACCAAAGTTTGCATGCCATTTGAGAGAATTACTGGTGTCCTAAAAAGCTAATTGTTTCTAGGTTAAAAGGCTTTGTACCAAAGAGAGAGAAAATGAGTGATGGGCTAAGGTTCTTTAGAGAAAGCGAGGGACCAGGATCCAGGACAAGGATGAGACATGCTATCTTGCAATTGAAGGAAGAGTTACCATAATTATTTCTCTTAAAACAGTAAGTGTTTTGGAGACAATGAAGAGAATAGCCTTTACCATATACAAATTGACTTTCTGAGTAGTTCAGTGAGATTCTAAATCTCCTCTGTGGGCAGAGGGATGAGGCATCGATCTGGACTTTCTTCCAATCAAAAAAGCATAGGATTTGGAATTCTCCATACCTCCCAGCTATCACGTCACTTTTCCAGTCAGAGATAGTCAGCTCTTTCTCTGTGCTTTGAGAGTAGTCTATATCTGCCTCCAGTATATCAACTGGGATCAGTTGATTTGTAAAGATTTGGTCTTTACAAATTATTTATTTATTTGTATCCTGGCCATGTACAAATAAAGAGGCAGGTGGATTAAGTTTGCCATATTTTATTGCAATTATTTGCTTCTAATAAGAGAGAGAGACAGAGACAGAGAATCCTAAGCAGGGTCCACACTGTCAATGCAGAGACCGACACAGGTCTCAAACCCATGAAACCACGAGATCATGACCCGAGCTGAAACCTAGAGTTGGACACTCAAACGACTGAGTCACCCAGACTCCCTGAGTTAAATTATTTTTTAAGTTGCAGTGCGGTGAACACAGTGATAAATCTGTCAGATACATAAATGATTTCTAGAAAACTCAACAAAACAGACTCTGAGTAACCATCATCAGTTGAAACTTAATGCTTGCTCTTGAGTATTACCCCAATGAAAATGTAAATAAGATTATAGACTGATTAATCCTCTGAAACTGAATCCAAACTTTTGTAGGTATGATTTGTAATAATTAGGAAAAGTGCCAATGACAATAATTACCATCTTAAGTGCTAACCATGTGTCAGGTGACACGTATATATAATATACATATTTCTCTCTATATATCTATGTATATATCATCTCCCTCTCTCTCTTTTTCTTTCTCCCTCATAATAACTCTGCAAGGCAGGCATTTTCTCTTTTTTAGAAGATAGAAAACAGAAGTTGCAGGAGAGCGTGTAGTCACTCCAACAAAGCATACTAAAGGATCAAAGTGTCTTTTCTGATTGGCGCCTGACTCAGAGAAAACTATCATCATTCTAGAGAAATCTTTCATATCAGTTTTATATGAAACTGATTTATAACTCATAGAGTTAGAAGAGCTTGAGTCAGTGCACTGTTCGCCTTGATTCCCACAGACCCTCTTCCCTTTGGATATGTGATATACGTTTTAATATGATTTTCGGCAAGTTGTCCTGTTAAGAGACCCACCCCAATTAAAATCTTATCCAAAAACTGTCATAGTTTCTCTTGACCATCTGACTCTGACAAACCTGTGACGCATCTGAGATTGTATTCTACTCAGAAGCTAACAATGTAGCCAGTAGCAATTTCATATAAGCTGGCAGAAGACATGAGACTCCTAAGGCAGAGACAAAGACCTTTATTACTCATGGCACAGTGAACAGCAGGAGCACTGACGTATTTGTATCAGTTTTCCTTGTCCTCTAATTCTTTGGGTGCAGTGAGCCCAGCCAGATGATCGTACAAGCAGAATGCGTTACAGGAGACCCAGAGAGGAACTCTGAGTTTAGGGAAACTGAATCTTTATAATGGGCAGTCTAATGGGCCCTACGCTCTGGAGGGAGACGTATCTCTATCTTTCAAACCTGTAAACAACCCTGTCTTTTGCTCTAAAGGGGGACACTTATCTTCCAGAGCTGTGTGTTATACAAACATCTTTGAAAAAATAGTCTGGAACAAAGGGTAGTTAGTGGCTCAAAACAAAGGGCAACTAATGGCTCACTTCACAAGACGTGAAGAGATTTAGGAAACCCATCGAGAATTGTCTTCCAACAGGTTCTAAAAATTCATTTCTCTTTGCAAACTTGGACATTTTACCGGGAGCTTTTTCCATTTTAATTACTCAGTGAACTATGCCACTTAGCCAGCATTCTTGCTTAGAAACACACATTTTGATCTTATTATGCTGCGGGTATGATTATCATGTGAATCATAAGTGATGGCATGATATGATCACCACCGTAAAGTAGGAGAAACTCTTATTTCTCTTCAATTACATATAATTACCCTTGGAAAATTGTATTGAAAGACTAATTTTACATTGGTGTGTCACTTAATTACACATCAGTAATGACATGAAGAATTCAAAATGTTCTGTAAATTTCCTCCAAAAAAGAAATTAATGAAGGGAAGGCATTTCTCACTCCAGCGTTAGCAGAATCAAGAGTTTGTGGATCATCAAGTTTCTTATGCATACACTCAGGCTGCTGTTGCTCAAACTGAGTAACAGAGCTTTGCAATCGCTCCCAGTTTCTCACTTGGGGAAGGCGTGGGAGTCCTAGGGGTCTGGTGATCATCAGGTTTCAGGCCCTCTTTAGATGCATTACCTGAAGCTCTTTTCTTCCTCGAAGGGACCTCTGGGGACTCAGCTTGCTTTCTTCCCTTCTTGGTTCCTGCTTGCTCATCCATTCCATCCCTTGACTTTTTTTTCTCTCTCTCTCCCTCCTCCCTCTCCTCCCCTCCCTTCCTTCCATTCTTTCTTTCTTAATTCAAACCTAATTGCAGACTGTAAAGCAATCTCCCTCATTTTCCTCTTCCTAGCCACTTTGGAAAACAAGCACAGAGATGGCTTTCTATTGTACGATTTTAATGATAATCACTGTGAAGAAAGCAACTGAGATTAACTAAATAATTCAAATAAGGAAATGATAACATTGCAGATATCCAACAAAGTTCTTGGTGGGTAAGAATTCTTCACAGGTTCCCTATTTTCTACAGGATAAAGCCCAAATGCCTCAGCTATACAAGTCACCCCATCATCTATCCTTACTTCTCTTTCTAACCTTGTATCGGTCATCGCTTGTGCGGTTGCATTTGCCACGCTGTTTCTGGTTGGATTCATGCTTCTCCATCTTTACAAGATGGCTTTTCCTGTCGTGTTTACCTTACTTATTTTTCCTCTTAAGGCTCCATATTCAAAGGTTTTCTGAATTGATCTCCAGGAAGTTTTCTGTGACTATAAGGAGTGCACCTATAATATACCGTGTATATCTTTATATTGTGATTAGCCCAATTAAAAGTGTTATATAAATATGAAATATATTCTTCAAATATAGATATGTGTGTGTGTGTGTGTGTGTGTGTGTGTGTGTGTGTGTGTGTATCCTGCTCCTAAACTATGAGTCAGTGAGGACAAGTATTTCCCGAGGACACATGGTAGGTGTTCAATTATTGTTGAATAAATGAGTAAATACTTCTTTTCAGGATCACCTCTGGTGGTACCAGTCTCACACCATATATTCTAATCCAAGCAATTCATTTTCCATCCGTCACTTCTTCCTGTGCTTTCACTCATATTCTTGCCTTGTCAGAATGGCAGTCTCTAACTCAAGCCCCACTTCTTCCATTAAGTCTCGCCTGACAGACTGCCCCCTCTATCACTGATTGAATGAAAGGATGCTCCCAATGAATCTGCATAGATACTTCTATTGTCACACTTAGAACATATTTTTAGCACATTATTTTTTATGTCTTTGCCTCACTAGTAAGTTGTAAGCCCTTGAGGATGAGACAGTTTGGTAATTATTCTTGTCAGCCTAGAACTTCTCATAAGGACTGCCCCTTGATCATTTGTTGAATGAATAAATTGATTATTCAATAAATGGTGACTCTTTACCTATAACATCTAACTTCCTAGCTGATTCAGTAATGAAAGCTCATGGCTTCTGCTATCCACTTTTGTAATGCTGAGGGTAGCATTCATCAAAATCAATTTTTATCTTTGACTTCTCTTCTTAGTTGAAGCTGTAATAAAAACCAGACTATACATCTCTTTTATCTCAAATGGGACATTTGAATTTCTGAGGACCTCTTGACTAGTTAACTCCCAATTATCCTGGCTTTTATCAAGCCAACAAATTATAATCTCTAGCTAGATGTTTCTTAATGAAAACATACTTGTATCTAGAAGGTCTGGGATTATATATTGTATATTATATGTATATAACCCCAATTACATATAAAATATTACAAAGTAATACATTATAACATAATTATGTTATACTATATATATATAGTGTGTATACATATATATATATATACACTATATATATAGTTGTTGTTATTGTTGTTTGAGAAGAGCATTTGAGGAAACCTTCCTAGACATTTGGCAAGAACAAGTCATCCAGGAGTAACTGCACAAACACTTTCTGAATGGCCACTCTGCTTGGCAAGACCTCTTAAGTACAAATCAAATAGAGAGATGCAATTAGACTAGATAAAAACAGAGTAGCAATTGCATTAGAGTCATTTCTAATGATATGCTGGGTTTTCTTACTATTTAGGAATGCAATGGAAGAAAGCATGGTATTATGTATTTGTTTAAAAGGCAAAAGCAAATGGTATATTCTGGCTATGTTTTAGGAAACACAAAGGAAACAATATTCAGTTAACAGTCACTTTGACAAAATTTTTAGAAAACCCAAAGTTGGAAAAGCTACAATAAATAATAGTCATAAGTTAGACTTGTAGATCTGATGGCTAGCTCTCTGTATATAGAATAATCATTCAATACAAACTTATGTCTGCAAAACATAATTCTAGATATCATAGTGGGCAGAAAACTGAAGAAAGTATGTTTCCTGCATTTCAGAAACTATTATATTTTTAGGGGAGAAGGGTGGAAAGGGCTTTCTTTTCAGTTTTAAAGGGATTAATTTAGAGCTGAGACCAAGGTTTTTAGTTGTTGTTTTGCTTTGTTTTGTTTTGTTTTGTTTTGTTTTTAAATAATATGACAGATTTCACACATGGATAAGAAGGTCCAATTATAACTAAATGCATCAAGTAATTACTTGCTCTGTAGTTAGTTTTGGGCACCAGACTTGCTTCCATGCATGGGTCGCCCTGTAATGGGGAAGGCTGAACGGAGACCAATGGGCACCTGGGGGACTTAGTCAAACCAATCTTATTTTAATAATTGTTCAACATTTGTTCACAAGAAATACTGAAGAGGATACTAAAGAAATGCATCCATGGGGAGAAATTTAGAGAAGTATTTAGCACTTCCTCCTCTTTTCTCCAGAAAATCAGCTCTGGCTTAATTGTGTCCCCAACTCAGTCAACAAGTCAATTTTGTAAGGAGATTAGTGGCCACCACTTATTACTTGAGGCTGCTTCTTATTGGGGTAAGCTGCAGAGAAACCATTTCCAATCACAGAAACCTAGCAAAGTATTATCTTGCAAACACATCTAGTACTTTTGCTCAAATTCTTATTAAATCACTTTTTTACTTAATTCTGTTTTTCCAAAAATGATTTATTTTCCCTTATAAATCTTGGCCAGGGGACACCTGGGTAGCTCAGTTAAGTGTCCAACTCTTGTTTCTGCTCAGTTCATAATCTCATGACGTGTGAGATCAAGCCCTGCATCAGACTCCTCATGGCTCGGAGTCTCCATTTGTTACAAGTCTTGTTTTGTTGTGTTTCTGCTGTTGTATACTTATGTTAGAGTGTGTGATTATCCACAGGAGTGTGTTTTAATAGAATCCTATTTTGAAGATAAAAAGTGGCTGTAATTTTAATCTATTAACCAAACGTCAGTAGAGTGGAACAGCCAAACATTGTTTAGTTACTCATCACTTTTTCTCAGCACCCAAGATTTCAGCACTAATAGAGGTCTTCATTAAGCTTCACAGATTTAATTGAATAGGAATAGATTTTAGGTAAATCTCTATCATTATAGCTATGGCTATACTCATATCTATATTGAGTTACTTTAGGAACATGGCATGGGCTAAATATTTATAAGTTCATTCTATCTATCTCTTTATCTATCTATCATCTATCTATCATCTATCTGTCTATCTATCTATCTATCTATCATCTATCTCTCTATCATCTGTAAAAGCTCCATTTTACAGTTAAGAAATTTAAATTCAGAAATGGTAAGTAGCATTTAGTGAGTAGAATAGCAAAATTAAAGTGAATTCTCTTTCCATTAAAAACAATAACTCCTCTCTCCTTTCACCCATTAAAGCATATGCCACAAAACACTAATTGGTAAAAAAAAATAATATGAATCTTAAATTGCCATTTTTGAGGATATATCTCAGTGATTTGTTATAAAATTTGAGAGGAGATGAAATTCTCCTTAACAATCTTGATACCACCCTCTTCTCTCGCCGTACTTGATTCCATCATTTGAGGTACTAGGTAGTGGCACCGAATAGCAGGGAGAGGGGAAAGGAATCCTACTGTCTCCAAAAGGCACATTATTAAACTGAATGGGATTACTGAAGTAATGGGGAGAATCCTTATTTACTTCTTCTATGAACATGATTGGTTACTCACATTTTACAAATAAGATAATGTTTAGTGTCACTTCAAAAGTTTCTGAAAGTCTAGACCAAGTAAGAGGCAAAGGAAAAAGAAAGAATTGCAGGGTATGTTTGCTGATGTAACAACAGTGTAAAGGGGGATCTGACCTGAGAAGTAAGTCTCTGTGTTTAAGAAATCTGGATTTGGTCTTGAAATGGGGAGACAGCAGAAGATATGAAGCCAAAGGACTTCACCTTTAAGAATTAAACCTCAAAGAATTATGTTTTTGAGAGCTGTACCTAGGACTAGCTCTCTTGTAATAAAGGAATATAGGACACTTGGAGACTAAGCTAGAGTTTAAAGATAAGTTACCTGAAGCAAGTTGGATTATAAAATTGGATTATAACATCCACTACTAATAAAGACATATCTTCTCTAATTTCTTGGATAGCAGCCTCAGTAGTCAAGTGTAGAGATGTAGCCGTTACTTCATAATTTGTTCACTCTACAAATGTGTAATAGGTTCCTATTTGATGCCAGACACTGTAGTAAAACTAGGAGATTTAGCAGTAACATGACATTTTTGACCACTGACCTCATGGAGCTCCTCTTTTGAGGTTAGGGTTGATTTCTTATTTTCTCTGCACTATTTGAAATTTCCGTCCAGTGGAACTCTTTTTAGTGTGTCTCTCCCCACCCCTGCCTTTGTCTTTACTCCTAAGCATCTACTCTAGTTTGAACCTGTAGGAATCTCAGTACTTTCTTCCAAAGCTTATTGATTTTAGATGTGAGGAAAACCATAACAACTACTGGTCCAGGTGGCGCAAGGCCACCGTTTCCTGCTGAAATAAATACAAAACCCTCACACTCTGACATTTTTATGAGTATGTACGCAGAATCCAGTTTTATAGATGAAAAATGTAGGTGAGAAAATCAGAACAGGAAGCCAAGAGTTCTCTGCGTGCATACAGATGGACTAAAGGCCTACAGATTAAGGACTAATCTTTAAAAGAAAAATAGAACTAAGGACTAAACACTAGAGCATGCATCTTATGATAGTTTTTAAACTACATCGAGGTTGGAAACAGAGAAATCTGAACCGGGGTTACATCACTTTTGAATATTGGCTGGCAACAAACCAATAGCCAGGCATTCCAGCAAAAGCGGGAGGCTAGGATAAAATAGCAAGTCAACAGAATGTGGAGAAAGTAAGGAAGATAACTAAGGAAGGTAAAAAGATGGTAAGATGTTAGGCTGAAGTTGGTTGTAATAATTGGAATTTCTTTCTGAAAGGCAAGTGGCATACATCAGGCTAACTACTGAGCCTGAGGTTTTAGAGTTTTATTTGGTTTAAAATTGTGGCCCAAGTCTTAGCTTTAGTGATTTTAATTCTAGCCTCTTAATATAGTGTGTTAGCTTGGCTGCCTAACAAATACCATAGGCTGGGTGCTCAAATGATGTTTATTTCACATCGTTCTTGAGACTGGGAAGTCCAAGACTGAGGTGTAGGCCCATTCAATTCCTCCATGAGGGCTCTCTTCTTGGGATGCATGTTTCTACCATCTTCCGTGTTCTCACATGACTGAGAGAGAGAGAGAGAGAGAGGGAGAAAGAGGGGCGCAGACTCTCTGGTATCTTTTTGTAGGGCATTAATACCATCATGAAGACTCTCTCCTTATGACATCATCTAAACCTAATTACCTCTCAAAGGCCCCATCTCCAAATATAACAATGGGAGTGAGGGCTTCAACATATGAATTTGGTGGGAAGTGGGGCACAGTTCAATTCACAGCATTCTATCCCTGGTCCTCCAAAATTCATGTCCCTGTCACATACAAACCATTCATTCCATCCTAATGTACCGCAAAGTCTTAACTGATTCCAGCATCAGCTCCAGAATCTAAAGTCTGGAGTCCCATCTAAATATCACCTAGATTAGATTTGAATGAGAATTCAGGTATGACTCATATTAAGCCAAAAATCTTCTCCTGCTGTGAATCTGTAAAACCAGACTAGTTATGTGCCTTTACAATACAATGGTGGGACAGACATAGGATAAACATTCTCATTCCAAAAGGGAGAATAGGAAAGAAAGGGAAGGATGACCAAAGCTGAACGAGTCCCACACCTAGCAAGGCAAATGCCATCAGATCTTAAGTCTTGAGAATGATCCTCTTTGGTTTGATGCTCTGCCTTCTGGGTCCCCTGGGGTGAAGGTCCACGGCAATCAGTCAAATTAATTCACTCACCTGCCTCACTCCATTTCCATGTCCTATGGAAATGGACAGCCCTCTCCAAGATGCTTGTGAATTTTTTAGGTTTAGGTTTCCACTGGCTGACTTCTGGCGCTCTGCTCACCTCACATATCATCTGCCTTGTTGATCCTTCGTCTTCTTTGTTCTCCCCCTTTCCTTTCAAGAATAAACCAAAGCCCTCTCCTTGTGACCCGCATTCGCCTTTCTTGTCTTGCGTCCTGCCAGCATCGTTTCCCATGCTTCCAGCTTTCACCCTCTGCTTCAGATGGCTCGTCAAATTATTTTCTCAGAAACATTCCCTGCAGAGGAAGAATTATAATGCCAATGTATGTTAAGATGCGTATAATATTTTGATGAATTACATGTGATTCTTTTATATAATATGAAAACTAGAGAAAAGAATGAATGAAGATCATCTCTGATTCCACCATTTCCAGATAGATTATGATGTTTTAACAAACCTGCATGCTTCATTCTCTCTTTTTTTTGTAATTTCTTTTACACGTTTATATATGCAGATATAAGGAAATGGAATAATACTTGGCAAATTTGTTTTACTGAATCTAACAGATGTTTTTCAATGCCATTAGATGTGCTTCTAATCACTATTTGACAATTTAGCATTTAACCTTAAGAATATAGCATATTAATTGGTCCACTACTATTGCACGTGCATGTTTGTTTCTACATTTGTGCTAATACAGAGAGCACTTTGAAACACATTCTCAAATGGATGCCTTTGCTCTACATATAGCCACAACGATTTTTAAAGATAAATTCCTGGAAGGGAGATAGCTACATCAAAGGATATTTGTTGCTGTCTTGAATAGTGATGCTCAAGGCTTTTCAGGCCGCCCAGCCGGAGATAACCCACCTTATGTTTAATGGGGCCGCGTCCTCTAAGCAGAACAGGGCTCCAGCGGGTCCCTCGCAGAGTGAATCGGAGTCAAGAGTTATTTATTGTGGTCAAACGAGGTTAGAACTTCAAAGTGAATCCTGTTTTTTGATGACCTAGGGACTGGGACAAGGCATTTTTTTCATGCATGTCTACCACTCACAATGTATATAAATTCCCATTGAGACATATATTGCTTCTCCCACCCTGTGTCAAATGCACACACTCATACACACATACACAGTGATTCATGTTGGATAGTACAGTGACTACAGAAGATGCTGTTGTTACTTTTGTAACGAGAACTCTTTTAGATTATTTATTTATATTTTTTAAATGTTTATCATTTTTTTTTGTTTGTTTTTTTGAGAATTCTTTTTATAGTCTAAATAATCTGTTTCCCAGATATGGGGTTGGTAAATATATTTTCTTTTTTTTTTTTAAATCTTTTTTTTTAATTTTATAATAGTTTATTTTCAAATTGGCTTACATATAACACCCAGTGTTCATCCTAACATGTGCCCTTTTTAATGCCCATCACCCCCTCTCCCCCCTCCCTCATCCCCCTCACCCTCAGTTTTTTCTTAGTCTTTGAGAGTCTCTTATGTTTTATCTCCCTCCCTCTCTGTGTCTTTTTTTCCTTTCCCCTCTTCCCCTCCCCCTGGTTCTTGCTTAGTCTCACAAAGTCCACCTATTCGTGGAAACATATGGTATCTGTCTTTTTCTGACTGACTTATTTCACTTAACATAATACCCTCCAGTTCCATCCATGTTGCTACACATGGCCAGATTTCATTTTTTCTCATTGCCACGTAGTAGTCCATTGTATATAAGTACCATAACTTCTTTATCCATTTGTCAATTGATGGGCACTTGGTTGTTTATCATTTATTAATTTATTTATTTAGAGAAAGAGAGAGTGTAAGCAGGGAAGGGACAGAGAGAAAGAGAGAAAGAAAGGCAGACGGAGAGAGAGAGAGAGAGAGAGAGAGAGAGGGAGAGAGAGAGAGAGAGAAAGAGAGAGAATATCTCTAGCAAGCTCCATGCTTTCAGCACAGAGCCTGACACAGGACTCGAACTCATGAACTGTGAGATCATGACCTGAGCTGAAATCAAGAGTTGGACGGTTAACCGACTGAGCCATCCAGGCGTCCCGAGAACACTTTTTAAAGTTTACCTTTATTTTAAAATACTCTTTTTCTTTCTGAACATTTTTGAAGTACGTAAAAATCACCCTTTCTTCCAATGACAAATTTAAAAGTGAATTTACACACTGAAACGTAGAGTTGTCTGCATGAAGTGGTACTAGACAGTTGTTATCAGTGCAGTATCTGTAAGTACCCTCTCGGAGGAGTAAATATTCCCTGTTGTGTCAAGTGCCTTATAGTTGCCTTACATCCTCCCTCCCATTAAAGTACCACTTAGTACAATGGGGTGCAATTAAGCCAATAGAACGTTGGTGATCTGAACGGTAGCTCCCTTCCAAAGTGCTTCATTTACTCCTCTGTGTTAATAATGGATGGTTTCCCCCGTTATGTTATCATGGGTTACTCAATGGTAAGAAAATGTTTCAGGTCTGGACTAGGTAGTATAGAAACTTTTATGTTTCATTAGCATATTTTCAATTCAACCTTTCTGCAAACAGGGCCTTCATTTGTCATAATCTTTTCTAAGGACTAATATAACAATATTATCCTTATGTGGTATATCCTAATATTTTTTGGAGAAAAATGATTTCTGGATGTTGCCGTGAATGTATTTTATTCTTCTCTTGTGTTTTGTCTTTCAGCTTGAATCATAAATTCATATAGAAGCAGCTATTTCTACCTTAAGTACAGCCCAAATATATTGTTCATGCTCAGACATATTAAATAATGATTATAACAATAAAAATTTAGTCCCATGGAAACATTATTAAATTTTCCTCTCTCTTAGATTACATGTCATCCTCCTGGTAATATGTGATAGCTTCCTGATTTACGCGTTCTCAAAATTTTAAAATATTTCACTATCTGACTTTATAGCTTTTTTTTTCCACTAGTTTTTCAGTACTTTCTAACCTGAGAGATTTAATTTCTTCAATTTTTCTACCTAAAGATTGATATGAAATGCTTTTCAATACCTTAGCCATTTTCTAGTTATAATAAATTTTATGCCCCTCTTGGCTTATTAAGTCTATTTTTTCTCAATTATCTTGTCCTTACTCCAGAGTATTTATAAAGTTCGATCTTGTTGCTTTATTCTTGTAGCTAACACTTTATCCTGCTTTATCCTTTTTCTTTAAATTTAAATCAATGCTATGTATTCTTACTTTTAACTTTAATTTTAGGATCTTTAAATCAGTACATTTTTGTTTACTTTTGTTGAACTTCTGTCAACTGCTTTTTTTGCTTTGTAATAGAAACTGACTTAGTGCTCCTTAAAGTTTTACCCTTAAGATAGAATTCAGAATACTTAAGTCGTTTCCCAAACTTTTGTCCTTAATATAACCTACCTCTCAACTCCTGGATTCCCTGATGCTTCTTTATATTTACATATTTAGAACATTCTTAAGTTTTGCAAGAGTTAATCTGTGTTAAAAAACAACAGGCCCAAAATGGAGTTGCTTATGCTAAGTGCCATGTCACCAAACTGAGACTTACTTACAGTTTCAGATCTCCCAGAAATAAAATCTTAAACTCGTCAATCAAGAAATAGCCTGGTGAGGGAGGCCTGGGTGGCTCAGAGAGTGAAGAGTCCAACTTCGGCTCAGGTCATGATCTTGCAGTTCATTGCCTTTTGTTTCTCCCTCTTCTCTGCCCCTCCCCCACTCATACTCTGTCTCTGTCTCTCTCTCTCTAAAAATAAATAAGCTTAAAAAAAGAAAAGAAAAGAAACGAAACGAAAAGAAAAGAAAAGAAAAGAAAAGAAAAGAAAAGAAAAGAAAAGAAAAAGAAATAGCCTGGTCAGCACTAGTTAATCGGCCTGATAGACACCGGCATCCCCTAAAGGAAAGTGACTTTGCCGTAATCAACCCACTTTTTTGCCTAATATAACTTCCTTGTTCCGGCTCCCTTCTGCCTATAAAAGTTATTCATTTCATACAGCTCCTCAGAACTCCTTTCTATCTGTTAGATTGGATATGCCTGATTTGAACAATTTTTTCTCAATTAATTCATAAAAATTTTAATATGCCTCAGTTTGCCTTTTAACACCTGATTCCTCTATTTCCTTTTTTCTCAACAGAACCCAACATGAACTTTTGTGGAGTAGATAGAATTAGTTTCCAGGATTTCTGGTGCAGAATGTGTAGGTGTTCACCTACACATATGCATTGCCCGTCTGCCGTGATCTTGAGAAGAACTTACTCCTCCAAGTGTGGGGCCTAAATATTAGCACTGGCATCACCTAGAAACTTGACAGAAATACAGACTCTTATTATAGAACGAGACTGCATTTCACAAGCTCCCCAGGGGATACCCACACACATTCAAGTTTGAGAAGACCCTCTTAGGTTTTACCCCGGTGTTCTTTTGGAGAGCTCACTGGGGAGTCCGAGGGATCCTTTCCTCATGTGAGGGCTGAATTTGGACCACGTTGAGTGACTAGATATTAAAATCAGTATTTGGCTAAAACTAAGTGTGAGGCCAAATATCATTATAGAATGTCTGAGACACAACATTAAATTTGAAACTTTACCAAAATTTAAAAGTATATATTAATATTAATTATGTATATTTCAAAGTTCAAATTTTCTATGATTTGACCTTATAATTCGGGAATGATTTTTTTTTTCAGTATTGCCCCTTTGTAAATTACTCCTGCAGGTACTCTGCTACATGTAGGTATGGTAAACCGATGCTTCCTTCTACTGATGCCACTGGAGAAACAGATATGAGTCTTAAAAAATTATGACCTAAACAAATTAAATATCTAAAAATATTAATAAAGTTTTTAAGGTCATTGGCTTTAATGCTATGAATGCAAACGGAGAAATAATTCTAAAGAATTAGAATCATAATCTTATCTATGCTTTGTTATTCTACTTTATATTATTGACATTTTCATAAACACTGTTGGTTCAAAAAGTACATATTTTTCTCAGCATTATCTACTTCATTCTCTTAATATCCTTACTGTCTTCTTAACTTCTCTTTTTGAAATAAAAAAATGGTTTTGCCTAAAATGGAGAGTTTTCCAAGAAGAGCTCATCAATTATGTTTTAGCAACAAAAACTACACAATTATATATCAACTGATGGATAGAATTTTTACATATAAAATGTAGATTTTCACTATGTAGGATATCTTGAGTATTTTCCTATATATGATGAAACCAAGTAGTCAGATATTAACAAAAATCTGAAAAACATTCTTTGTAGTCTTCGTGGTTTAGTTGCTGACTGGGTAAAATGGTAACCTACTGTAATCACATTGTCATTGATCATACACAGTTCTGGGTTACCAGAAATGATATTGAAGTATTCATTTAGCTCAAGAGGAAACTGTGGAGTCAGTTTGGATGAACAATAGGCTAACGCCAAACTTCACTGTTTCTCCTGTTCATTATAGAAGCTACAGTTTTATATTGTGCCTAGTGGAGCATTTTATCAGCAACACCAATGGTTGTAACTTTTATGGCACACATGCGCACGTGTGCACACACACACACACACACACACACACACACACACCCCTTCTTATCATATGCTTTAGTTTTTTTAATGTATCGGTGTTTATTCATCTTGATTGCAAAGCAACAGAGAGAATTGAAAATCTTTTCCTCAATGAAAGTGTATATAACAAAAACTTAAGAAGAAAATATTTTCCTCCTCTCTTTTTGTTAACATAAACTTTTCCAAATACACACATATTGCCAGAATTAATTAATCTTTTATTTAGAATGAAAACCTTTGAGCCAGTTTACAAAACATTGAAGGTATTTGTTTGTTCAAGTATACTTTGTATCTTGACTTTGTATTTGGTCATTTTTTCAATTGCTAGTATACTGAACTTGAAGTTCGATAAATTGTAAAACTACATTCAATCTTGCATGTAACTTCTTAATCATTAAAAAAGACTATTTGATTTTCCTAAAATGAATTTATTAATTTTTTTCAAATTTTCATGGACTTTTTAAGTCCCACTTTTGAATTCTCAAAGCTGCACATTTGAAAACAAATAAAATTTCTTGCATTCCTTGAAAGCTCTACTGCTACTCCTCTAAGGAGAGTTTGTATTTATCATTTCAATTGCCATTACGATAACTTTGATGATCAGTTGGACCACCACTAGGAGACAAGAAGCAATGATAGACTTCAAGTTCAATATTTAATAATCACCCTCATGCCAGTTAATTGACTTAATTTCCAAGGGAAAGTGTTATTATTATAGATTTCTGGGACAAATAAACAAAGTGAGATTATGTGACTAAACATTGATTTCACAGAGATTCAAGACAAATTATCATCTATCTATACAAACTGACAAGTATCTAAAGCAATTAAATTAATATAATACTGATAAAGAAGAATGTGGAAATGCCAGATGACTATGCGCTATAGTGCCAACAGTATTGGCTGTCAAATGACCAGAAAGGATGAGAATTGTATCCATTTTGTTATAAATAGAGATACTTGCATTGGGGTTGAAAATGAATTGGCAGGTTAAGACGTTGCTAGTAGTGAGCCCTGCAAACGTGAAATGGAGACCAAGAAGTAGTACATGTTAAGCAATGGTAACATTAGATGTTCAAGAATAACCCAGACATCAGCTAAAGTCAGAGTGTCTTATATCAAAGAGAAGTAGACAGAAGGATATGGGTTATATTCGAACCTTGTGCTGTATTGACTATGTATTGAGAATAGAATAATGAGTGTATTTATTTTATATTAGCAAGTGATCTTTGACAGCATAGGGATAATGATAATACAAATCTGTCAATTGGGGTTTACTCATAGAAATAAATGTAGAAGTCAATATATGTACCAAAAACCAATGGGCAGAGCAGGGCAGGGGCATTGTGGTGGTAGTAAAATAGAATCAAGAAGTACCATGTTACCCAAGATATTATCCCCAATAGCTTTCACAATTTATCCATTATATATATATATTTTTAAATTTTATTATTTACGCATTAGTAATAAGCAATGCTACATTAGTTTCAGGTGTATAACATAGTGATTTGACAATTCTATACATTACACAGTGGTCACCATGATAAGTCTGGCTACCATCTGTCATCATACAATGTTATTACAAAATTATTAACTATATTCCCTGTGCTGTTTTTTATATCTATGACTTATTTATTTATTTTATAACTGGAAGTTTTACCACTTAATCTACTTCGCCTTATAATTTTTTTAAATGTATATAAGGTGATCAAATTGATATTATTCCTTTTTATCACAGTGGCATGAACTATATTGCAGTTTATAGAGTTAATTTTGAGTAGATGAGTTTTTGTTTGTTTAGAAAAATATGCTTTATATATTTATTTAAGACATATTATGTGTTTCCTAATACATTAGTATAATTGTCTTTTGTACAAACCTATGTAGTAGAACATAGCATTTAGTGTCTTCTCAGTAAACATTAATTATTTAATTGGGTCAGGATCATAAATACTGCTTCTGGTACTCTCATTCAGGACAGATAAAAGGGGCCCGTGGATGGTCTGAGTGTCCTCACAAATCTTTGTATAGAAAAGGCCCAGAGACCCCTATCCCCCTAAGCAGTGGGCTGTATCACTACATGGTAGGGTGACTACAAAATTTATTGTCCAAACGGAGACACTTTTGAAAGTGAAAAGGAGCGCTATTAATAATTACACCTGGACAACAGGCATAAACCACAACTGTCCTGGGCAAACCAGGATGTATGGCCATCCTATTACATGGAGACAGTACAATGATGTATGGACAGGATCTTTCAAACCTAGAATCTAATTTGGTTTAGGATTTTTTTCCTCAGCTGAAGTATCTTGTGTTGTCTGTGTAAGTTCTGTTTCCTCATAGCTAGGCTATTACAGGGCTTTGTAGGGAAACAGACTCTTTTCTTCTCCCATTTAGAAAGAAATATAAGCCATCGTCTATCTCAGATGTTGTTTAGATGCAGAAGATGATTTGAAGATGAGATGTAGTATAGTATTGGTAGTTTTTTTCACTCCATATGCTAATGCTTTCTTGATATTAGCAAGAGTTTGTGAAGACTTCTAAGTATTTTTTCCTCAAATTCATTTTAATACGTTCTTACTAGGATTTTAGTTACCATTTTAGTTTCTAATTTTGTTGAATTATCATACGAATGATTATTATTTAAAAATTTTAAGCTTTATATTGTGGCCAAATTAAAAAAAAAAGGGGAATGTATATTCTCTATTTAAGGGAGACATCTATTGTTTTTTTTTTTCCCAAGGGATATATCTATTAAATCAATTATTATTCAGTTCTTCTATGGCTTCCCTACATTTTTTTTATTAGAGCTGCCAGATTCTGAAAGACATACTAAAGTTTCATACTCTACTCAATACTTTATTTACTTTCAATAGGTTTTTTTTAGTATCTTTAAGCTACCATATTGTTGATATATGATATCAACTTACTGATGTGTATGTGTGTGTGCATGTGTGTGTGTGTATGTGTATTTAAGGCTGCTTATATACCTTCTCTGTGAATTATAATTTCTATCATTTTACAATGTCACCATTCATCCTTTTTGGTGATTTTAACCTTATAATCTGCCTTATTTTATATCCTTCTTGCTTTCTTTTTTTTTTGCCTTTGCCTGGTATCATTTTGTCCATTCTTTTATTTTCAAAAATTTTTTAATTGCTGAGTTTTATATATGTGTATCAGTCTAGATAGAAAGGACTATGCTTTAGTAACAAATTAATCCTGACATTTCAGAGACTTAAAACAAAAGTGTATTTTTGGTTTTCACTACATCGAATAAAGGTTTTTTTTGTTTACTATTGTTCTGTTTTTTACTTTTTTTTTTAGTTTCCAACTCAGTTGCTTTCCATCTGTCATTTCCAGTCTGTGTTGATCTTGAAGAATCAGTATTCACTGTGGTAGGAGGGTAAGAAGCTGGTGTCCATGCTTCCCTATTAAATTATTGGCTCATGGCCCATTGGCGAAAACTAGTCAGGTGATCCACTGACCAGCAAGAGACCTGGGAATATAGTCTTTCATGCATGCAAGAAAATGAGAAAAATCTAATAATGCTAAATACATTTAATGTCTATGACAATGGGTTTCTTGCATGTAAGTTTTAAAAAAAGTTTAACTTGAAAAAGTTAAAATTTCAGGAAAGTTTATTTTGTTCACACTTAGTAAAGTGAATGATGTGCTTGATTTTATTATTCATTTTTGTTCTATTTTCCTTATTTCTTGTTGATCAAGTTGCTATTTTTCCTTCTTTTTGTTCCTTTTTCATTTCTTCACACTCTATAAATCTTTATCTTTTCCTTTATCTGTTTTTATATATAATCAGAAACATGTATTTCTGCTGATATCTAGAAAAAAGATACCAACTTGCTCTTTTACAAAGTTGCATCTGCTGTATTAGTTTGCCAGGGCCACTGTAACAAAGTGTCACAAACTGGGTGACTTAAACAATAGAAATTTATTAATCCACAGTTCTGGAGTCTAAAGTCCTGAAATCAAGATGTCAGCCGAGGTGAGGTTGTGAAGGGGGGCCTATTCCATTCCTTAACTCTACCTTCTGGAGGCTTCTGGAAACCCTTGGCATTCCTCGACTTATAGGTGCTTCACTCCAATGGAGACTGGAGGCCTTCTTCATGTGGCCTTCTCCCTGTATATGTGTCTGTGTCAGAATTTCCCCTTTTTATAAGGACTTCAGTTATATTGAATTAGGGGCCCACTCTATATGACCTTATCCTGACTTAACTGTTACAACTCCAACAGTAGTAAATCTGAAAAAAAAGTTACATTGGGAGGGTTAGGATTTTACCACACGAAATTTGGGGAAAGGCAATTAAACTCATAACACTTGGTTTCTAGATGTTTTATTTCCCTGTCTTTCTCTAAAAACACCAGCAAACTAAGTTCTGTAGAAAACACTCACTTTGTCTTCCTCCCCCAACACTTGTAATTTGCTATCTCTGCCTGAGATAGATTGGCATTTTTTATCATATATATTTTATCGTGAAGGGTGCTTATTTAGTATTTATATTGTACCTGTTCAATCTACCCTTATCCATTTACATTTAATATTTGATATAAGATCTGTATAAACACAATCATGTCTGTACTGTACATATAATAATGAATGTCACAGTTCTTTGCTCACTGCTGTCTTTATGCTTCACTGTCCTTCATATTGATGTCTCTAATTGAGTTCATTTTCGAACTGGTTAGATTTTCTCTTTCTGCCTGTATTTCTTTATATGGAGTTTTTAGGTATGTATTCTGAATTCTTACATATCCCCAAACATTTTACTTTTACCCCAAAGCATGAATGATGTGTTGATTAGTGTTACCCATAGTCTTTTCTGTTGGAAAGTTCTGTAGCTGCTGTTCTGCTGTATGGTATTCTCCAAAATGCTAAATAAAAAGCCTGGAGTCACTTACATATATATAGATGATTTATCTTTTAACATATATATTTATTTATATTATATATAATTATATTTTTATTATATATTTTATTATATATATATTTTTAATTATGTGATCTTGATATCCTTCTTGGCAGCTTGTATGATTCTCTCTTTATCCTTAGAGTTGGAGAATATTGCCTAGGAGGTTACCTGTTCTCCTTTTTTTAAAAAAAATAATTTATTTTCATATTGGTTTCCATATAACACCCAGTGTTCATCCCAACAAGTGCCCTCTTCAATGCCTGTCACCCCCTCTCCCCCCTGCCACACCCCCTCATCCTCAGTTTGTTCTTAGTCTTTGAGAGTCTCTTATGTTTTATCTCCCTCCCTCTCTGTGTCTTTTTTTATCCTTTCCCCTCTTCCCCTCCCCCATGGATTTTGCCAAGTCTCTCAAAATCCACCTATGCGTGGAAACATATGATATCTGTCTTTTTCTGACTGACTTATTTCACTTAACATGGTACCCTCCAGTTCCATGCATGTTGCCACACACGGTCAGATTTCATTCTTTCTCATTGCCACGTAGTATTCCATTGTATACCTATTCTCCTTAATACTCCCTAAGTAGAAGTTAGTAAGCCAATTAGTCTGAAGACTCAAGACATTCTTTATATCAGGAAAATTGTCTTCAGAGACTATTTTAAGCTTTTCATGATCTCTTCTTTGTTGTTGTTTTTGGGGAGAGATTTTTGTTCATTATCTTCTTTTCTTCTTTCTCTCTCTCTGAATTCCTGTTGTTCTAATGTATGGGTGTGTTTTGCATTGGTTTAGGATTACCTAGAGCACTCACCTGGGCCCCTACAACTTGTGGTGAGCCCTGAGTCAGTGTTGTTCCTGGATTACCTTTGTGCTTCTTACTGTGATTGCAAGATGCATCTCAGCGACAAACACCAGGGAACTTTGAAAAAAATAAAACAAGATTTATTACTCACAGGTTCTGGAGGATATACAGCACACTCAAGGGCCACACAGGGAGGTTGTGGGTAGAAAGAAAGAGTGTGTGGGCATTGCCATTGTATCTTTTGGATAGGTGGGGTGCCTAGGAACTTAAGGGCTCACCCGATACTAGTGAATTTAATATATGAGAATGGGAATTAGACATGGGAAAGGAAACACAAGCTCACCCAAGCAGTCAGTTATCTAGGTCACCCAGGACTTTCTAGGAGGAGAACTTCATGGGAGAGGGAAGTCTGGGTTCTTATATAATTGTGATGCTAGTAGCTCCATCATATAGTTGGCCATATGTTTATTTGAGATGGATGCCTTTGAAATGGATGCCTCAGCAATCAAAAAGCTTAATGCCATGGTTCCAAAATCAGACAAAGATCCCACTAAAAAGGAAAACTATAGAATAAATTTTCTTGATGAACAGGGATGCAAAAATTCTCAACAAGATACGCCAACTCGATCCAACAATACATTAAAAGAATTATTCACCATGAACGAGTGGGATTTATACCTGAGAGGCAGGGCTGGTTCAATATCTGCGAATCAATCAATGTGACACACCACATTAATAAAAGAAAGGACAAGAACCACATAATCGTCTCAATAGATTCAGAGAAAGCATTTGACAAGATACAGCATCCTTTCTTGATAAAAACCCTCAATAAAGTAGCGATAGAAGGATCATACCTCAAGAACATAAAAGCCATGTATGAAAGACCCACTGCTAATATCATCCTTAATTGGGAAAAACTGAGAGCTTTCCTCCTAAGATCAGGAATATGACAGGGATGACCACTCTCGCCACTTTTATTCAACACAGTACTGGAAATCCTACCTTCAGCAATCAGACAACGCAAAGAAAAAACAAAACAACAACAAAAAAACATGACACATATCCAAATCAGCCAAAGGAGGAAGCCAAACTTTCACTCTTATGATGACATGATACTCTATATGAAAAACCCAAAAGATTCCACAAAAAAAAACTGCTAGAATTGATCCACGAATTCAGTAAAGTTTCAGGATGTAAAATCAATGCAGAGAAATCAGTTGCATTTTTAAACACCAGTAATGTAACAGCAGAAAGAGAAATCAAGGAATCAATCCTATTTACAATTGCACCAAAAACCATAAAATTCCTAGGAACAAACTTAACCAAAGAGACAAAAAGTCTATACACTGAAAAATATAGAAAACTTATGAAAGAATTTGAAGAAGACACAAAAGAATTGAAAAACATCCCATGCGCATGGATTAAAAAACCAAATATTGTTAAAATGTTGATACTACCCAAAGCAGTGGTACATATTCAATGTAATTCTTATCAAACAGAACTAGAACAAACAATCTCAAAATTTGAATGGAACCAGAAAAGACCCTGAATAGCCAAAGCAATTGTGAAAAAGAAAACCAAAGCTGGAAGCATCACAATCCCAGACTTCAAGCTGTATTTCAAAGCTGTAATCATCAAGACAGTATGGCACTGGCACAAAGACAGACACTTAGATCAATGGAACAGAATTGAGAACCCAGAAATGGACTTGCAAAAGTGTGGCCAACTAATGTTTGACAAAGCAGGAAAGAATATCCAGTGGAATAAAGACAGTCTCTTCAGCAAATGGTGTTGGGAAAATTGGACAGTGACAGGCAGAAAAATGAACATGGACCACTTTCTCACACCATACACAAAATGGATGAAGGACCTAAATGTAAGACAGGAAACCATCAAAATCCTCAAGGAGAAATCAGGCAAAAACCTCTTTGACCTCGGCCGCAGCAACTTTTTCTCAACATGTCCCTGGAGGCAAGGGAAACAAAAGCAAAAATGAACTACTGGGACCTCATCAAGATAAAACGCTTCTTCACAGAAAAGGAAACGATGAGCAAAACTAAAAGGCAATCTGTGGAATGGGAGAAAATATTTGCAAATGACATATCAGTTAATGGGTTAGTATCCACAATCTATAAAGAACTTATCAAATTCAATACCCAAAAACCAAATAATCCAGTGAAGAAATGGGCAAAATAAATGAATAGACACTTTTCCAAAGAAGACATCTAGGTGGCTAACAGACACATGAAAAAAATGCTCAACGTCACTCATCATCAGGGAAATACAAATCAAAACCACACTGAGATATCACCTCACACCCATCAGAATGGCTAACATTAATAATTCAGGCAACAACAGATGTTGGTGAGGATGCAAGGAGAAAGAGGAGCCCTTTTGCACTGCTGGTGGGAATGCAAACTGGTGCAGCTACTATGGAAAACAATATGGAGTTTCCTCAAAAAATTAAAAATAGAACTACCCTACGATCCAGTGATTGCACTAAAGGTTTTTATCCAAAGGATACGCGTGTGCTGTTTTGAAGGGCATATGCACTCCAATGTTTATAGCAGCACTGTTGACAATAGCCAGAGTATAGAAAGAGACCAAATATCCATCAATGGATGAATGGATAAAAAAGAAGTGGTATATATATATATATACAATGGATATTATTCAGAGATAAAAAGAATGAAATCTTCCCATTTGCAACTATGTGGGCGGAAATAGAGTGTATTATGCTAAGTAAAATTACTCAGTCAGAGAAAGACAAATATATGACTTCACTCATATGTGGAACTTCAGAGACAAAACTGGTGAACATAAGGAAAGGAAAGCAGAAATATTATAAAACAGGGAAGAGGACAAAACATAAGAGATTCTTAAATACAGAGAACACTGAGGGTTGCTGGAGGGGTTTTGGATGGTGGGATGGGCTAAATGGGCAAGGGACATTAAGGAAAAAACTTGCTGGGGTGAGCACTGGGTGTTATATGTAAGGGATGAATCACTGGATTCTACTCCTGAAATTATTATTGCACTATATGCTAACTAACTTGAATATAAATTAAAAAAATAAATTAAAAAATAAAGCTTAATGTCAGTCACTTAAATTACAGGCTTCCTGGAACTATCTTTCAAGTTTCTTATCTTTCCCTCATGATTTTTATTCTTTTGTAATTTTTTCCTGAGCACTGGGAAGCTTATTACACAGAAGACTATAAATGATCTTTTTTTTTTTCAAGTATTCTATTGAGTTGATTTAAGTGATTTTATTACTTCTATTTATATATTTCATTAAATCCTCCATCATTTCTGTTTTACTGGGTGTGTGTTCTGTTTGTTTTTTCTCTCTTCAGTTGCTGGCAACCCTTAGATGAATTGCTATTTTTATTTTTTGGCTTACCAATGCTCAAGTTGTATTAACCATGTTTCTAGCTTCTGTAAACTTGGTGTTTTAACATCTGCCCTACATGCATATGCCAGACATGCCTGCTCTGGACAGCCCATAATATGCCTGAGTCACTTTTCCTTGGCTTCCTGCCTCTCTCGTCACCCCTCCTATTTGGGAAGAGTGCCACTCCCAGCCATGCTTCTCCAATATAAACCAACAGTCCAGAATGTCCCTTCTTTAAAAAAGAAGGCTCTCTTGGACCACTCTACAGTTGTCCTAACCACCCCGAACCCAGATGCCTGGCAATACAGAGAGCCCCTATGCCCTAGAGCCCTCCGAAATCATTCAAACTAGCCAAACTTAAGCCTGCTAGGTCTGCCTCACCCATTTTGTCCCAAGGAAATTATAACAAAGGTGCTTGCCCGTAGTACCCCCTCTGTCTCTGCCTGTTGACTGTTCCCAGTGCTTCTCTGTGTGGCTCATCCTCTTGAGACCCTCACACTGTATGCTTTTTCCTTTTGGGAACTGGAAGTAATAAACTATCTTTAAACGGCAATAATTTTCCACTCTGTTGACCTTGCTATACCTCAAATTTGCTGTAAATACATCTTTTTTTTAAAAATAAGCCTAGGTATTCCAGTATAACACACCTGGTGGATATGTCTGTTTTTTGGGTAACGTTAACCTGTCGATCTGTCTCCTGCCAAGGCGCCAGTTTCTTGCCCTGTCTCAGAGGAAAGGGAATGCCAGTATATCCATACAGTTCTCAATTGACTTTTGTGGCCTGGGTTACTTAGCACCAGGCCCTTGTCACCTTATTTCGGGGATCCACAGATCTCCAAGAGCCAAACTGTCTCCAGGATCTTTTACTCTCAGAATGGCATCCCAAATTTTAGCACTGTTCATCCTGTGCTTGTCCAGGCCTCTGCCACAAGAACTGCATCTGGAGCTCTGCATGTGCTCCTTCGGTGCCCAGGAGGATTCTGGCAGCCCTTTAGCTTTGGCTGAGGAAGGTATCAGTATACAATTGGGAGTGGAGAGACAGTCACATGTTGGGTGCTGTATTTGGACTCTGGATCCACACTGACTAGGTTTGAATCCTAGCTGTACTACTTATTAATTGTGTAACTTTAGTGTCACCTAATCCCTCTCTGCCTCACTTTTCTCATTTGTAAGATAGATACGATAATGATAAGAATAGTACCTACTTCATGTTTGTTGTATGAGTTATTATATTTAAAGCGCTATGTAGGCAGCAACTGATGCTATCATTTCTTTAATGTAGTCACACCTTTCCTAATGAAGTAAAAGGAGTTAACAAAAAGAACACTTTTTTTTCTTTTCGCCTCATGACAATTTTGATTCTAACAAGACTCTAAACATCTACTGAGCAGACCTAAGGAAATGAAAAAATCGGTAGAACAAGTTTCAACCATCATAATCACTATATTCAAAAAGATTTGAAAGTAGGTGGCTGTGGGTGGCTTGGAGTTATATACCTAAATCTTAAATTATTTTTTTGCATCTGTTACGACAAATCAAATACATGTGTTTTGAAGGCAGATACAATGTTTTTATTTTTTATTTGAGAGAGACAGAGAGAGAGAGAGAGCATCAGTGGGGGAGAGGGGCAGAGAGAGAGACAGAGAAATCTTTTTTTTTTTTTTTTAATTTTTTTTAACATTTATTTATTTTTGAGACATAGACAGAGTGTGAGCAGGAGAAGGGCAGAGAGAGAGGGAGACACAGAATCCGAAGCAGGCTCCAGGCCCTGAGCCATCAGCACAGAGCCCGACGTGGGACTCGAACTCACAGACCGCGAGATCATGACCTGAGCCGAAGTCGGCGGCCCAACCGACTGAGCCACCCAGGCGCCCCTGAGAAATCTTAAACTGGAGCTGAATACAGGACTCTATCACAAGACCCTGGGATCATGACCTGAGCCAAAATCAAGAATCAGACATTCTACCAACTGAGCCAGTCAGGTGTGCCAAGATACTGTCTGTTGTTTTTAAATGAGCAAAGGGCATGCATAAACATTGCACAGAAAAAAAAAAAAAAAAAGAATGTAACAACTAATGAAATAATATTGAACCTCATCTAAACTTTGGGGACGTGGAAATCAAGCAAGCTTTGGGATCTTGGTGGAATACACAGATAACATATGTTTAGAAAATAGGAAATACAGAGATGCCTGAGTAGCTCAGTAGGTTCAGCGCTCGAGTCTTGATTTTGGCTCAGGTCCTGATCCTTCAATTTGTGAGATCAAGGTTAGGCATCCAACTCAATTTTGGCTCAGGTCACCATCTCATGATTCATGAGATGGAGCCCTGAGTTGGGCTCCACACTGACAGAGCGGAGCCTTCTTGGGATTCTCTCTCCCCTCTCTCTGACTCCTCCTTCACTCCCATGCTCTCTCTCTCCCAACTTAAATAAACATCAAAAGAAAAAAAAAAGAAAAAGAAAATAGGAAAGACAAGAAAAAAAAGAAAATAAACACAATTACAATTATTTATCCCACTATGTAGAAAGAACTATTGTTAACATTTGAATCAATTACCTTCTCTCAGTTTTTTGTGTATGTTTCATACATTTTATATGGCAATGCATACAAAATTTTTTGAAACAAATTATCTGCACCTAATATTGCACCAGGAGGATATTTCATATCATTAAATACTATTTGAAATGTATCTTAAATATATTATTTCTCTCTTAACAAAACATATTTAGCCATTTTCCTATTGATGCATACATATTGTTTTCAAATTTTTACTGTTTCAAATAACACTGAAATTGATGTCTTTACATTTCTAACTTTCTTTTTCAAATTTTGTCTGCAAGTATGAGAAACCAACTTGAGTTTGCCTAAGGCCAAAGAGGGAGGGAGAGTGGTAGAAGAATTTATTGGAAGATTGTGGGGTATCTAACTTTCACAAAATTAAAGTTAAAATAATGGCTATCATTTTTTAACCTGTCAAGTTGAAATTGCTTCTTTTCCTAAATTATAATATTTAACATTGGCAAGGGTGTGATGAAAGAGACAACCTCAACCAGTGTTGGGGTGGGGGAGAAGTGCTAATAGAACAGGTTTTCTGCAAAGCAAATTGGCAATTCTTTGAAGAAGTTTCAATGGTAATACTCTTTGAATTTTATGCCACTTATCTTCTCTGTGAAAGTAGGTAGATGGACTCAAATATTTCTGTATAACAAATTATAAAGAATTTTTGGGGAGAGTTGTCTGTCTAGCCCTCTCCATTCTACCTTTCTTTGTTTTGTCTTGCCCATCATTTTTTATAAGGGAGTTTTTGGCATCCTGAAATGCCTGTATCACTTTGCCTCTCCTATGTAGTTTAGTTGCCCAAGGTGGGCATCTAATGAAAACGGGCTCAGAGATTTCCTGAGGATTTGCGGTATTGAAAGGAGTGGTGACTGGCACAGTTGGCAGCAGAATTAGTTTAGAGCAACACTAATTAGAAAGGTCCATGGGACCCGTCCATCAAGATCCCAAGGCCTACTTGGGTTCCCATGGTCACCAAAGCGTAATTAAACATTATTTCGATAGTTGTTTCTATTCTCTTCTTCTTATTCTTCTGGGCAATGTTTATTCATGTCTTTTTGCTCATGTAAAATTATGTTTGCCTTAAAATGTATATAATTTGTATGAAAGGAAGCAAACAAAAATTTGGGACTTAGGTTTATCCTAGTCATCCACAGCCTGTACTTTCAAATCCTTTTGAATCTGGTGATTATGATGGTAGAAACTTATTGTCCTTATAGTTTCATTCCCTTTGGTCTGCTCAGTAGATGTGTAGAGGCCTGGTGGAGTCTAAAATTGCCACAAGGCAAAAAAAAAAAAAAAAACCAAAATGTTCTTTTTATTAATTCCTTTTGCTCTATTAAGAAAGGTGTGACTACATTACAGAAAATAACTGGAATAGGGAGCACCTGGGTGGCTCAGTCGGTTAAGTGTCCGACTCTATAGATATCAGCTCAGGTCATGATCTAGTGATGGTAAGATGGAGCCCCACATGGAGCCCAGCATGGAGCCTGCTTGGGATTTTCTCTCTCTCTCTTTCTCTGTCCCCCACCCCTGCATATGCTCTCCCTCAAAATAAATAAGTAAATATGAAAAACATTTTAAATAAAAAAATAAAATAACAGCAACAGCTAACATCTACATAGTGCTTTAGATGTAATAGCCCATGCAACAAACTTATGAAGTAGGTACTATCCTTGTCATCTATTTTACAAATGAGAAAACTGAGGCAGAGAAGGAATAAGCGACATGACTTAAGTTACACAGTTAATAAGTAGCACAGCTAGGATTTGAACCTAGTCAACGTGGCTCCGGAGTCCAAAGGACTAATTTGTATGCCATGCGTTTTCTCACTATAAAATAAATTTGCTTATGTAAAGAGGTTTTATACTTTTCCTATACCTATCATCTATTAAGCATAGTTTAATATATTAACTATTAAAGAGATCAGCCAATGTGTTTGCTCTTTGAAAATATAAAATTAAGAGTATTTTACAATAAAAATTCACAAGTTATCATTTGCTGTGGAGTTTTATTTTCTGGGCTAAAGATAACTGTGAGGTAATGTCATAGAGAAAAAGTCTAGATTCTTCTCAGCTGTGTGATTTTTGACAATAACTTAAACATTAAAGTCAGACTTGTTACATGCAAGGTAAATGTATCTGCTATGTTTGCTTTCATAAGTTATTAAGGATATCAGATGAGATGGCTCATGGAAAGGTTTGTAAATTGTGATATCATATAAAATGTAAGTATGTATTATTATTAATATAGTTTGTGCCATTAGGGAGGAAATTACATATTCCCATTTATTCAGAAAAGTTTTTAGAATTAATTTTAGGATGAGCAATATCACTTCTATTAGGAAATGACATAAAAATATGTCAGGACTGGTGAGAAAAAAGCTCAGAGGGTCAACACGATAGTGCAAAATAAAAATATGGTCCTTAATTATTTTCTTCATCAGGAACCGTGCTTAAAAGTCAATGAATATGAAAGAAACAAAGATGTTGGAAATTTCCTTTTGTATTTCAAAAGTTGCTCTACGTCCTGTGTGTATTTTCAGGACCACTTTGGAATCTATATACTTAAATGATGACAGAGAATTTCACTTACAGCAGAATCTTTTATGACTCATAAAGCCTTGCTCTGCTTAAGAATAAATTAAGAGAAAATACTTCTTTTGGCAGTTCTGAATATTTTAATAGAGTAAAAATATATGTTAATTACCTATTCTGTTTCATTATCTGTGGCCTATTTTAATTTTAAGCAAGTTTTTGTTTCCTCCTACTCCCAAATTTCCACCAATGGCATTTTTTTTTTTTGGAATGTAAATTAATTGGATGTTCTTCAGTTCTTCTTCTCTTCACTGTCTTGCAAGATTGGACCCACTTGACCATTACCTGTTTAAACTTCTATTCTTCCTTGGATTCTGCTTCCTTCTGAAGTTCCTTCTGTTTTTCTTACTGGCTCTTCTACCTCACATGCCTTACAAACTGAGGCGCTGCTTGGTTAAGTAATCCCCCGCATACTTGCTTGCTCTGTGTGATCTCATAGACTGTCATCGGTTCCACTCACATAGGATGTCCTGGAAGTATGTAGTTCTAGCTGAACTCTCCCATATTCCTACCTGCCTTTTTCATATATCCCTCTGCATATTCCAAAGGCATTTAAAAATTTGTTTAATGTTTTTATTTTTGAGAGACAGAGACAGAGTGCAAGTGGAGGAGGGGCAGAGAGAGAGGGAGACACAGAATCCGAAGCAGGCTTCAGGCTCTGAGCTGACAGCACAGACACGGGGCTCAAACTCACTAACCGTGAGATCATGACCTGAGCCAAAGTTGGATGCTTAACCGACTGAGCCATGCACGCGCCCCTCCAAGGGCATCTTAAACTTAACATAACTCAGATGAAACTCATTACCAGTTTAGCACTGTTCTTTGGCTTCCTATGTTTCTTATCATTGATAATAGTACCATATAATCATGTAAATTCAAAAGCTTGGCATTATCGCAGATCTTCTCTGTCTCTCATACACAATCACCCACCCATCCCAACTCTATTCTTTTTATTTTTTTAAGTAGGCTCCACACCCAGCATGGAGCCCAATGCAGGGCTTGAACTCATGACCTTGAGATTAAGACCCAGACCTGACTGAGCCACTCAGGTGCCCCTCTCCTCTTGTTTTAAATATGTCTCAAAGTCTGTCCCAAGCTCTAGGCCAGTATGTTAATTTCGGTCCCCATCCTTCTCTCTCATCTTACCAGAACAAATAATTTCCTAACTGGTCTTGGAGATTTGGGATTTTGTCTCTGCTACAGTCTCCACTCGCACTCTCAGTAGAGTAATTTTCCTAAAACAGTTTTCATTCTACATTTTCTTTACTCCTAAAATTTAGAGTGATTTTTCAGCTTGATAGTATTTCAGTATGCAATCAGAATGAAGCTCTTTGTATAGACGATGAAATTTTGGAGGTCTGGAGCCGAGGGCCAGGAAAGAATTCTTGAGACATCTTTGGTGCAAAAAGGTGATTTTATTCAAGCATGGGGACTGGACTCCAGAGGCAGGAAGAGCTGCACTGGGGTGTGAGAAGTGACTGGTTATATGCCTCGGGATTTGGGGGTGGAGGAGGTGGTAAAAGCAAAAGGGAAGTTTCCAAAAGGACTTTCCTATGCTAAAGAGGATTCTTAAGATACCAGGGGCCTAGCTATTGTCAAGCTAAGGTGTTTTGTTTTATTCTGTTTTGTTTTCCCTCTAGCAAAGTACTAACATTAAGACAGTAGGGACTTCCTGAAGGAATGGTAAACTCTGTATTTGCCTCAAGTATTTGTCAATGGGATGCAGCTTATAAAGAAAGTTAATGTTATTTACATTTTCTTCTTGCCTTTGTTCCCTACATCACTATGGAGGAGTGATCTTAGGGTTCCGGGAAACAGAGTCTATGGGTTTCTGGAGGTCAGGCTATTGATAAGATTGCCTTTTTCTTGTCATTTTGTAAGACGTTTGTAAACTGCTGGAGACTCGTATCCTGCATGACTGTGATCTCTACCAGTTAACCAGTTTTTACCTTTCCTTTGCTCCGGGGCAGCCAGGAGTGCCTGAGAATGTCACAAGTATCCCACTCGAAGTGGAGGGGAGGTTTGCAGACTGTCAGCTTGCCTTATGCTCCTCGGCATAGAGGTCCTTTTCCACCTTTATGTACTTACACGAGATCTCTCTCTAACTTCGACTTCACACGATATATATCTACAGCAACACCGATCTACTTCTCCTTCCCTACACTTGCCCGGTGCCTTTAGATGCGGTCTTCCTCTGCCTGTGATTTATCTATCTCTGTTCCCTGTCTAGTCAAGTCATACCTACTCATAAAGACCTAGTTCAAATGTCATTTTCTTGGTAATTTTCCTGAACACTCAGGTACTTTCTCGAGTTTGCTGCTAGAACACTTTTAAAATAGTGTTAGTAGTGCTGCTTTTCTAATCTCCATTATGTACTTATGTCTTTCTTTCTTCTGCTTCTCTAGCACGTTAGATTTTTGAAGGTCTCAAAACCCTCTCCTCTTTTTCTACCTTGCCTCTTCCCTTTTATTCATTACTGTCCACTCATAGACGTTCAGTAAATGCAGGTTTGATACAAATAAAAGAAAGAGGAAAGAAATGTAAATTGCAAGAAGACAATCCAATTGTGGACAAATATATTTGTGATATATGGTGTAATTTCTCCCTGCAAAGAAAATATCAATTCATCTTGTCCGACTTGGTTTTTTTTTTTTTCTTTTCTTATTTGATAAAATTACATTATTTTTCTTCTGTGTAAGAAAATTTTCATTAAAACTTCAATGTTAAAGGAAAAATATAGAATAAATGTATCAGAACATTGGGAGCAATATGTAATTTGGGCCCAGTTTGCAATAAACATTCTTAATTAATCATATATTTAAGCGCCCAATGAATGAGATGTTATTGTACTGGTGGAAATTGTCCAGAGGGTAACTGAGGTGAGGCATTGTTTTAAATGATTCAGGATGTGTTCTATCCATTAGCTAAAGTTTTGTTTTGGTTTTTGTTTTTGTTTGCTTAAAACTTTTAACCAAGTAGATGATCTATGTTTTTGTTGAAGGAGAAAAAGAGAGATCCAAATTTCTCTTGTCTGTTCTCTGTAGAGTCTACAGTGAGCTCATAGGCATAATCTAAACATCCTGATGACATGCTAATTACATTCTAAAAACAGTTTCCACGATTGAGAACTTTAGTTCTAAAGATCAAATAATATCCTGAAGGGTGGTTTATTATTTTTTTAAAGCATTGTTGAAAATGAATCTTTTATTTTTCTGAATTGGCCCCATTTTATTTTTATTGACTTTTTGTCAGCAAGATTCATCCTGGTCCTTTTAATTTGCACCGCGCAGCAGACATCACCTTCAGCGACCCTTGCTCTCTCCCACTCAGGATAAAAGTTCAACAAGTGCAAAATCCAAAAGATGACAGGCAACTGATAGATAATTTGCAGTTAGAGAATTTTCTTAATTACAAACCTATTTCTAGGCAGTCATAGTGTTGAATAATAAGAATTTGACATCCTACGAACTAGACTCAAGAATCGACCTGCCACATTCCAGTGCACATTTAATCTCTCTGAACCTCAGTTTTTTCATCTGTCAAATAGACATTACACAGTTTATTTAAATATGATGTTTTCAACAGAAAAATAGTATGTAGTTTAATCTATTTTTATTTTTATTATGCTCATTACAGTAGTATTACCAAATTATAGATTGTTCTCCCTGATTTCATGTACACACATTTATTCTTCCTCTAATGTATATTTTTAAAACAGAAATATAGAATTTATAGACTTGAAGACATGTTGTCCAAAACTTTATAGTAAAAATCCATTAAAGAGTGACTTATTGGGGAAAACAATGAGAGAATGAGTTTATGCAGTATTTAACTACCTGAATGCGTATTCAATAGACACTTAGTGAACACTTATCATTTTGCATAAAATATTCTATACTGAGTGAAGTGTAGAACATGAGATCTTCTGAACTAGGTGGGTTCTCATCTTCTGGAAATGTGCAGTTCCGTAAATTACTCACCATCCATTGTTTGAATCATTAATTCAACAGTCAGCTTTTCTCATTCAGCATTTATCTGTCATGTCCCTAAGGGCTTGAGTTTTGTTGAATGGCCAATACTTTTATCTAAAATACGCTTTTTACTACAGTTAAGCAATTATAAAACAAGAGTTATGGAAATATGACAATCAAGATAAAATGTAATAAATGCCCTTCTGGTAAATTTGCAGTAGAGACATTCTGTTTAGACAATTGGTAACAATTGTTTCTGAACTCTCTCTCTTTTTTTCCCACAGTATTAGGCAACATTATGTACACGTTTCAAAAATATGGTTCTATTAGGGCTTGAGGCTGATAAAACTCATCTTTTCCTTTTGAATGAGTTATCAAACAATTGAAAAATAACACCTAAGAATCATACAGAGGCAGATCAATGTGTCACCTTTATTATTCAAGGTTGTTGAGGGAATATGGTTTAAATCTGCAGTCAGTTAGGTTTCCTAACACTTCCCCATTTGCACCTCGTCGCCCAGAACCTCTGGCCTCTCCGGTTCCTTTACAAGGCCCCTCGGGG
Organism: Paguma larvata; assembly: GCA_030068075.1. NCBI lineage: Eukaryota > Metazoa > Chordata > Mammalia > Carnivora > Viverridae > Paguma > Paguma larvata. The sequence continues at coordinate 25,526,572 of CM057838.1, forward strand.
TAAATTATGCCATTGTAGACCTGCCACCATGGAGAAGCAGATAGGAGAGCTTCCTGAGGACAGGGTCGCAGAAGGGAATAAACCTAGAAGGGGCAGAATCAGGCAGGGTCTGTTCCTTCTAAATTCACTAATTAGTGAAGGAACCCCTTCTCTGTTAGAAAGGAAGTAAAATATTTCCATCTTCTGAAAACACTTGAGGAAGAGGGAGAAATGATTCCTCCTAACGCTCTGTCACAGTATATCCCTTCACAATCCTCATGTCCTTGAAGTAATGCATAATGGATTTTTATTTTAAAAATGTGGATATATTTAAACATTCCTAATTTGGGGGTATCTGGAGTTGTGGTACATGGTTTTGGGTCCATGGTTCAAATATAATCTGTCAAATTTTTATTTAAAAATGTATGATTTTAAAGGTGGGAAAAGTATAAAATATAACTAAATACTTTTATAGATAAGGAATTTATCTTGTATAACATTTAAGAGGCTTGGCTAAAGACATGCATAATGACTTCTCTCCTAAACTGAGTTTTATTAATCTTCAGAATCCTAGTGCCTGGTACAGTGCCTTGCACTCAAGTCTGTTAAATGAATGAATTAATGAGTAAATGAAGAGGCATAGTTCTAATAGTGATTTTGTTACTAACCTAAATCTTTTGATATTATGTCACAGTTCTTGTGGGCAAGAACAAAGGCCAGAGTTTTCTCTGTAAATTTGAAAAAACAAAGCAGAGAATTCAGACAGATATTTATCAACTGAATCATAGCCTTCAAGATATATTATGATATGATTAAAACATTAATTTAGTTAGCTATAGTTACTAATCAATGGTAATTGAAATTTTGTTTTCTAAGTTTTACAGAATTATGATTTATCAATGATGCCTTAGAATTTCAGAAGGTCTTTTAACATAACTATTATGCAGACTTTTTTGGACGGTAAATTTCTTCCCTAGAGATAAATACATGTGAATCAATAATTTCATTTTTTATTAAATTTTGAATTTCCACTTTAGAAATAACTTGTTGGTTACTCATGGAGACCAATGGAAACCTGTCTTCATGACCTTGGCTGTTTTTGTAAAGAACAGTGAAGAGTCTGAGATCTTACCCTAGTGGCAAGCAAAACAAGTGGCCTGACAAGAGTTCCTAGGATGCTGGCAGAAGACCCAACATTCCTCAGTGAGAGACAAAAAACTTTATTACTTATGGCTAGCAAGTAGTGTGAACCTATTTGCATGAGTTCTCTTTATCCCCAGGAGATAAGGGCCCAGATGAATGTTTCCACGAACAGTGGGCTGTGTTACAGGAGAGGGAATGTGGTTTTATAATGGACAGTACACGTACCTATCCTTTGCTCTGGAGGAGACACTGCCTCCCACATCTAGGGCCAAAACTGCACTTGTACTTTACTCCAGAGAAAGATACTATCTTCATCTTTCAAGGCTTTTGGCAATAGTCGGTGCCCTTAAAGAAGTGTGGAAACACGAGACACCCATGGTGAGTTGTCCTTCAATAGCTTTCTGTTGAATGTAGACATACACAAGTGCAATGCCTCAACTATGAACTGGGAACTTACATTATAAAACTTAGTACTAGATACTGTGTAATACAGAGTGATGAGAAAGCTATGGTTCATGTCCTCAAAGAGTTAAAGTATGTGCTTACACACACACGTATTATAAACACAGTGAAGTAAGTACTCTGAGGCAATTCGTATAGAACTTAAAACGTTTGTGCTTGATGTCAGAGATGGTAGAATCACTCTAGCATAGTAGGTAAAGATTGAGGCTGAACTGCTTGAGTTTAAATCCAACTCCCCTCAGGGCACCTGGGTGGCTCAGTTGGTTAACTGTCCAACTTTGGCTCTGGTCATGATCTCACAGGTCATAAGTTCGAGCCCTGCGTCAGGCTCTGTGCTGACAGCTCGGAGCCTGGAGCCTGCTTCTGATTCTGTGTCTCCCTCTCTCTCTGCCCCTCCCCTGCTCGCACTCTGTCTCTCTTTCAAAAATAAATAAATGTTAAAAAAGATTTTAAATCCAACTCCCACCAATTACTGTCTTCTAAGTATATAATATTTACCCACCCCCTCTTCAATTTCTTCATTGGTAAAGTTTATATTAATACCTACTTCATAGGGTGGTTGGGGTGGGGATTAAATGACTTACTATGGGAAAGAACCCAGAATAGTTTCTAAAACATGCTGTCTGTTAAAAAAATGCTTGCTCTGTAAAATCTAACTTCTATCACTCTTTATCATTCGACCTTAAAAGAATTTACTTTACTTCCTTTCTGAGTCATGTTTTTCTCACTTATAAAATAGGAGTGATAGTTCATTAGTGGACTCTGAGTCATAAATTAAAAATGTAATGAATATTCTTAGTCAAGAATTAAAACTGGTAGATGCAATTAATAAAGAGACATATACTACATATAATTGAAGGGATAGATTTGGCTTTCTTCTTTCTACCTTTCAAATTTCTTTTGATTCACAGCTGGTAGAATAATGCAGCAGGTGCAGGTAGAGGGTGTGGAGGAAGCAACATAATATTAGAATAATATTAGAAGAATATTACAAAAATCTATTCTTGATTTTGTCATTAATTAACCTATTCACAAAATCTACTGATTGGCTAATATTTGGCAATAAGTATGACAGAGGCCCTTGTTTTTAAGAAACTCACAGTAGTGGCTCAAGACACTTACATTCTTTTACGTAGCCTGGAGGAAGCGAAGGTGATCAGGAGGTCACATTTGACCTCAGCATTGGAAGATGAGTCAGAACAATGTGAACAAAGGTACAGAGAGAGAAAAAAAACAAACCACCAGATGCAGCGTGTTCTGAGAGAGCACTTAAAAAGTTCAGTGTAGCCCCCTTAGAGTCTGAGGGGTAGGTTGGATTGATCCCTGGAAGCCATGTGGAGAAGGATCTAAATGCATTTAAGAGGTTAGCCTTAATTCCACAGGCCTTGCGGAAGCTATTAATGATCTTGGCTGCTGCTGCTGCTGAGCAAAACTGGGGCAAGAGCAAGGCACTTGGAGAAAAATCAGATTCTCGGCCTGATGATTCTGGAGAAAAAACTGACCCAACCCTTTGGTGCTATATTGTTTTAGCAAGTAGAAGGAAGTACTCTGAACTTAATAAGCACTAGAAGGAACCATGTAGCACACCAAGCCCCTTAATCACTCTTAGTGGTTGTGGACTCAAAGTACCTGAATAAGGCTCTTAAACATAAATGCTGACCATTGAGTTGGGAAAAGACAAGTACTCGGTGTTAAACACATATTCTACCCTTTAGTAGCTCAGTGATGAGCATATAGAGTGTGGCCAAGGATTAGAATAGAACTGCTTTGCTTTATGGGCTATTTTACCCACCACCCCACCCCCACCCCCACCACATCACGTGGCCCTGCGGCGATTCTGTTTTTCCATTTAATGGTAAAAGTATCACTCTGTAAGAGCTTATTTCTTAACATATGGGACATTTTTTTTCAAGTGTTTACATGACTTTACAATGTTTAGTGGAGTTAGGTATTGAATTGCCAAATACGTAGATTTTACTGTAATGTTGTTACGCCAGTCCCCAAACTCTAGCAAAAAATATTCTCGTTAACTGCTATTACCTTCATCAAACATATAACCTCTCTCGGCAGGGCTCTAGCTCCCTAGGCGAGCCCATTATCAGCCCCCGCACTTCAAGCCAGTGCACAAGCACCAGCTGTCAACGGTGCTTTCAATCCAGCTGTCAAACCAGGTGTGGTAGGCTCAGCGCTGCGCTCTGATGTTAATGATGGATTAATTAAGGCGGTGTGTGTGTGTGTGTGTGTGTGTGTGTGTGTGTGTGTGTGTGTGTGTGTGAGTGTGCGCGCGCGCGCGCGCTGGTGCAGTGGAATCTGGCGAGCAGTTTGTGCACTGCTTCTGGCTGGGATCCCATGGTGGTCTTCAGTGTATTCCTTGGGGACTTCCTCTCTACTTGCCAACAGGTCTGTACACTCCGCTCTAAAAGCAAACAATCAGCTTATTTGAATTAAAAACAAAGAACTCTGTGACTAATTCACCAGAGTTCATGATCTTGACAGAGAAAGAACAGTGCTTATTTGACAAATCACAAAAGGAGGTGGAGGTGCTCTTTTTTCTTCTTACTTTTGCAGAGTAGACCAATCTGTAGGTACATTGCTTGTGCTTCATAAACCAGCGGCATGTCATGATAGCCTTAGCTTATAAAATAATAGGATTTTGCAATATTTAAATGTTTCCTATAAACATGTTTGACGTGTATTTTTGCAGGATGACTTTGTTGATAACACTGTTGACCTTTGGAATTGTTCCCCCTCCACATTAGTTGCCTCTTTATTATTGGTTAGGCTTCTTCTCTCAAGGCAATCTATAGATTTTTCAGCTACAGAGTTATAAACCACTGCCCCCAGGTTGCTCACTAGTAGGGTCCTATCTGGTAACACATTCTTCAGGACTTGGGGACCTATTACTCAGGGACTCAAATGCTTTGATTATAGAGTATACTCCATTGTATCTTAGATGAAAAATTCAGGCTTCCATTTTTTTTTATGATGGAATAACAACAGCATTAACGACAATAATAACTACAATTAATTGAGCACCTATTTTGCCCTGGATTTTAAATACACTAGGTACAATAATCTCCTTATATATCCATTTCACAGAATAAGTTAAAGTTTAGAGAGAGCAAGTAACTTGCCCAGAATTGTATAGCTCATAATGAAGAATGCAATGCATTTGGAGAAGATAAATATTGAAGACATCAGGGATTTATTAGGAAGGAAAGGAGAAGCCATAAGGAAACAAACCAAGGATGTGGACAACCCAGAGCCTCACAGGAACAATGACTGTTAGGATACAACAGAACCTTGTGGCCGCAGCACACGTACCTTGAGTAGGGAGTTGGGATACTGCAGGGTGGAGACATGACATGTTAAGGAGTGTGAACTTGTATTTATTCTCCTTACAAAAAGGGACTGTTGAAAGACAATCGTTTTAGTTTTTAGAAGATAATGGCAATAAGGAGGATGCATTAGAGTGCAATGGTAAGAGCATACCATTAAGAAGCCATACCACTGAGGTTTACTCCTTGCTGGGTACAGAAAGCAAAGCATAAGGTGAGCCATGTATAGTCATTGCACTAGGGTCTGCTCTAGGAAGCTGCTTGACTAGGAAAATGTCAGACATCTAGACATACAGTGTTATTATTGCCTCATAATAATAATAATAGCTAGCATCTGAGTGACTAGTGCATGCCAGACACTACTTTAAGTTCTTTTTTTTTTCAATGTTTATTTTTGAGAGAGAGAGAGAGAGAGAGAGAGAGAGAGAGAGAGAGAGAGAATGAGTGGAGAAGGGGCAGAGAGAGGGAGGCAACCAATCTGAAGCAGTCTCCAGGCTCTGATAGCCGTCATCACAGAGCCCGATATGGGACTCTAACTCACGAACCTCGAGATCATGAACTGAGCTGAAGTAGGCATCTTAACCAACTGAGCCACCCAGACGCCCTGCGATTAATTAATTTTGTCTTTACAACAAGCCCATGAAGTAGTCACAGTGAAGCTGGAATAGGTGATGACATCATAGAGGGTGGTTTCCAGATTTGCCATTTTGACAACAGAATAAAGTTATATTTTTGAGAGATATTTTATTTCAGATTTTATTTATTAGCAACTATAACATTTATAATGCAAATTTAGATTTTATATCTATCGTTGTCAACAAGGAGTCATATTTTGTCTGGGAGCTTTCTGAAGAGGTATAGTATTCTATAGACTGTATTTTTAGGGAGAAGTTTCACATTTGAGGAATGACAATTAGATCATATTATTTCTGGATATCAAGGAAATATTTTATACACTACCTTACCAGTTCTCACCAGAAAAATAAATTCTGAGTGGCTTGAATGTGCACTACTGTCAAGTGGATTTAAAACAGAGTGAAGGGACCCTAAGCAAAGGGTAATGATAGCAATAATAATGATAAATGGCAATGCATTGGGTGAGGAACATGGAGCACAGTTGGCTGCTTTTATTTAAGATGTCTTGGTAATGTTAAAGCTGCAAAAAGCATTAATAAATGAGTATGTAGTGCTGTAATCTGAAATCTTTTTGCAGATATCTTGGTCTTGCCCAATGTAATTATATATTGCTATTATTATTTAATTAAAGATAAAAAATCACATCAATTAACCTACATGGTATCTCAAGTATCACAAATATCTCAAGAACTGTCATTGGTTGTCTGCTTATTGTTATATAAGCCAGGACCATTTAACTGCCAAAGTGAACAAATGCTTAGTTTTCAAGATGAAGAAAGAAGAGAAATGCAAATGGTCTTTACTTCCAGTCAAGGATATTAATTTTTTGCAACATTTTTGCCATCAGAACTCTTCAGATAGAGGCCCAACCTATGCTAACCAGCTGGTGCATAGTTTAAAATAGTAACAGCAGATACATGGAAGTGAATTTAAAAGGAAAGATGTATTCATTTTTAGAAGAAAATGTTGACTCTAAAATAGTATTAATGTGTATATGCAAATTGTTTTAGCTATGACTTCATAATTTGTAATGGTATTCAGCTTGACAATGTTTACACTTGGTAATGACTTCCTTTATGAGTGATAATTGATCTACTTCATTATCATATTAAATCCTTGATCATATGCCATTAGGTTTGATGTAATAAATGATCTGTGTGATTTTTAGTGTAATGAACTAATTAGACTAATTAAAATCAATATGTGTGCCAATATTATACTTTGAATCCAAATGCTCTTTCTTACTCTGCTGGCTTAAAATCAGCAACTCAGTAAAAAGGATCTAATGCTGATTTATGAGCGCTTGAGGAACATGAGGCAGAATAAATTGCTTGTGGTAGTAGAGACAGCATTAGCGAAGTATAAGATACTAAGTGCATTGTAAGGTCAGCAATAAGGGCGTACTTACACATGTAGTTAGATGGCCCCTTAAACCTCCTCTTAATACGTCAGAACATCTCAGCAAAATTATGTAGTTTAAATGCCAGTATGATTACTCTGCACTTGTTCATAAACAACATTGTAAAAATACAAGCATCCCACAGGTAATCAGTCTACAATCTAATGAAAATATATATTTAGTTTGATACATGTTTTTCAACAAATGATTTATTTTCTGTTAGTGCGAAGGAAACGCATTCTAAAGCAGAGGTTAAATAAAAATCAATGTGTAGCTCTACAACCTTAAATCATCTATTATTCATTCAGATATCTATAGAAATTATAAACAATAACTTTAGAGAACCTATAGATAAATTCTTCAAAATTAAGCTTCTGTGTCACTTCTTTGAGGAATTCTTTCCTGCTTCTCTCAACTATAACATGTCCCTCACTTGAAGGCTCACCCAAATGATCCTTTTTTCTTCTTTCTTCTTTATTTACCAAACTTTTAATTTAGGATTGGTTGATTAATGGTGATAGAATTTCTGGACTGTAAAATCCATAAAGGATAGGACCATATCGCTGAATCTTCTTTAAGTAGACCTAACCCAGGGCCTTGCTCATGGAAAACGATCTGTTTCTTTAATTTTCTTTTAAACATACATAAGTTTACTTCTACTTCTAAATTTGAGTAAATTTTAGATTATTTTAATGGAAGCTAAATATCATACTCCATTAGTCAAAAGGTATCTGCAATTTTTTTTGTTTTGTTTTGTCTTCAGATCAGATACCCAAATTTTCTCCTCAAAGCCTGGCATGTCTTTCCTGTTTATTTTATAATAATAATAATAATAATTATTATTATTATTATTATTATTTTGAGAGCCGATAGAAGCTGAAGATACATAAGGAAGTGGAATTGGAATGTGGACTTTTAGGCTTATTCATTCTATGCCAGATCAATGGTTCCTTACTTGTTTCCCTCTTACTTGATATCAGGGTTTATAGCTATTGCCAGGAAATGGAACCAGTATGTGATATCATTGGATACTTTCTTTAAAGTCTTCCCTGCTCGGTTTGTTTTACCTGTGTCTTCTGATGATCTAATGTAGGTAGACATTTAATGTGATAGTTTCACTTTAGGGATAATCTTTAGTGATTTGCCTATGAGGCATGTAAAAGAGACTCTCAAGGGATTTCTCCGTCCATTCAGAAACCGTCTCTCCTGTTTCTTTTTCCTTCACACTTCCCATGGCTTCAACTCATCATTCATTCATTCACTCAAAAACAAATGTATTTATTGAGACTTTATGCAAAGTACTATCTTGGTTCTCTGATAAGGAAGATAGGGCTCCCAGTCCAAAGTTATTTCTTGTCTAGGAAGAAAAAAATATATATAAATGGTTCTAATCTAAAATGATATGTAATAAATATTTGAGAGTCTCAAATAAATTGCAAGTAAAATCCAAAGGGGGATCAAACTTCTGGCAGGGTAATTTGAGAAGGCTTTGTAAGCGAGGTAGCATTCAAACTGAACTTCGATGACTAGAAATTATTTTGTCAGGCTGGGATAGGAAGTGACCATACTAGAGAGAATGAAAAGCATGACAACCTCTCTTTCTAAAATAAGATGAACTATTATAATCTAGACTAACTAGGTAGATGGGGGCACCAGTCTAAATTAGCACAAATATGAATTATAGATTATTCATACTGCTTTTGAATACTTGGAATAATTGTGAATTTCATAAATTGATATCCAATAGAGATTCTAAGTATATTTTTTAAATGGCATATATGTATAAGTAATATTATAAGGTCCTTGAGAACTTCTAACATAATGAAAATCTTATGGAACACTGATTTCAAGCCGTGAATCCTAATAATATTTTATCACATAAGAAAGGTGGAGTTCACTAGATTTCCTTGGTGATGGAGGGTAAGGATAAATGGTATCGACAGATACGTTAAAAGGAGACTTGTAAGGAGTGCTCTTAAATCTTAGACAAAAATCTCAATATATAACATAGACAAGCATAGATCTCCTCTCATTGAAACTGGGACCAATCCATTCTCTTGCCTTGCTTCTCATTTCCAGAAACATAGTCTAAAGGCTGATTACTCCTCTGCTCAACACGGGAGGAAAAAACTTGTACAGATTGTACTATTTAATGTTATGGTCTGTGGCATTTGCTCAGAGTACAGGCGGCTCCAGGCGGCCACTCAAAAATGTTTATTATTGTCATTGTTACCTTTACATGAAGCCTTAGGAGCAGACTGTGAGGATTTGGTTGTGACATTTTTGGGTTTTGTGATTTTAACCAAATAGCTTCAAGTTTCAAAGTCTCAGCAACATGTTTAAAATGGGGAGGGGGGTTGAATTAAGCAATAGCTAAGGGTTTAATTTTTTCCTAGTTATATTGTTCTGTGATTCCAATAATAGCATTTTAACTCTTACGGAGATATTCATATTTTTAAAAAACATCGTTTTTTTCAAAGAGAATAATCCTCTAGTGGAATTACAACAATCTGATATATTGAAACAATCTATTCAGGAGATAAAATAGGAATGATATTTGGGTATTTGGGGTGGAATAATGTTTTGGGTAGGAAATGCCATGTGAACAAAATCAGCCTAGAGTCTTTCTTCTTATAGTCAAGTCAATACGTTAGTTCTGGGTTTCTGGGTTTTGTATGTTAATAACCCCGCCATTTCCCTCGACTGTCTCTCTTGTTGTCCTCGTGTGTCTGTATCTGTCTCTCTCTCTGTGTATCTGTCCATCTCTTGCCCTAATCCTGTCTGTCAAGAGATTTCTAGGCTGGAGAAGAGAGATTACAGTCTTTACTTCAACTGACAAGACTTTTTAAAAATTTTCTAAGTAGGTATACCTTTCAATCTAAGTGTATTTATTCTGATACAGAATTTATCACATCTTTGTACCATTAAGTCTTCAAGGAACAGAAGCTGCATTATTTTTGTTGAACTACTTGATGTCTGTAGTATGATTTTTTTCACCACTGTTTACTAAATGTCCCTGGTTTGTTTTTTCCAGGCTGCCCAGAGGTCTTTGACTTTTAATTGTGGTTGCTGAGAAAAATAGATGACTGGGTATTTTCCTTCAGGGCCGGACTCTGTCATTTGATTCCAGTAAATGAAAATAGGCTTAATTAACAAAACAGCAGTAATACCGTCACTGTATGCTGATGGACTTTTGCATCCATTCCTTGTCATGTGGTGGGCCCGAGGCAGACTACGTGTGTGTTAAATTGGAATGAGCACTCTACTTAGGTTGTGACCTTGGGTTGGTCCTGGCTCTGTTAATTCCAAGTTGTGTGATCCAGAGCAGCTCATTGAAAAGTGAGGATGATAGCATCTTCCATGCTGTGGCCTTATAGGGTTGACGTAAAATGCTATATGCAAAAGCAATGTGTAAACTCCAAAACGCTATGAAAACTTAAGATTTCATTATTGATTCTTGCAGCTAATAAATTTAATTTGCATATTTAAGCCTTGAACAAAATACATATTTTATATTAGTAGAATATGGAGTCTGAAAGTTGAAAATTATAATCTGTGTACCAATGAGTATTGATAATAAGAATAAACTGTTTTCTGTAAAAGAGCATTGAATAATGGAAAAGCAACCAAAATAGGGGTTCCAGAAAAAATATATTTTATTTGATTTCAGATTGAGGTTGAATGATATGACTTGAATTTGCCATATATTTATGAGTTTAAAAATGTTCAACTTTCTAATATCTAATGACTTCTATGTTCAAAGCAACATTTTATCAATTATTTTAAATCAATGGCATAAAACGGGTATACATTTTTCTAGAAAATCAAATATATATATATGGTAAAATTATACACTTTTATATATACCTACATATACTTTAATTTCGGATGGGCAAGTGTTTTTTTTTACTTTTTGTCCAAAAAAAATATTCAAAAGGATTTTGGCCATACCTATAATTTCAATTTAATATAAATCTACTTTTCAGTGTTGAAAGTTCTATAGACGTCAAAGAAAATTTTTAATATATATTATGGATCTTTAACATGTCATTCTAAACTCAAAATGTAATTGGAATTGAGATATATTCCAGTTAAACATCTACACTGAATTTAGTAGCATCTTAATTTCAATATGTTACTTTCAAAGAGACATTTTACAAAAAGGATTCCAACCACAAACATTTTGTTATTTTGTTAAGTGTATGGTTTGTGGGTTTTAGGAGCAGGTTTATTTTTGCTGAGTTTTTGTATTTATTTTAATTCATAAATATCTTTCTTGTCCTCTTTTGTATGCTAAGTAATATTTTGTCATATCTCAACATTTTTGAGACAGACTGCTTTTCAATATATCGATAGTCCTGTCATGTCAAGAGTTTTTCTTAATGGCCCCCATGTAGGACCTGACTGTCTTCTTTTTGTGTCCACACGATACTCATCCCATCTCTGTCCTAGCAGTTATGAACATTTACACATTTGTGTACATGATTGTGTCTCCCTAGTAGATCCCAAGTTTCTTGAGGGCAAGGCTTCTTTCATTTTTCTCACTACTTCCGGTGTCCGGATTTGGGACTGACATTTGGTAGTTGCTCAGATAAAGTTTTATAGGAATAAAATAATGAAATAGGGAACGATATTTAAAATATTTCATTTATTGCTGTTGAAACACATTACCAGCTGAAGAAAGAATTCTAGCTTTCCAAAAACCTGTCTGACAAATATCAAATTCCTCATGTGTGTTAGCAATAAAGTCTTTTCATGCATTGACTCTAATATATCTATAATATAACAGGCCACCTGATCCTTTATATATCAACGTCCATGAATATGTATCATATATTTCCCAGGATTATTGTAAGACTTAAAGAAGAATTCAGCTGAGAAAGTATTTTATAAACTGTAAAATGCTATAGAAATGTAGTGCTTACCAGAAGAAATTAGTAGAAGTAAAAGCAGTGAGTTATCGTTGTCACCATTAATAGTGGTTTATTCTAGAATGACATTCAATGCTCAAATCAGCCAGTCTTCTTATCATCACGTGCAAAATCATATTTATTCTCAGCTTTGTATTTGGAATACCCACTCGTTCCCTTGCTTCTACTGATCTCTGCAGTTTTAATGGCATTTGCATAAAATCCCTTTATGGAATTTGTTAAAACTGACTTTACAGGGTGTTGGTTATCTTGGTCACTACTATGTAGGACACCTAGAAAGAACCCACTTGCCCTTTTCGTGATAGTAACAACCTAAACATTTGTTTCAGTGTTGTTGGAATTAGTAAGTTGTACTGCACATACCTGGCTTGGGTGTGTGAACCAAAGTAGGCCAATTGAAGTTTAAATTCTTAGAAGAAATGATGTTAACTAATTTTCTTAATGTCTTAGTGTCATTGTTCCTGCCACCTAGTTCCCTGAAGTGTCTGTGTACTTTCTAAGTCAGTTCTTCGGCTTTCTAAAAATATTTTTAATGGACTGGGAACCATTTCATACCTTTTTGATAAATCTCCTCCTGGTACATGTTAATTTGAGTTATACATGACACAAAACCCCTAACTAATCCTAGGACCATGTATCTGTGAGTTTTATGATTATTTTTACCTAATTAGAAGGAATGGTTGGCATGAGTGTAATTTTTAACTCTTTTTGAATACTCTAAAGCCTTTTGCATTGTGTTTTCTTTTGTATGTAGGTGTACTTACGTAATGCCGAATGAATAATTTATCAACAATAAGTGATGTCTGATTGAAGTAGAAATAGCAGGAATGTGAACTTTAACTTTTATGGCATATTTCCTGTGGCATTTAAATTATAATATCCACCTGCATTCACGCTGTTAAAGAGAATGACTCAAAGTAGCATAATTGAAAGGAAATTACTTTCACACTTCTACACTTTCCATGTTTAATAACAATCAGACACAAAATTGTTGTTTCCTAAAGTCAAAATAAGTATTAGAGGTTTATGATCCTGTCCTCTTGAGTTTAGAAATAACTTAAATCCAACTAGTAACATCACTAGTTGTTTTTTCTTTTCTTTTCTTTCTTTTTTTTTTTTTTCAGGCCACGAAATTAACATGATATTTAGGTTAGCATTCTGAAGCTGTCTTCTAATCAGAATGGTATCCATTTGTGATTTCATTGCCTAATTAGGTTATATTTTAGTTTCTGATATTTTTCATGGATAATGTTCTGTTATCTTTTTTTTTTTTCGGTGATTACATATGTGGGTATGAGGATAAAGGAAAACACAACGTATCATCTCATAAGATATGTTAATAAATTAAGAACAGAAAAGATACCGGGAAACAAAGTAATAATTTCATCCTTATGTAGGCATTCCGAAAACAAAGTGAAATTTTGCCTGAAAATGAGATAGGCACTATCCGGTGGCCTTTTAAAGTACTCAGTTTGAGAATGTTGACAGATTTTTTTTCTCTTTGAAAACATGTGTTAAAACACGCCACTCAACTTAAGGAGAACTTAGTGAAAAGTTCAGTGACTTTCTTGCCTGTGCCATTTTCATACGTACATTGAATTATAGCCATATTGTGTTTATTTATGTTATGATTATTAGTATCATTATTTTAAATTTGTGTCTCACTGCTTGCCGACTTCCTCTTGATTGGTACAGTGTGACAACAGGTAATAGACACAATAGCAGTAAAACAGTCATCATCACTGCTGGGATGAGAAACCCCTCCTCTTTGCTTATTTTAACCTTCCTCAGCTGGAAAGTTTTGACATCTGCTGGTTTGGGACATGGCTGAGCAGCTGTCAGCAGTGGGGTAGCTGCTCTCAGCAGCAGTTGGCGGGATGGCAGGGTGCCAGCTTGTACCATCTGTGCGCCTGACATTTCATTCTAATTAACAGTAGGGTTAATTGTTCTGGCAGGCTCAAATGTAGTGTCTAACATTACCCAAGGGAAACATGTACAAGTGCAGGAGTGGCAGGGAGCTGGGGACAGCGTCGCTAACAAACCCATCGAGGGAGAGTGGTTAACAACTCCCGATCATTTGACTAGCTGGCCACATGCAAGAAGGTTGAGGTATTTTTTATTCTGATGAATTATGCCAAGCCTGTAATGATGTAGAAGGAATCAAGCTTAGAAAGGCTGAGACTGCTGCCTTAGGGCAATTGTGAAGGAACAATTTGCATGTTATTACTGCATATTCATACCTAATTGTGTTAGGCTTTGCTAATAGAGCAGAATGACAGTATGAAAAATCGAGCAACTGCTTTAGAGGCAACAAAGCCAATGTTTTTTTCTTCCTACACTATGAGTGCTGAATGATCATTTAGACATTTAGTTGCTCAATATGACAAGTCTACCATTTGTTAGCTTGACATATTATAATTTATAAAGCAGTATTCTAATTTTACTTTTAGTTTATTCTTCTCATTTTATACAATATTCATGATAGCAATTTGAATGGGGATATTCATAGCTATTGTGAGTAGTTGCGATTCAAATAAAACTATATTTTGTATGAAGCATTACCATTGTTTTATGATGTATTAATTTTACTGTTTAAATAGCTTTTTCATATGTTAATACAACATAAACCAAAAGTTGATGAGAAATCCGTATTATAGCGGTGCTCATTCACATTGCTATAGTTAATGTCTCAACATTTCCATTTTATAAAGACCTATTTTTAGTGTGGCTTGGACAAAGAAGTTGTCAGGTGGTACAGAGCCAAAAAGTCTGCTGTTTTAGAAAAGTGACTGTACACATTCACTGAACTTGGTATCTGATTCTATCTTCTAAGTAGATAATATTCTTAAGAAATCTCAAGCACAGTAGCACATTTTTTATGTTAGCCCACAATGCCTTTTGAAATCTTTTTATGGAAACCCAGAGAAGACAAAGAATTAGAAAATGTAGCTTTAGAAATCTACATTTAAGAACTAGTAAGATCTATCTTCATTCTAATTTTACTTCTTTTAGATTTGGAAGGCTCTACTTGTATCCCCAGGTTGCCCCAATCTGATATTGGAATATTCATTCATTTCAAATTTTAAGCCAGCTCTCATATCGTATTGCTGGTTTTAAGAGTCCAAAAAATTTTTAGATTAAGTTAATGAATTGAGAAAAAAGTTTCAGTAGCTTTTCTGTCTAAATTATAATATGGTAAAAGTTTTAAATGTGTTTCTCGTAAATTTTAATTTGTTTAAAAATTTCTAACATAACTAGTTCATAATTTATCCTAAACTTGTACTATATGGAATGTTCAAAGTAAGTCAAAACTTTGCCACATGTTAGTTTGCTTTGTGTGTGTGTGTGTTTTTATTTTCTTAAAACACATCTATTTTCTAAAGTGTATGTGGTTAGTTAAATAATATATAGTGTAAAATCCATCCTAACTTGTATTTAAATTTCAAACCCTGGAATTATATAAATACTACATATTTGTAGCTTAATTATGTAGTAAAATATTAGAGGACTGTAATTCAAACAGTGTATGATATGGCTCAGTTAATTTATGAGACCCTAAATTTCAGCTATTGGTTGGTGATTTTATGGCTTGGGACACAGAAATTTAGTCCCCCACATGAGATGTGTTCTATATTTGTACATTTCTGAGTTGGAGGGTAAGTAGAGACTCTTGTTAAATATATGAGTCATCTCTCAGCCAAGAATATCCTCTGTTACCCTCAGTGTGTTCTGGTCAAAGTTTTATACATATTTTTAAAAAGACTGAAGGTTAATGCATCATTTTGGACACTTAGTCTGATATATCATCTAAATTTGAGCAATTACAGAATATTTCATTTGAAATCTAAGCCTAATAAGAGTTCATGGAATGTAAGTCTAACAGTTGTCCTAAAGGCATCATGTTGGGTCAGACTGGTTTTTGTTTGTTTGTTTGTTTGTTTGTTTGTTTGTTTTTTCCTACCTAACTTTTGAAAGGTAAAAAGCAGGACATTATCAAACAAAACAATAGCCACTCCCCCAAAACCCAGAGTTTGATTTGTATGAAACAGGGTTCTTTGCTACAGCAGAGGATGCTTCAGGATCACAGAAATAGAAATAAACTTGTAGAATTTTAGCATATTTCTCTTCCACCATTCTCACCTAAGGAGCTAGAGGCTCATTACCCTCCAAATTAGACTGTTTCACGTTTGGATTGGACATCCTTAACTGTAAGGGAGTGAGATATTTAATATCTTTTTCTCTAAAAACAAAAGGAAGATACTCGAGTCAGTACTTGAGTCAGCATTATTTTTCATTCCACAAATTCATTAAGTGCAAACATAACCCATAGAGTTAAACTTTGAAAAGAAATCAACAATATAATACAGCTAATAATTTTTGAGGAGTATTATTTGTGAAGCAAAGTCTTTATCTTTATCTCTGTTTTCAAATTAAATTTTCCAGGTACAAATGCATGGAACTGTTTAACTGAAGAAAGATAAGTGCCACCCTAAAATCAATAAATGTACCCCATTTTGATTTTTGAAACACAATATCGACCAGGTTCCAAAAGTTCATTTCATTGTCATGTTTACCATTATTATCAATGTCCTGAAAGCTTTTGTTCTCATTTTTTTTTTCTTTCTGGTGGCTACTCTATAACCAAAGGCTCAATGAATGTTGCCCCAGTCTCTCTAGGAAATAACAATGGAATAAAAGCAACAGTTACTGAATGAAGACCGTGTGCCAGAAGTCATTCTAAAATTTTGTGTTTCTTACTTCATTTAAGCCTTACTATGACGCAATAAAGTAGGTACCTTTGCTTTACCCATTTTTCGGAGGAGGAAACAAGCTTAGAGGGCAGTAATGACTTGCCCATAATCACACAGGTGATTAGAGAGGAGCCAGAATTACATTCGGAGCAAGTTTTCTTAATCACTGCAATAGACACACTATCTGAACAGATAAGTAGAAAGAGGAAAACATAAGTACGTGGGAAACATTTACAAAATGTATATAGTTTACCTAGAATCTTCAAAGCCTGCTTTTGTTTATTGTAGAGAGAATGGAAGCCCAGTAATTATTTGTTCAGAAACTGGGAGAGGATTATATAAACCAAAGCATTATACTTTATACCACACCCAGATTTGGGAATTTCACAGAAGAGCTTCCTAGGTGTCATTTCAATGGAGGAGATTGTCTAATGGCACCTATGGGGATTATTTTATTGTAAAGGGATGTGTGCATTCAATGAAATTTCTATTGACTCAGCTTTTTTACAACTGTAGAAAATGAATAGTGATGCAAATAATTTTTTCCATAGTAAGGCAAAGGAATTTTATCCAGTTGAAAAACAATTGTTTCTTTCCCCACAAAATATAACTCCAAATATTACATTTTATTGTTAAATATTAGAAACATCACATTTTTTTTCATTTTGTATTAACAAGTTTTGTATCCATTAGCAAATTCACTTCAGTATTCTCACTTGCATACACACATATTATTGTATATATAGCCAATATACATACATATTATACATAACATATATATTATATATGTATATACATGCATATACATATACTTTGGTAAGCATTATGAGGTTAAAACAAACAAAAAGACAAATTGAAGTGACTAAATTTTACTGAGTGCCTGTTATGAGTCCAGGATTGGCTAAACCCTTTTCATATATTAGCTGTTTATTTATTTGTTTGTTTATTTATTTATTTATTTAAGCAGAAAGAGAGAGGGAGAGAGAAAGAATTCCAACTAGGCTCTGTACCATCAGCGCAGAGCCTGTTGTGGGGTTCGAATCCACACACTGTGGAATCATGACCTGAGCTGAAATCAAGAGTCAGACACTTAACCGACTGCACCGCCCAGTCGCCCCGTATATATTAGCCATTTTAATCCTCACTGTAACTCTATATGGTAATCATCAATTTCCCCATTTATATGATGAGGTGAAGATGAGAATGAGTGAATAATAACTTGGATGTCCTGAGCTCCAGCTGGTAAAGAAGGGAACCAGGATCTGAACCTAAGTCTGTCTGACTCCACAACCTTTCTTTCTAAATTCAGAACACTGTATCAAAGTTAAGCAATGCTCCTCCACATCCTCGCCAGAAATATGGCCATGTGTAGCCAGATGGATGGAACTGGAGGGTATTATGTTAAGTGAAATAAGTCAGTCAGAAAAAGACAGATACCATATGTTTCCACGAATAGGTGGACTTTGTGAGACTAAGCAAAAACCAGGGGGAGGGGAAGAGGGGAAAGGAAAAAAAGACACAGAGAGGGAGGGAGATAAAACATAAGAGACTCTCAAAGACTAAGAAAAAAACTGAGGGTAAGGGAGATGAGGGAGGGGGGAGAGGGGGTGATGGGCATTAAAAAGGGCACATGTTGGGATGAACACTGGGTGTTATATGTAAACCAATTTGAAAATAAACTATTATAAAATTAAAAAAAAAAAGTTAAGCAAAACCACGTAAATCAATGATTAGTATATGATTACTATCTAACCCAGGGTAGAAATACTCTTCTAAAGTGAAAGGTAAATAACTGACAAGATGGCCGCTATGCTCACTGATAATGCTCGCAGTGCTCCTGTAAAGGAATCACTAGGAAGCAACTTGGATCTTCTGGAAACCAAACTCCATTCAATCATCATTGTCTTGATCACCTCCTCATTTCCATAACAAGTTTCTTCTTTGTCTTCAACAATTTTCCAGCTAAGTTTATTTGGGATTAACTCCTGTAAATTCTATCAAAAAATTGTTAGTACAGCCTCTGATAGTCCAAAGTAACCTGGAATTTTATTAATTAGTTGATTTGTCAATTATTAAATATTAAAATATTTTAAATAATTTTAAAAATTGAATTTTATTGGTAATACATTGTGATAGATGTGTAACATAGAGGAAAGGATTGGTTATGTTTTGACAGATCTGTGTTGGAATTCTGTTCTAACACTTGTGGCCTGTGTGAACATGGGCACATTATTTAAACATATGACCTTAATTGCTCTATCCAAAAAATTGGAATGAAAGATAAACCAGGTAAAAAAATTCACAAATAAAAATAGGGCATTCAAAAAATGGCAGTTACATATGTCAGTTTGGAGGGATATCTGGCCTTCAGAAATAACCTCATTGTATGATTATTCCCTTTTCTTCTAAAAATTCAAGAGTTGGGGCACCTGAGTTGGCTCAGTCCATTGAGCGACTGACTTTGACTCAGGTCATGATCTCTTGTGAGTTCAAGCCCCATGTCGGGCTCTGCGCTGACAGCTCGGAGCCTGGAGCCTGCTTCTGATTTTGTGTCCTTCTCACTGCCCCTCCCCCACTCTCCCTCTCTCTCTCTCTCTCTCTCTCTCTTTCTCAAAAATGAATAAATATTAAAATAAATAAATAAGTAAATAAAACTACTAAAATTTCAAGAGTTAAGCAAAATGTCTTTGAACAAAGACATATATATATATACATACATACATATACATACATCATTCTTGTTGGTTGTATATACATACATACATACATACATCATTCTTGTTGGTATATTAGTCAAACATTTCTGTTTTCTTCGAGAAACTGTGCTTAAATTTGTAGTTTCTGTACATAGAAATTTAAGCCTATATAATTCTATAAGGAGACATCTATATGTGCTTAAAATAAAAAAATTATACTCTATTCTTCTTATTTCTCAAATATTTTCTGAATTTTAGCAAATTTGTTTTTTTCTACCAAGTTAATTTAACAGATGATATCTTATTCTCACTGAATGTATTTTTTATTATAAGTATTTTAGTTACAAGGAGAAAGAAATGTTATTGAGAATTTATGATTACTTTTATGCATATATTAGTTGTGTTTATTTATTTATTTATTTATTTTTATTTACTTAAAAAATTTTAATGTTTTTATTTATTTTTGAGAGATAGAGAGACACAGCGTGTGAGCAGGGAGGGGCAGAGAGAGAAGGAGACACAGAACCCAAAGCAAGACCCAGGCTCTGAGTTGTCAGCACAGAGCTCGATGTGGGGCTCGAACTTATGAATTGTGAGATCATGACTTGAGCTGTGAGATCATGACCTGAGCTTAACTGACTGAGCCACCCAGGTGCCCCTGTTTTTTTATTTTTATTTAAAGTTTATTTATTTTTGAGAGAAACAGAGACAACATGAGTGGGGGAGGGGCAGAGAGAAAGGGAGAGAGAGAATCCCAAGCAGGCTCCACACTGCCAGCACAGAGCCTGACATGGGGTCTGAACTCATGAAACCTCGAGATCATGACCTGAGCCCAAACCAAGAGTCAGATGCTTAACCAACTGAGCCACCAGGTGTCCCATATATTAGTTATGTTTATAATGACACTTTTAGTTGGTATAAACATATATACAGGTGTGTCTTATTGTGAGTGCATATTTTATTAGTTATTTTCATTTTTAGAATAATTGAATGCTTTTCGTTTTTCATAGCTTTACTTGAACTTTCAAAAGTTTTTGACTAATGACATTCTAAAGAGCAGAAAATTCTTGCCATCAAAGAGTGCATTAATTCATATTTGGTACATGGAAAGGCGAATTTAAGCATGTGTGAATTGTGCCTGTGGTGTGCAAGTATGGAAGGAAATGTATTTCACAAAATTCCTAACATACTAAAATGCAATTTGTTAATTTTAAGTACCCTCTGCTCTGCAAGCAAGCAAAGAGATTATCAGAGTAAATTCCATCTGTACCAATTAAATTTTAATTCACATAATATAAAACACACACATACACATACACACATATATATTAATTTTAGGGAGACAGAGAGAGAATGCACAGTTGGGAGAGAGAGGCAGAAAGAGAGAGAGAGAGGAAGGGGGAGAGAGAGAATCTTAAGGCTCCGTACTCAGTGTAGAGCCCCACATGGGCTCAATCCCATGATTTTGGGATCATGACCTGAGCTGAAATCAAGAGTTGGATGTTCAACTGACTGAGCCACCCAAGCACTCCTACAATGATATTTCTTACGATGCTAAAACAGGATTAACTTCAGTGACACTATGCGTGTAGTTATTTATGTTGCACATTATTAATATCTTTGATTAGTTTTTGTATGGTATTTAATAAACATTTTTGTTGCTGTGGTTTTCAGTCTAAGGTAATCCCTAGTTCTGCATGCCTGATTAACCTGAAGGAACAGTGAAGAGACAGACATAATTGCCAAGTTCATCATTTTTGAGCCCCAACAGAATAAAGCATTGAGACTCCAAGGCCTTCCAAGTCTCTCTTCTTCACCTGACAGAATCCCAGGAGATTCCCAGAGCCTCCTGGTAGATGTAAAAATTACCCTGATGCTGCTCTTTGCTTTGTAACCTGGTCACTCCAATCTGCAATCTTGTTGTCCCTGTCACTCACACTGTGGTGTCTGACGGCAACAGTGCCCTCAGGGTTGACCTTGCTGTCACTGTCCAGTTACTCACTTTGAATTCATAGTTCCTCCTGCAATTAGCTCTTCTGCACCCCCCTTCCTTTTCCTGCTTTTCTTTCTTGTCTTCCTTTCTCTTCTTCTTCCCCCTCATCCTCTCCCTTTCTCTCCTCCTCCCCTTTGTTCTCCTCTACTTCCTCCTCTTTCTCTTTTTTTCCGCTCATCCCTCCCTCTTCCCTGCTGTCCTCCTTCCTATCCATTTTCTCTTTCTCCTCCTCTGCCTTCTTTTCCTTCTCTCCGTCTTAATCTCCCACCTTATCCTTCCTGCTTTCCCATCCCCACCCCTGCTTTTTTCAATTTTCTTTTCCTTCTCCCCATTTTCATTCTTCTTTTTGAAAGTTGGTCTTTCATGAATGAAGGAAAAGGGATACAATCAGGAAGTCATGTCAACTATAAAAAGAAAGGTATTGAAAAAGACAAAATAATTTCTTATTTTTTGTGGTATAAGTACAGTGGCATAAATATTTATAATGCAGTTGCTTTCTGCAAAGGCCCATGGCCAAAATTAGGTTGAGATCATAACTTCCAGAACTTTCTCATGAGAGCCACAGAATATGAAGGATAATATGCACTGAATGAGTAACTTTGATCAGAAGTTGGCTTCCAGCAGCTCAAGTATTGGATTTCCATAGCTCAAAGTTTTAAAGCTCAAAACTAGGAACCAGTGAGTCTTCAGTTTGATCTGGTTTGAGGTCATGTGTTCGATGATGAAGTTTGAACTTCTCCCAGGTGCTGATGATGTTACTGGTAGGACCAGGCCCCAAGGTTCCAACAGTCTGCATGCTGAAATCTAGATTTTCTGGTTGTCCAAAGCTTATTCTCTTTGTATTCTATGAGAAGAACTCGTGAGAACAATATCCCACAAATCCTTGTATTTCATAACAGCTTGTTTGAGGTTTTCCTGCTTAAAGATGGGTTTGGCTTGACTATGAAATCTGTAGATCCTATCTTATTTTCTTCAGTATTTAAAATGTGTTCCTCCATTGACTTCTAGCTTAAAGTGTTACTTTTGAAAAGTCTAATAACAGTTTGATTTCTTTTCCTTTTAAGAGATGACTTTTTTTTTTTTTTTTTCTGGGAAACACAAGAATATCTTTGAAGTCCAATAGTTTCATGAGAATGTATCTTGCTGTAGGGTTTTTTAGGTCAATTTCCAGGTGAATAGTTTCAGGTCTTTCATTTTTGGGAATTGTTCTTGAGTTACAGTTCTCAGCATTGTTTGTATTCCACTGCTGCAGACTTTCTCTTTGGGGATCATTGTGTGTCTACTGAATTTTCATAACTCGTCTACCATATGTATAGTTATAGCTCAGATCCTTATTATTCTGTCTTCATTTCTTTTGCTTTTGAGTATTTTTCTCCTTTCCATCTTTTACTTTTCTGAAGACATCATCTAGCATGCTTATTTGCTATTTTATTTTATTTTTATTTCATCTTATTTCATTTTGTTAATCTCTGAGATAATTTCTTTTAGGTTCAGCTCTGGCCTGAGTGCTATCACCCATATTTTTACATCTTCTTATTTTACAAATATCTTATTTCTGAGATGTTCTAGCTAATTATGTATATTTATAGTTTCTACATTTCTTATTTTTTTAAGCTTACTTTGAAATACTAAATTATAGTTTTTATTTCCTTCATGGGCACAACTTACTGGTTGACTTTCTGTTTTTATAGGAGCCTTGTAATTATTTTATAATTTACAGATGAAAATTGGGATTCTACAGGATGCTTTTATCTTGTTCATATTTTAAATAAAATGAATGTATATTCCGAAAGGGGAGTTGGGTCATGACCTCTTTTCTAGCTCATGGCTCTAGAGAATCCATTTCACAAAGTGATAAAAATATACTTTCTGGGAATTTTGCATCATTCCGTTTTGCTTAAAGGAAGGCTGCACATCTTTTTATAGACCTTCCTCTTCTGTATTTCCTTGCCATACATTGAAATTTTTAATACTTACTATGTTATATACATGAGTAAAATGTGGTTTTATTTGTTCCTTATGTTGGTCAATGTTTTTGAACTAAGTATAAAATCCATGCGTTTCTGGATAAATGTGCTCTGGCAAAATTTATGGTATCACCAAAAAAGATGATCTTGCCTTTGTGCTTTTAAATTAAACTCACAATAGCATTTATAATAATTTTATATGTTTAAACTACAACATAACATCTGTATTATTATTCCATGAATTGGTCGAAAAAAAATTAAATCAATGTTGGAAGTAATCTATACTTTATTTGAAGTGGTTAGTGACACCTATACAAACAGAAACATTAGACTGTGAAGTTACTTTAATACTGGATCCAACATGTTACCAGCTATTGCTTACCTTTTCAATTGCACATTAGAAATCCTGCATCTGAAAACGAGTGAACTTAATTTAAAAAAAGAAACTATTATTTGATCTAAATGAAAAGTCATGTTTCACAAGAAAGTTTGAAAATGTACTTCTTATGGCTTCTTCGTTAAACTGTAGTCTTCAGCATGGTTTTCTTAAAATAGCTTTCAACTTAAAACAAGATGCTGATGGTTCTTTAGTAATTTTGTGTATTTTTTTTCATGTAGTCATGATAGCCTCAGGATTCTATAGTGAATAATATGTATCCGTAGACATTTCGTGAACGTTATACATCCATAGTCAACCTTTTGAGGCACATAAATTCTGTACTTAACTTTTCATTAAGTGCAAGCATTTATATTTCTTATTTCAATGTCAAAATGGCATATTTATAAAAAATAAAGCCTTATATATTTCTACCATACAACAAATGACAGAATTATTGAAGTAGGTGGATTCTACCTACTGTTTACAGTACAGCTATTCTGCCTTCCTCTGTGTCTACAAACACACCCCATGATTTCCCTCAGTATCCAAAGACCACATCAATGGCATTTTGGACAAATTTCAGGACAAGGCATGGTCCACCAACTGATGGACCTGACAGTGTGCTATATCTTATAGGCCAAAACATGAGACAAGGCAAAGCCAGCTGATATGCAAATGACTTGCAAAAGTACCCAGCTTCAAACAGCTCTCTTCACCCCTGGACCCTGGAAAGAGCCTTTAACCAATCCTCTCAGAACGTATTTATCAGTAAATACCTTGCATATTTTCTTAGAATGTGTATTATTAGTTACATTGTGTTTGGAAGGATCTGGCAAAGCTAACTTAACTAAATTCATTGCACAAGCATCTCAGACAGCACTGGACAGACCATGAAAATTTCTGGAAGTACAAGAGATACTTCCCTTAATTTAGTGCAGCTATTGGGAATCATTGAAAAACATGAAATGAACAAACAAGATACTTTCTAAACCAGACAAAACACCAGGACAATAGATATTAGCTGGGACATTCTTCCTGACCAAACTGGCATGTGTGGTCACCACGTCATATATTTAATTCCTCTATATGTATGGCTTTGTTTCTTGGCTTCCCATTCCCTTTTGGACTATTGCCTGAGCTGATTGCCTGAACAGATGGTGCTACTGTGTCTGCCACGAACTTCTGTCCTGATTCCTGTAGGGACTCTGGTTTATAGATATGTCTATCTTGGTTTTGATCCTGCATGAATTTTTGGCTTCCTCTTTTCATATTTTATAAATTACTGTTATATATTTGGGGTATAATGCAAGTGTCAAAGTACGTTTATTTGCCATCTTGAGTAGAACTCTCACAGATTTATTTCAGTAAAAATCCTTATTTTTTTACATTCTGTAATATCGAAAATGACAAAGAATAAAATACCTCTTTTATATTTTAAGGAAGATAGGAACAGAGATAGGAGACTGATTACGAAGACTGTGAATGGTAGACAAAGGGCTGTGGCCTTTTTTCCATGGGCCAATAGGAAGGGAAAAAAAGGTTTTTATTTATGAGAATGTCATGATCAGATTTGTGTTTCAATGAGATAAATATGCTGAAAAATGAAGTTGAGAGATCATTTAGAAAGCTAGCATTCTAAAAAAGGTAAAGAGAGTGGTGTTTGTGGAAATAAAGAATACAGAGTAGAAAAATATTGTGGAGTTAAAATGAAAAAGTGAATGAGAGGCCCCATAGAGGGAATATTAAAAAAAGAAAAGAAGAGAAGAGATGAGAAAAGAAGAGAAGAGAAAAGAAAAAGAAAAGAAAAGAAAAGAAAAGAAAAAAGAAGAGAAAAGATTGATTGGTGATGGTGTCAACAAGACAAATCAGTAGCATACAAATAAGTATAGTTAGAGGACGAGATGATGGGTTCGGTGTTGAACATGTTTAATTTGTGGTATTGGCAGGACATCCAGGTGATTGCCATTAGGCTGTTAACAATGCGACTACATATTTGTTTCTTCAAATGAACACTTGCAAAAGCAATCCAAAGCTTCCCTTGATATCTAAGAGTAAATTACGTTAACATCCCTGTCGGGAAACCCAATCAAAATGTTATTTACAAAATATGTATTTCGCATTCTCCTTTGCATTTTTCTTTAAATTTTAATATAAGGGGCTTACTGTATATTCAATAAGCACTTGAGGAAGCTGGATAGTTTTGTCGGGATTCAGCATATGTACCACCACAGCTTAGTTCCATTGCTGGTCCTGGGGACTGTTTAAATCCAAGACCAACCACCATACCTGGAATATGGTAGATCCTCACGGATGAAGAATAAAGAATCCTTGGGTCAATGAATACATTTTTCATTTGTTAAAACTTTGAAAGTCATTTGTGTTTCTTCTTTTGGTACAGTGTTAGAAGAGAATTTGATGGGAATACATGATGAAAGTCTGAAAAAAATTACATTGTTTAAATATATCGAGAATATCCTTGGTTGGGCAGATTGAAACACAGAAGGTATTTAAGGCTAACCCACAGATTTATGAAGCTGCAGTGTTTTTTCACTTCCTTTTTTACATAGCTATATGAAACATAAGGGAATGAATGGTATAAGTTATATATTCTTTAGTAAAATATGAAGCCATAATAATTATTATTATAATTAAACAATTCCTCAAAATAATTTTCAGTGTCATTCATGTCCATCCGTATGGGTAATTATTTAGTTGCCAGTGACAACTGGAAAAAAGTCAATATATTTTTTTAAGACTATGTGATAAATATACATTTCTGCCTGATTGCTGGAAGAAGTCGGAAGAGACTCTAGTTAGTCCTTTATATTCCTTGGGTCTAGTCCATCTTGCTTTGCAGTTATTAGAGTCCAGTTTTAATGCTTGAGGATGGCGTCAAAGAGCTGATAGTAAATCTCATGATCTCCTAAAAAGCAGTTGTAGGACAAGAGATAAAAATGGTAGTAATTTATAAGGTCTGATGCTATACCAAATACTATCTAGAAATTGGATGAGCATTATGGGTTAAATTGTGTCTTCCCTCCCACACATACTGGTCCTAAACCCTAGGTCCTCAGAATGTGGCCTTATTTGGAAATAAGGTCATCGCAGATGTAATTAGTTAAAATGAGGGTACACTGGAGTAAGGAGGGCTCCCAATCCGGTATGAGTGGTGTCCTTATAAGAAGAGGGCGATGCGAAGGCAAAGACATGCAGGGAGAATGTCATATGACGACAAAGGCAGAGATTGCAGCTGAATGCCAAAGAATGCCAAAGATTGCTAGCAAACCACCAGAAGCTAGCATACGGCAAGTTAAGTTTCCCTTGCAGGTTTCAGAGAGAGCATGACTTTGCTGACAACTTGATTTTGGACGTCTAGCCTCCAGAACTGGGAAGCAATACATGTCTGTTGTTTTAAGGCACCTAGTTTATGGTGCTTCTTTACAGAAGCCCTAGGAAACTAATAGACAGTAAAATACATTGTGGGGTATTGCGTGCCATTGTTTTTAGTGCCTTGAATATCTTTATTACCTTTTCATGGAAGTGCCAGCTGTGTATGGGCGTCCACGAACTTATACTCTCAGAATTTCCTGTATTTTGGGAAACTATGACCCAAATACCAGGTTAGTATTCTAACAATGTCCCTTGACATTTATTTCTAGATATTTCTTGCCAATTCCATCTTTTATTTGTTTTTAAAAGGTGCAGCTACTGTTAAGAACTACATAGCAAGTTATGTTGCTATGAATCATTTAATGCCATTGGAGACTAGGCCTAAGGAGATGGCATATCGGATTCACTGTAGGTTTCAACATCTTGGCAATAGTTTTTGAAAGGAGTGATTGGGTGGACTCTTCTGGGATAATGAGAATCCATCATATATTATGAAAAATGACATATTTATTAGTTTTCATACTCATTAGTTATTATGTAAAATCTTTTGACATGAAAAATATGGGTCATTAATAGTTCCCTTGCTTGAATTTTGAGATATATTAATTAATTTTGATTTCCTTGGGCTATGCAAGTTCAAGTAATTATTTTGTGGAAAATTTTTTTGTATGATATTCTTACAGACAATTCCAATACCTATTGAACATTTCCTTTACATTTAGTTATCTAAAAATATAAGGAAATGAACCTTAATTTCACAGATTTCCTGTTGGAGAGTAATATTAAACACTCATCAATAACCAACAACCAGTGAGTAAATAATAAATGTCATTTATGCTTTTGATATATTTTAATACCTGTTTTCCAAACTGTTTTACGTAAGAGATTTCTCTTTCCCCATGACTCTCTTTTCCTGTCCATTTCTAGCTTTAGAAGAAAAATAACCATATTGCAAGATTTTCTCTAACTAAACTAGAAATTTCGTATATCCTTGGTCCATTGAAAACATGTCCTTGCCTACAATTATCTCTAGCTAGATATTTGAAGCTGTCACACAGATGATAAATATTGAGCTAGTTTCTTCAATTCCTCTAGCTTTGTAGATAGACAATTTTAAAGAATTTGGAAACACATAAGTTGTAGAAACTATGACATCATGTACTGTTAAGACCCTTGATCTCTCCTCTATATGTAAATAAGAAAAATAAATGCATTAAATAATGGTTCCTTTCCATATGTGTGTGTGTGTGTGAGTGTGTGTGTGTGAATAACCGATGTGTATAGCTTCTCACTCACGCAGAAGTACTGAATGAAATACCCTTTTCTTAAAGAAAGGAAAGTACCAGTGATTTTGATACATTTTGAAGGTCAGTAATGTTCAGCATAGAGCAATAGGCGGAGAACAATAGCTCCTTAGAGAGTGGAAAACATGGTACTCTCATTATCCATAATCTCAGCTGGTCACCATAGTAACAGCATTTTATTTTCCAAGATGTAAGCCTTTATAGTTCTGTAGAATTCACTTCCTAGGCCTCCAGACACATCAGCGGCATCTAGTGGCTGAGACCTCAGCTGAAATGTTTGCGCTTTTCCGCCTGCTACGTTATGTTGAAAAACTGATGGCACGCACACGTGGCTAACTATGCTTCTATTTTTCCGTCGCCATGATAGGTGCCTATAATTTTTCAGGGAAATGTTTGTGGATTGCCTACAAAAAAAGGTGAAAATGTGAGCAAAAGGAAATTATTTTACTAATACTTCCATGGTGGAGAATTTTGTGGAGGAATTGGGAAGTGTGGAGGCATTGTGTATTCTCCATCCAAATATTATCCTGAGATAATGAAATGATTGCTCAGAGGATGTATAGGACTACTCTCTGGACCCCCTAGATTAGATTTGCTAAAGATTCAAAGAGTTTATTAATGAATTCTGAGAATAATTAAGTCATGTGTACCCACTTTCTTTTTCTGATCATGTTTCTGTCCTTTACTTCGTGATTTTTAGAAACTTATATAATAGTTGTTATTATCTTGGGTCTCTATTCCATCTTGCCATATAAGATATATT
This sequence comes from Paguma larvata, assembly GCA_030068075.1. Taxonomy (NCBI): domain Eukaryota; kingdom Metazoa; phylum Chordata; class Mammalia; order Carnivora; family Viverridae; genus Paguma; species Paguma larvata. The sequence goes on from CM057838.1 coordinate 25,555,703, forward strand.
TCAGAGCTGATAAACCTAACTTGGATAGCGAATGGAGAAATTCAGATGTTTTATCCAGTGTTCAGGGACACAGTATGGGGTTCATAAAAAGCCTGTACACTGGGTTGAGACCCAGGCGCCGTCCCGTTTCTACCAGATCCTCCATGATAAGGATTCTTGAGCAAAAGCTACAGCTGTGGTTCTCAACCTTGGCTGCATATTAGGAGAAAATGTCGGTACCCAGACTCCATCTTGGACCAATTAAAACAGAATCTCCAGGAGAAGAGCCTGAGCATGACTTGGAAAAAGAAAAATATCTGAGTAACCCCACCTCAAAATCTCCTGAAGAGCTCTGTAACAATAGAGCATTACTGGTCTAACTTGCGACCTTGACCTAGTTATGTGAGACGCCAACCATCAGCATCACTTAGGAACTTGTTAGGAATTAATACCCATTTAAGTTTGAGAAGTAATGAAAACCCATAGAGATTCTAAATCAGAAAGTCTGAGGAGAGCCTGGGAATCTGTGTTTTTTAAAACTTAGATGTTTCTATGTATGTTTAGCTTCCTGTTGTAACTGAGGCTATTACCTGGAAGTTCCCAGGAAGGTTAAATAAAGACCCTTAATTAGACTGCAATTCACTGAATAAATGCTACTCATTTATTCATTAAGTTAATCAATATTTACTGAGTTCCTATTATGTTCCGAGTGCTATAACAGGGATACACAAAAGAACTGACATGGTTGATGCATAGGGCTGCAATCAGACTTGGAAGTAGGTACTTCTCAGTTCAGAAATGCTAAATTTATCCATTTGCTTAACTTAGACATATCACAGAAATTTTAACATAAAAGAACTCAAAAGAAATGTTTTATTTTAGTTCATTAAAGGAGAATTAAATATTTATTACCTACCCACATCTGTATTTATCTTAGTGAAATTATTTACTTATTTTTTACAAGTTTTTAATGTTTTATTTATTTTTGTAAGAGAGAGATTGCAAGCGGGGTAGTGACAGAGAGAGAGGGAGACAGAGGATCTAAAGCTGGCTCTGTGCTGATAGCAGAGAGCCTGATGAGAGACCTGAACTCATGAATTGTGAGATCATGACCTGAGCCAAAATCTATGCTTAACCGACTGAGCCACCCAGGTACCCCTATCTTAGTGAAATTATTTTTTAAAGGAATTCTGCACATTTCCTGTCTTTAAGAAATGTACATTTTAGATGGATTGTTACAGCATATTAACAAAGTGACCAAAGGAGACTATCAGAATAAAATTATATAGAACTAATTATACATTTTTTAGCCATATACATTTTTGAGGAAAGTGATCGGTTTTTTGTTTTTTGTTTTTTTTCTTTGATATGGAGAATTGTGTGCAGGAGATTTATTGAGAAGCTCTCTTGGGAACAACATCTGTGAAAGAATGAGAAAAGCAGGAGCGAGCTGAGAGAGTTACCATAATGAGATGCATTTGTAAAAGATATCTCACTCCACAGGGAACTCTAACTTTGAGACAGTCTTTCAGTGATGTGGCCCCCAGCGGAGGCCACGAGGCCAACGTTTTGTTCCCCTAACTCAGCCAGTACTGGATGTAAGTTGCCTCCAGGAAGAGGGTGTAAACTTGGGTGAACCAACCCCCTTTGGCTGAGGGCAATTCTTAAGAGAGGTCTCAAGGTTGAGGCACCAGCGGCCAATACTCAAGGCGGCTAACAGAGTGAATTCTTCATTTCTAAAGGGGAGAATTTGAACAGCGTGAGTCACTTTTATTCCAAAGGCACTGGTCTGTTAAAAATACTAAGTATTTCTCTCAATCTAACTTTCAGACTATCTCTTATACAGATCCATTCAACATTTTAAGGCTTATCTTTTGTCACTCTCTGAATAAAATCTTTTGCCCTAGCAAAACTGGCAAGCTAAAATCTTCCTGGGACGTGTCTCAGACCCTCTCATGCTATGCTGTTGTTCTCTTCTGACCACTTGCCTGAAATTTCCTGGACTGTTTCTCTTCATCTTTCTTGGCCAACTCATTAGTCTAACAACTGATTTAAGTACCATTTTGCTTATGAAAACCTCTAAGATGGGCTTCTCAAACTTGAATGTGCATATAAGTCACACTATCTTGGCATCTGCTAAAACGTAGATTCTGATTTGCTAGGTCTGGTGACTGAGAATCTGTTAGGTGTCTGAGAATCTGCATTTCTAACAAAGAAACCATGCTGGTAGTCATTGAAGAAATCTACCTTGTCTGTGTACGTTTATCTATAGCATCTTATTGCATATAACATCCTTTTGTAGAGTGTTTTTATTTTGTATTAATATAAATTAATTTACATTTTAGCAATTGCACCTGGATCTATATCCATGTCTACATATAGATATAGATAGATGGATATCTCATAGCACTTAGCATAGTGCTAGTGTTTATTAAGGACTCTATATATCTGTTGATTGATTTTGAAAGAAAGAACTAACAGGTAGTTAATGATTTTTCAAGCTGAGCATGTGAGTTTTCAGGGTTTTGCAATGTTATGCTTGCTGAATGAGAACTACTAGCCATGACCTTTTCAGAGCACCGGGAAAGCTATCCTGGTTCTGCTCCCCCCAACCCTGAGCTGACCATCACGTCAAGTCAGGAAAAAAATTGTCATGTCTTTACGAATGCTTGAGGACACAGAAAATTTTTAAAAAAACTAGAGACTCAGATGTTCTTAATTTTCCGTATTATAAACCTAGCTTCTCTATTTCTTCTAGCTTCCAAGGAATAGGGAAATAATACATCCAGTGATACCTGTCAATGGTCCTTTCCTGGTTTGGGTGAGCAGCGAACATATCATGTCTACAGAACATCAACCAAAGAATAATTTGAAGCCTGTTTCCAGGTACTATTTGGCATTAACATTTGATTGCTAGTTATAACTAAATGGCTATTCCAATTTTTTATTCTTATTAATTCCATTTCTCCACTTAAATCCCTATTTGCCATCTATATACTCTCATTATTTTATTGCTTGACTCTTGGTGAAAATGAACACTACGAACTATAGCTCTTTCCTTGACTGATTTTAAATAAATTAATCAGAATGGGTACTTGCATAATCTGGAAATCATATGCTTTGGAATAAGCCTGTTGGAACTTCTCATTAGGTAATTGTAGGTCATAAGTTTGCTGCTTAACCTCAGTCTGTTAGGATGTAATGCTTCACAACTGACTGACTGGGGCCATTGTCCAGGTGGAGGTTTTACTTTTGTGAGTGTTATAATTTTATATGTATTGGTATAAAGTTGTTGGTATTCAAACTATGAAAGAATTCTAAAGATGTTGCTCACTGTGCTTCAAATTCTTTGGGAAGCCAGGAGAGTTAATACTAAATATTTGATGAGGTACAATAATTTGAAGAACTCTAATAAGTCCTTTTACTCAAAGACTACAGAATTGTGATGAGTATTTCTTGTTACTGGTTGACAGCATATGTATACTCATAAATTGGTTATTTTGTTGGAAACTTGGGCAGCAAGCATAGCTCTGCATATTGATGTTATTATACAAATCAAATATGTTTAAAGAGTCTGGGTTAACAGAGTCTCAATATTAAAAGGCTATGGTTGACTCTTTCTCTTGGTCTTAATTTCTGTGTCTCTTTATAATTGATTAATGTTCATTGGTAGACTAAGTATGAATAATTTATGATTCACATAGCTGCTGGCTTATTAATTGTTTAATTTCAGAGAAAGTAACTATATATTAAGGAAATTCAAGTTGTCACTCTGAGTAGTCAAGTGAATTTATATACTTTGTTACTGCATAGTCTCCAAATAGTGTATCAGACGTACAGTCTGTATTTTCTACAGTGCTTAAAAAGAAGAATGCTAATGAAATGTTGGAGAGATTTTTAAAAGTAAAAAGGAGCAAATGACCTGGCATGTCTGAGGACTGCATGCTCTGAGTATTATTTCTCCTTTTTTTACATTTTTTCTGCTTCAGTGATTCTATGTAATATGCCAACCATAAAATGAAGTTAATTGATGAACGATGCTTATTCCTTAGAAGAAAACATAATTAAATATAGAAAAGAAAGCTGTAATTAACTTTAGATATATTACAATTTCTTTGGAGTTTGAGCAAATGATTTTAATTCTGAGAAATTAAAACAAAAGACATATATGATAAATTTGCCTTCTTTAGCAACGTACATGGAAAAACATTGCTGTCTTAAAAAATACACATTATTTTCATAATGGTAATAATTTCATATGTCTCTACATTTATTGCTAAAAACCAAAGGCTAGTAAAAATTGCTTGTACAATGAATGTTAATGGACTTTTCTTGTTTGGTAGAATATTTTCAAATATATCTAAAAGATGAACATTTTAATCAACATCAGTGATCTTAAATGAAGTTGAAGAATATAAATTTGAAACTTCTACTTCCCTGAAACATAACTTTTAATATTCAAGGACAGGATTTTGAGAAATGGTCAATAAGATTGATTTTCTCTATCTTTAAGATATTTTGACTGTGTGACAAAAGTCAGTTTCACATTAGGAAGTGTGGGTAGTGCTTTTCCTAAAAGTGAAATCTGTTTGGGTCTGGGAGGAGAAGAAACAGAATAATTTTAATGACTTCTGCTACTCCTCATCTCTTTCATGCATTTAGTGCAAATCATTCCAGACTCTGGATGAGGTTCTGTAGAGATCACAGTGCAAAACTGTGGAAAGGAGCCTGAACTTAATGTTGGCACACTGGTAAACATTTCCACTTTCAGGTATCCCTTTAGAGAATTGGGAAGAGAGAGGAACACAAAATTCTATGTGATCTCATAAAATGAAAGAGAAAAGAACAAAATAATATGTATATATTGAGAAAGGAGGGATGAATGGCATTTTAGTTATCTTGGTTATATGTGAACAAGTCTCACTTTTCCTGGTAGACTGAGTTCCTTAAGGGCATGATAGCCTATGTATAATTTGGCTTTGTATAATATATTTTTTTCATGAATAAAATATGGTTATGGGCTGACAACCGCTTAGATCTCTACAATGTCATATCTAAATCATTTCTACTACACCTAATGTTAGACTCACTTCTTCTTTCTTTACTGTCTTATATTACTGAATATCCTCAACTTCATGAATGCTCATCTCCTATACACATTAATTTAAAAATTAAGGCATTCTTTTTTACTCTTTTGCTTAAGGCTAAACTTTGCATTGGCGCAATCGATTGCTTTCTCCAGAGCATTGCTCTATCATTTATTTTCCCTCTTACTTTAAGGACTTTTCTCTTTCTTATGGCTACTTCTCAGCTTAATAATAAACCCACAGTCCAGCCACAATAAAACAATCATGTGAAAAAATGAATATATTGGCCTACTTTGAGCAGGTGTCTTAGCTTCAGCCATTGCTATATCTCTTCTCTTCCCGGATCATCTAAGCTTTTTAAGAAAGAAAGTCCTTACTCTGTCTCCATTTCTTTTCTTCACATTTGTTTCTCAATACATTGCAAACTGATTTTACTCTTTTTGACCTTCTAATAAAGATCACCCTTGACTTCTAGATTTTCAAATCCAATGGTTACTTTTTTAGCCCCATCTTCTGGGATATCTTTGCTAAAAGTGGTGTTTTGATTCTCTCATTTTTAGAATTTCTTTTGAAATTATAAATGAGTCTCAAACAAATTTTTCTTCTTCTGTTTTTTTTTTTGTTTGTTTTTTGTTTTTTTGGCCAAGGGTGTTTATATAGTTGCTCTAGCTTCTCCTTTGTGAGTTGTCTGTATATCTCTTTTTTTTTCATTTTCTAATTGACTTATAGTATATTTAGAATATATTTCAGATACTAATTTTTTGTTATTGATATGAATTGCAAATACCTTCTTCCAGGAAAATATGGGGTTTTTCCTCAAAGAAATGGTCATGGATCTTAACTTCTCTTTTTCTTTTCTTTCCATTTCATCATTGTTTGTTTATGTCTTAAATTTTTATTTCTTTCACTTTCCTTGACTTAGCTTTTTTTTTTTAACTGAGATAAAATTGTGTATAACATTACCCAAAACATAATAATTCTATATTGGTATATAGTGCAGTGCAGTTGTCACAATAAATTGTTACCATCTGTTGCCATATGATTCACCACATTCACACATTTTGTCCACCCTCACCTCCTTCCCCTCTAACAGCCACTAAGTGAATATAAGTGAAATCATACAGTATTGTCTTTCTCTGTCTGACTTATTTCATTTAGCACAATGCCCTCAAGGTCCATTCATGTCACAAATGGCAAGATTTTCTTCTTTTATATGGCTGAGTAGCATTTCAGGAACCTCCATACTATTTTCCATAATAACTGCAGTGATTTGCATTTCCATTAACAGTGTATGAAGGTTCCTTTTTCTCTGGATCCTTCCCAGTACTTGTTATTACTTGTCTTTTTGATAATGGCCAGTCTAGCAGGTATGAGGTGATGTATCATTGTGGCTTTATTTGCATTTCTGTAATAATTAGTGATGTTGATCATCCTATCTTGTTGACCTTTTGGCCATCTGTATGCCTTCTTTGGAAAATGTTTATTTAGATTTACTGCCCATTTTTAAGCAGATGATGATGGTTATTATTATTACAGCTAGTGAGTTGAGCTCTTTAAATATTTTTGAGGCTCACCCCTTCAGATATATGATATGTAAATATTTTCTTTCATTCAGTAAGTTGCCTTCTTGTTTTGTTGATGGTTTCCTCTGCTGTGCAGTTGTTTTTTAATGATGTAGTCCCACTTGTTTATTTTTGCTTTTGTTCCCTTTGCTTTTGGAGTTAGAGTTAAAAATTCAATGCTTTCATTCATTATTACTTTTATATGCTTCTTTCCATTTTTATTATTTTATGCCAAAGCTCATATTAAAGAAATGTTGACACTCATAATTATATTCTCTAGGTCTTTCAACTTCATTCTTCTCTTTTTAAAAGTTTCTTTGCGATCTTTGTTCGTTCCAGGTAATTTTCACAGATTTATTTTCCAGATAATTAATTTCACTTTAACTGCTTCTAACTGGCTTTTGAACCAATTGACCATCATTTTTTAAAAATTAAAATAACTGCATGTTTCAGCGTTTGAAAAACAGAACAATTCTATTTCATTACTTCTAAAATACATTTGTTCTTTTATATGAAATCATAAAATGCTTACTCTTCATGCTTTAATCACTTTAAGGTTTTTCATTTTATACAATCTCTATCATACTGTTTTATTTTCTGCAATTCTTAGAGTCTAATCCTACTGTCCATTGCATCTGCTAATTATTTTTCATGATTTTGTGTTTCCTATTGTGTTTTGTTAGTTTAGTTTGCTTATCTTCAGTGAGACTCTGTGTGTGTGTGTGTGTGTGTGTGTGTGTATTTGTGTGTGTGTGTGTGTGTGTGGTTATCCTGAGCATGTATATTCTATGATACAGGCTGATTTTGTTCTTGTCATATGTTCCAGAGGTATCAGTTGCCTGTGTTGGAATTCCCATGCCATGCCATTCACATGAATTTAAATCCCAAGATCATTTAAGTTGCAAGCTTGTGATTAGAATTATTAGAATTAGGTTTCTTTGTTATACTCCTGTGTTATTAGGTAATTTTTTTCTAGATTACTTCTTCAGTTAAGATGTGGTATGCTCAGAGTCCAGACTTAATGTATTCCAACTCCATATCTGTCAAGATCCTGAATTTTTTTTTCCTTTCACCATGTGGTCACTATATCTAAATGCCAAACTTATTATGCTAACAAGGCCACTGCCCCAGTAACCTGGCATAGACGGAATAGGAAGTCATGTACTAAATGGCCTTTTTTTCCCCTAGCCAAACGTGTTGACATTTTTATTGTTCATCTTTTGAATGTCTTTTTTTGATAATTAAAAAAATCGGAGTAAAATCAGTATACATTATATTAATTTTAGGTGTACAACATAACGATTTAATATTTATATGTATTGTTAAATGGTCACCACAATGAGTCTACTTAACATCCATCAGCATATGTAGTTAGTAAAATTTTTTTGTCTTGTCATGAGAACTTTTAAGATCTATTCTCTTATCAACTTTCACTTGAATAGTACAGTATTATTAGCCATAGTCTCTGTGCTGTATTTTACATCCACGTGACTTACTTATTTTCTAACTGTTAGTTTGTGCCTTTTGACTCCTTTGCCCAACCCTCCACTCTCCACCTCCACAGATTGATAATGCAATCTGTTCTCTGTTTCCAAGAACTTGTTTATTTGTTTCATGTTGTTTTGCTCTTTAGATTCTACCTGTAAGTGAAATCATCCTCTATTTGTCTTTCTCTGACTTATTTCACTAATGAACTATCATAATGGCCTCAGGTCCATCCATATTGTTGAATGTGGCAGGAAGTGACTTCTTTTTTTATGTAACAATTTTATCTAGACGTATTACTCTTTACTTACATAGTATCATGGAAAGAGTGATTACTCTTTCTTAATCTCTCTCTGATTTGGCCACCAAAATGAGCATGTTATTGTAATGTGCTTCATGTCTAGTGAGAGGAGGTAAAAACACAGATGTAGAAGGCATGGGAAAAACTGCTGAAGAACACTAACCTGACAAAAATTCTTCTAACTTTTTACTTGAAAAAATTTATTGGTATTTTGTCTTTTGGCCACATTTTTCTCTCAGACAGGTGGCATTACATTTATAGATGGCTAGATGAATAGGCTGAATCGTGGTCCCAAAGGTATCAAGTTCTAATTCCTGGAAAGTATCAATGCTCTCTTATTTGGAAAAGATTTTGAGATGCAAAGGTTATCTTGAATTACTGGGTGGGTCCTGAATACAATACCAAGTGCCTTGCTAAGAAAGACGCAGGGGGAGATTTGACACAGACAGAGAAGCTGACACGAAGATGGAGCAGAGAGAGATTTGAAGATGCTGGCCCTGAAGATTGAAGTGATGCAGCCACAACCCAAGAAAAGTTGGTAGCCACCGGGAAACTCCAAATCTGAAATTGGTATCACTGGTCTGAAATCAAGGTGTTGCCAAGGCCATGCTCCCCTCTGGAGGTTCTAGGGGAAGAGTCTCTTCCTTGCTTTCTCCAGCCTCCAGAACTATTGAGAAAATAAATGTCTTTTTTTAAAGATACCAAGTTTGTGGTAATTTGTTCTGGCAGCCACAAAGAAAATGAGTGCAGGGATTAACATGTGTTCCTTTCTTCAAATTTAGATAGTGGAGTAGAGATTAAACCATCATTTCATGCTTAATATCTTTAGATGCAACCATGTAATTGAAAGCATCTGAAGGACAAGGCAGTCAATTCAGCATGGTTGGTAAGGGTATAGGCTCTACTTTCAGGCTCTCTGGCTATGAATTTCACCTCCTAGAAGCTTTGTCAGTTTGGGCAGGCTACTGAACTCCTTCTACCTGACTGTACTCATATATACAATGGGGACAACAGGTACGTTCATGCAATTCAGTAGTAGTTGCAGTAGCACCTCTTGTAGATGTCACGAGGATTAAAGTTGAGATAATTCATATAAAGTGAGTGCATGGTAGGTACATGGTAAATGTTAGTGAATAACAGTATTTAGTCCCAATATATAGACGCTGAACGTTGTTTTCTCAGATTGCACTTACTCAACCATATTCCTTCATTTGCACTCAGTTTGTTAATAAGTTTGTTAAAAGGAATATCACTCAGTATTTAAATATTTTGTATGTTGGTGCTTAGAGTCACTTTTTCCTAAACTTGAATTCTTCAACAGATGATAGTGAACACCAATTACATATATGACATCAGGTCACAATTTGTCTAAACTTATGATCATTAATTGAACTATTTTGATATAAAAATACTATATTTCTTTATATAGAGATAAATTCAGATCAAAATCCGTGATGAGCTAACTTTTAAGAAAAATCTCTAAAATATTTAATTTTCTTACTAATATCCTCTGATATGTTGAATGTATAACATAACATTGTAAGAAGCAAAAAAATGCTAAATAAATCTTTCAAGAAATAACTGTTTCTTGAGGGAACTCTATAATACCGAGCAAAAGAGTAGGTTTTCCATTTTTAGGGAGGTCTATGATTCTAAGATAACCTTTAAGAATGTAACAAGAAATGATGAGAGTATCAGCTGAGAAGAAAATTTTCTTTTCTCATTTATATTTAACTGGCACACTGTAATAAGAAATTTGGGAGTTTTTAAAAATCTATTTAATTGAAGCATAATTGACATATAGTGTTATATTAGTTTCAGGTGTTCAGTACAATGATTCAGCAATTCTCTATATTACTCAGGGCTCATTATGTTAAATGTATTCTTAATCCTCTTTATCTATTTCACCCATTTCCTTCTCCGTCTCCCTTCTGGCAACCACCAGTTTGTTCTCTGTTATTTAAGTATGTTTTTTGTTTGTCTCTTTGGTCTTTATTTGTTTAGTTTCTTAAATTTCACACATGAATGAGAAGTTTTAAAGCTTTAGCATGATGGCATTTTCTAGTCACACAGGCTATTCTATGGATGCAACAGCATTAACCGAGAGGCACCTAGTGGAGCCCTGGCCTATAGGTTATACAGCAGGCAAACCCTCCTTGCTGGAGCATAGGACTTATGTAAAGGCAGCTAGAGAGATAAGTTTAGAGTAGTTTCTGGCATGTTGAATAAGTGTTGCAGTGATAGTTATATACATAGTCATTTGAGTTTGTTAGTCTTGCCTAGGAATCCTTTCTGCCACTTACTGGCTGTATGACTTTAGGCAAATTATTTATATTTTCCTAATAAGTGGAGATAATATTAGTGTTACCTGCTGGAGTTGTTATAAAGATTAAAGAAACTTGTCTATTTGAAGTAAGCGTAATGCATAGCATTTGGTAAAAAGGCAGTGGGGAGTCAGTAAATGACTTTGAAGCAGGGAAGAACAGGACCAGAAACACACCCTCGACAGATATACTTGGCTGCGATGTTTTCGGCTGGCTGTAGGCGGGAAAGGATAGGAAGAAAGAATTTATGACTTGACACAGTGCTTTCCAGGAAGGCTTCATTGCACAAAACTAAGAATACCTGTAGGGTATACTGTAATGGGTACCACCGAGGGCATTCTTAATAAATGTTCGGCAAAGAGGAGTTCATTCTCCCAGTTGTGTACGAGGTTTATTAAAATATAATAAAGCAATAGAAGTTATTTAAATATGGAGTTAAAAAACAGAAAACAGTTACAAAACATTCAAGAGTTTTGTTTATCAGAATAACAAAAGCGGAGCATAAAGTAAGTAATTCTGCTCAAAATAAGGCAAAGATATCTTTATTTTTCTTACATGTTGGCAAATATCTGAACATTTCATAGGCCTTTATCCTTTTGGTTACTTGCCACTGAATTCTCAATTTATTCTTTCTACCCATCGCACAGTATCTGAGTTTTATAGCCCAGATGAATGAAGACACATTTTTTAAGATACATTCTAAGAAAAATATGTAAATCAGTTTGGCAAACATTTAAAAAATTGATTTCCACAGTTATATATTAGCTTACTAATGTACTTTACATTTTTTCAAACACTCGTTGATTGCAATAAAAATATTGTTTATTTTTCAAACTCTATCTCCAAAAGTTTTCAATTATCATACTGTAAACAGGGATTTGTTGGAGATGCAAAATAAACCTGAGCTTTCATCTTTCTCTTCTACAACTTGAGGAGTAGAGAATGATGACAGTGTTCGATCCAGCCCGGGTTCTGGCTAGAATCCGAGTGGTATCCGGAGAGAAGCAACGCCGGCAATATCCAGACCTGTGCCATCAGTACTGGGTAGCTCCCTGCACAGCACTCCCCTCCCTCTGGCCACGTGGTACAGCCTTTCCATTCCTTTTAGGTCAGAATTTCTCAGTTGTTTTTGCTCATTGCACATTATATTTGTGCTTCAAGGTCAAGTTGGAATTACATACTTTTCTCTCTGCTAAATTTAGAGGAAAAATATGTAAATTAGTTGGGCTAACATTTAAAGACATTTATTTCCACATTTAGGTATTTTTCTTAGGTGATTTCTGCCCCGTATTTTCCATCCCACAAACAATACAAATTAATTTTATAATGAGATAGAAAGGTCAATATGTCTTTATTTTGCAGAGGTTTGCTATACGTTTTGAAGTGCTCAAAAAATATCCAACAATTTGCAAACTATTTTACTATACCACATCAGTTTTGTACTTTAAAGAAAAATGAGTGAACAGTACAAAACTCTTTGACTATATCACAATCCTGTCATTTTTTCCCCTTTTTCCTATGGTATCTATGAGGAAAATGAGTATCCATTATTTCACCAAAACCGGTCAGTTGGAGGACTTGACGGCAGAGCGGAGTCATGTTGTAATGCAGAGGTTCTGAAAGCAAACGTTAGAGACCTCTCCAGCTTGTCATGGAGAAAGGGGAGAGTCTAAATCCACTGCAGAAGAGTTCTGCAGTTCTTTAAAAAATTAAAAGATTAAATATACAATTTGGAGGTCATTGATTTAGTGGACTGTATACCTAGGGGGAGGAATAGGCCATGGTATAGGCATAGCTTGTTTTACAATGCCAAAAAAGTGTGAATTTCCAAAATTAGTGAAGTGATTTTTTCGAATTGAATCATATTTCACTACCATCTTTCATTTCAAAGAAATCTCTAGCAGTTTTTTTCTAAATTAAAGAATAGATTATTTCATAAAAACTTTTTATGGGTTTTCAAGTAATTAAGTTTTGTAAATCAGTGAACTTCTACTGACTAATGTTGAACCACTTTCTGAGTTTTAAATTGATTTCCTCATTGAGATGCTATTTTTAGATCATCTTCAGTATTTTTACATCCTTATTTGGATGTACTGCTATCTTATTGGATGATTGTGCTACATCGAACTGTTTTTCAAAAAATCTTCCTAAAATTGGCTAATAATATGTGATTAGGAACAATTTTAATATGGAAGCAAATCTGTAACTGTCTGTAAAACCCAGTTTTAATCATTTGATGAGGCTCTTCTAAGGATTCTGCAAATTGCATCAGTGTTTTAAAGATCATTATACAATTTTTAGCATCACAGCATAAAATCTGTGTATGAGAAGTTAATAGGTTCCTTACATTACTTTCTGCCGCCATGGGCATCTTTTGTCACTCCTCTCGTCAATATTCTCCTAACATAAGGTGCAAGAAGGTGAGTGACCCGGAGGGAAAGAGGCGACCTGGTGAGCTCTTCAGTCCTTGGAGCACCTGTTATCCATGGATTTCAAAGCACTTAATCCCGTTTGATGGTCCTGTGAGTTAAGAAGTGCTTTACTACTTGGCTGTGAGCTTGTCATGGGTCTCCAGTACATTATTGGAAAATAGAACCCCTGGGCTATTTCCTTGACTCCTAGGTCAATGTTCATGTCAAGAGATGACACTTGAGCCTTGGTTGACAGGGGATTGGGTGCTGATGGTTAACACTACTAGTAATTGATCTTGCATCCTGTTTATTCATATGTCCAAACCCGAAAAGTTAAATATCCCCACACTGCATGATCCCAATATTTGGAAATTATGATCTTCTCCCATGGAAATATGAATAATTTAAAGAACAAGTGATTGTGCCATGAGCAATTGAAGTCAAAGAAAAGAATGGAATAACTAAAAAAAGCCTTGTGATAAAATATAATTTGGAGGAACTATGTTAAGGCATAAACCAGTTATGAGATATTTATAGACTTTGACTTTGTAAAGCAACTTTGCATTTGACTGTGTTTATTAGTGAATGGGAATTTATTTCCTTATATTGAATGAGCATTTCTTGGCAGGCAAACTGTGCACAAGCTACAATGAGCTTCAATGAAGTGCTTTCACATTCCCTTCCCACTGAGTTGAAAGCCTTCTTATATTCTCTCAAGTGTGTTTCTTTTCTCATGGAGGATGGCTTTGTTGAAAATTGCTTCCTCTTCTCTTGATTATTGAATCAGATATTATATTCAGTTCTTCAATACTTTATAGAATGTTGGTGAAAAATGAAATATAATGACTATGATTCTTCTCTGTATTTTGAACTCTATGTAGATTCAACTCTAAAGAATTTAGTGGGGCAAAGCCAGTATTAGAGGAGAGATATTGTTTAACTGACTTTTCTATTTTTCTATAATGGCTCCCATCATATTCTTGCCTCCACCATTATGATACTCTTCATTTCCAGCTGTTTCTTTATATCTCAATAGCCAGAGTCAGCCCTCAGTATACCCATTTTCAGTATACCCATTTGCTTCAACCCAGAGGACTCATGTGGCCAAAGGCAATTTGCTGTTATCTCCCAAACGGACCAATGTCCTATATTCTAGATTTTTATATTTTCTTCCTTCTTCACTTACCATTAGTATTAACCTGACCTTAGAATATTGTTCATCTGCTAAGAATAATTAGAATGAAATTAAAGCACCAGAGATGACTATGAAAACATATATACCTTTTCCATACTTCAATTCAAAATGTCAAAAGATTGGAAAAGTCCTGAACTTATATTTCAACTTTGCCTCTTCATAGTTACACTACATATCATAAACATATGAGCTAAATCTTACCACAGTTATATTCTAATATTTGTGCCGTTTTGTGTAGGCATACTGTAATAATTTTATTTCATTTTTTCTTGAGCAGTTGAGTATAGTTATTAGATTATAAACTCTGGAGCTAAACTCTTCTGTGTCTGTCAAGTCCTACCTGCCTGAAGTTTCTTATGTATAACATGAAGATAGGGTTGCTGTGTTAAATGAGTTTATAAATTTAGTGCTTGGTACGTAGTACATGCCATGTCATAGTTTTATTCCATTGTTCTTCATTCATTATGGAAGATTTATTGAGCTCTTATAATTATGTTAGTGATGACCTTGCAATGCTAAAACATATTGAAGGGCAAATATTAACCCAATGATCACTTAAATAAATAGAATTTCAAATTGTGATACAAATCTCAATTAAAATACAGGACAGTAGAAAACACAGTTGCTGGAAAATAAGGCTGAAAAACAAGGGAATCTGGTTTATTTCAGAGGGAACGGTAAGTCTCCAATGAAGAAGAAATATTTGAATGGAGATCTAAAGGATTATAAGAGTTCATCGATTTAGTGAGAAGAGTATTCTACAAAGAGAACTTGTCAAAATTAGAGAAGGGGTCATTGATGTTAAAGTATCTGAGAGAGTAGAAGGTAAATGGGTGTAATAGCAGCAGAAGAAAAGTGGCTATTTAAGAAAAAGAAGAAATTAGTATAAATGGAAAATGCATAGGTTTGATGGCAGTGAGTTTTCTTCTCATTGTATCTATTTACTCAGTGTGAAGCTGTCTCCTGAGAATGAGGTTTCCATGATAGTACTGGGGGGTCGAGGATATGCAGGTCTGAAATCTTTATGTGGAGAACAGGATAGTAGCTTGACCAATGAATAGAGTACAATTACTAGGAAGTGTTGAGTGTTCAGTTAAGATTGGTGATTTATTAGTTTATATAAAGGAGTCAACATTCCCTGTTGTATGTTTTTCTGTAGCAGGGCTCAGATGCCTGAGGTTAGACCTAAAGAAAGGCCTTTGGGTCTTAAGAAAGAGACCACCCAAATTTTAGGTCTTTTAAATGGGTAATGCAGAGACAGAGGAATAGAGGATTTAGGTATTATAAAGGCAATGGTTAGAATGATGTTTCACAAGATTTTAGCTTAGTAGGGAGGGAGATTGTGTCATAAAGGGATGATTTATAGGACGATACTAGAGGGACCAACAAATTTAAGTTTTTAGTTGTAATGGGGTTTCAGGTTATAGTTAGTGTAATTAAATAATAATTTAAAAAATAAAACAAAAACATGTAATGTGAGAGAGAAAAATCATTTTTTTAAGTTTATTTTTGTATTTGAGGGAAGGAGAGGCAAGACAGAGAGGGAAACAGAGAGTCCCAAGCTGGCCCATGGTGTCAGCACAGAGCCTGATGTGGGGCTTGAGCTTACCAACCATGAGATCATGACCTGAGCTGAAATCAAGAGTTTGATGCTAACCTTCTGAGGCCCCCAGGTGCCCCGAGAGAGAATTCTTAAAATACCTATATTAAAATTGGAAGAGTTTTAGAGATGACAGTTTCTAGTGTCTGTCCAGGAAAGTGAATGACCAAAGAGAAAGCCCTTGGTGATGATTTGAAGGAACTGAGAGGCCAGGATTTGAGAAGAGTTGTCCATGTGAGTTTTAGCAGAAATTGTCATGACTAGAGAAACTTTAAATGCCAAGATTTCAACAAATGGGAGGGTTGGGTGGTGGCGGGATAGGGGATGGGGCTGGGATCTTGATAAATGTGATTATGAGAGTAATATAGTAGGTTGGAATGAGCTTCAAAAAAAGCAGAGTTTTATTATAAAAGCATAAGGAATGATCGTCTAGAGATATGGATATGAACAGTTCATAAAGTAAAAAGCAATTTTTTAACTCTTGCTTTATAACGAAAGTATGGTTTTCATGATTTTCTCATAATTGGTCATTAAAATACATTTTTTTGATTTTTGCATAATTAAAGGTGGGATGTCAGTTTTGTCTTAGGGCCCAAAATGTCCTTTAAATTGCCTGCTTTTGGAAAATTCAGTATTATTCAAAGAGCTTGGTTTTTATTTATAAACATGAACACACACATACACACCCATTCTTTCTGTAGGTAGAAATACCAGTGGAGAATTTATCTAATGATATCAGACATTTGATAGTATACTGATACTGTATGAATTTGAAGATTAAGAAAATGTGTTAGGGTAAAATCTGTTTACCAGAATATCTTTAAAAAAAAACAGAGAAAACTTGATGAACTAAGTGTGTGTTAAAATGTTGCATACAACTTTATCCATGCTCATACATTAGAAAGGTGGTTTAATCACCCATAAGAAATTACTAGCTTCTCTGTTCGTGAAGCATGACATTTCAATTGCACAGCCAATAAAAGAATTACATGAAGAGACTGAAATGATTTACTGTATGGAAAGCATCAAGACCAAGGTTACCATGGTGAACTACCTTTCTGCACACTCAAGGTCAAGTGACAGTGACCCATCAATGGGCAACCTTCGGTTGAAACCTCACATGAAATTGCTCTTGCAATTGTTAGTTGGTTTCCTTCTTAAATAATAAAGATGACTGTTATAGACCCGTTACCATTACTTGCTTATGCTAAATTTAAATTTGTAATTTAAAAAGTGACATTATTGTTAAGAAACTGGTAGAGGACACTGGTGTTTCTCAGAATCTCATAAATTGCAACTGTGCACTGTGATCATTTCCTGAAAATGTGGATAGCTTAGGAAATGTTTGCACATTTTTAATGTAAGTTGAAAAAGACTCCAGTTGTATTGTAGTTTTTAATGTTTAACCAGAATCATCTTTATTGTAAATCCTATCTTTATTCTATTGGGAGTGAAAGAGTATAAATAGTGTATACATATTATAAAATATTGTTATGTATAATTAATACCTTAAAATATGTCCAAAATTCTGGGAAGTTCGTATATTGCTTTTTTTTCAGATATGTTTTGTTGATGCATGAAAAGAGGACTATACTAATAAATGTCTTTTGAATTACACATGGTGTAAGAAAATGAAAGCCTTTGGGTTATGAATCTTGGATTTAAAGAGGCAATCATCAAATATTTAAGATGAAAATGCAGTAACACATGCTTGCTGTCATGTGTAAGTTTGGTGAATGTTATGACAAGGTTTTTAAAACATTCATAGTTGGAGTATTTTTATGAAAATATTCATTAATTCAAACAGACGTTCATATCTGGCAACCTGCATTTTAATCGTGATTTCTAGCTGTATGAGAAAATCAGGAAAGCCATGAAAGAATGGGTGAAATATATAGCAATCGTGTTTAAATTATACATTATAAAGCATACATATCTGTACGTTGTCATATTATGCATTAAATTTAATGCATAAATCAGATTGTTATAATTCTGATGTCGCCAAAAGGCACAAAATATGACAAACAGGAGTAGGCATGTAGATATTATCATATTCAATAATTCAATGAGCATTTGTTTTATGTAAATTAACTTTCTGTTAATAAAGATTATCCTCATTTATTACACCACTTCCATATGATAATTAAAAAATGTCCTTTTTTTCTCTAGAAAATCATTACAAAATGTGAATAATGCATTTGTTTAATATCTATATAAACAAGATCTTACCATCAGATTAGTTCTGGAAATGAAAGCCTTATTGATTTCTGTAATAATTTTTATAATATGGCTACACTGCAATACTGAAGCTGCTAATCTCATTTTTTTGTGGAGAACTCTATGCATTTAAAGCAGTGTTTAAACTTTTTATAAGTAAATAATCTTAGTTTCTGTAGAGTGTGTTAATGTACAGTGTGTACAAAATATACTTTTGGAAGTAAACAGAAAGTACCGTAAAGAACTTAGCAAACAAGTTGAATTCCTCTTCTCAGTACTACTGTATTCTAATGTCAATTAACATAACATCGAAACTTCATCCAATTAACTCTTGCTGTCCTATATGGTACTCTTTTAAACCCAGTGGGAGGCCCACTGAGAAGGAAGGATTTAATAAACTCTAACATGGCTGAATTAAAATGATAAATAAGTTATAAAATACCACTTTAAATGACAGCAAATGATAATATCCCCCAAATTCACTGCACATATGTCTTTTGCAAAAAGAACATGACGCAGCATTTGCTAAGGAGAGGTGTATTTCTTCTCAGTTGTTACATCGTGATATTTTAACAGTTTATTCAAGTCATATTATTATATGCATGGCACTTTATTATCTGAAGCATGCTACAGTTTATGATTGAGCCCTGTAGGTATTCATTTCCGAGAGTGAACACGTATTTTATTTTATTTTATTTTATTTAAGAGAGAGAGTGAATATGTGGCCATATACATTCATGAATGGGGGAGGGGCAGAGGGAGAGAGAGATAGAGAGAGAGAGAGAGAGAGGAAGTAAGAGAGAAAGAGAGAGAGAGAGAATCCCAAGTAAGCTCCATGCTCAGTGTGGAGCTGGACATGGGGCTCGAACCCATGACTGGGAGTTCATGACCCAAGCAGAAATCAAGAATCATGGGCTTAACTTAACAGGTGCCCCTATTTTACATGCTTAAAGTTTTATGACATTGTCATCAGTGGGTATAAACTTTTCAAACTAGTTTAAACAAAGTAGAATTTCTCCTTGAAGGAAGCCTGATAAAGATAATTTATGGAAAAATGAGGGAAATTTCACTTTAAATTTTAGGGAGCAAGCTTAAAAATCAAAGTAAAGAGCATTTAAGGTACACTAATCAGATATGCTTTCTCTATATTAGCAATGGGAATTCAATAAAATTGACGGAGTGAACCACATGAAATTTCCGACATTTGAACAGTTTTGATGCACAAGAATGGCTGTTTCATACGGTTCAACATAAGATAATTTGCATTTGTGCTCATTATTGCATAAAATACTTTACTGTATACATGGCAGTTTTATATAATCCATTGTTAACCAATGGCTTGTGCAAGCAAACAGTTCTTAAGGTAGAGACTTCACACCGTACTAGAAAGAGGACTGAACTAATAATTTATATTCCAGCCAGTCCTCTACATTTAATCACTGAGCCATGTTAGGCCATCCATGTAATTTCTCTGAGTCTCGGTGTCCTTATTTGTATTATGGAGATGTCACTGTTAGGACTGCTTCAGACCACAAGTAACAGAAAAAGAATCGTGGCTCGAACACAAGAGGCTGCTTGTCTTAGATAACATGAGATCTGGAGAAGTTCTGGGGGTGCTTCAGAAGTCCAACAATGTCATTAGCAGCCCAGGTCCATTTGTCCTTCCTCTCTGTTTGCTTCTCTGGGATGGATACAGTATCATGATTTCTTTACACAGCAGTGTGCAAAGGGCACATGTCTGTAATTCAGTCTTTTCTAAGAGCAAAGAAAACCTTCCCTAGAAGACTCCACTAACATCACCTCAAATCTTACCATCCAGAATTATATCACATGCCCATACCTAAATCACAGGCAAAGGAGAAAAAAATATCACCATCTCTGCCTTGGGCTAATTAAAGGGCCTCTTCCCTGAGTTCATGGATGCAAAGATAGTGTGCAGCCGACAAAATGAGGGAAAAGGAGGAGAAGGCTTATGTAGACATCAGCAATAGTCGTTGCTGCACTAATTCATGTAATAGTGCAACGATACAACATGAAAACTTGGAAAATAAAGAAACTGAATTTCAATACTTTTATACAATCTGTGACAGAGTCCTGACCAAATTTGGTACATAAAAGTGAAAAGATACAGAAACAATTCATGTGGAAGCATGTACAGTGAAATTGGGTGTTTTAAAATATGGTTCTCAGTCATAAAGAAAGAGTTGTACAACTTGTATGTAATGGCATGGAAAAGTGGGGAACATTTAAAGTCATGGGTAAGATATTTAGAAGAATAGTGAGACTTTAAAAACATTTAGCTAATTTGCTTGATTTTCTGTAATTTTAAGAATGTTTAAGAAACATTCTTGGATAAAACTCGAGTTGACTAAATGCCTAATAGTAAGCTTAAAACTCCTTGGATTTACTGATTTTTGCTAAAATAACCTCTCTAGAACTCCAAACGTGCAGTTAGGAAAATTGCGAATGTCCTGCAGACAGTATAATAAGAATACAAAAACTGGACCTTCAATATTAATTTCCAACAGATTTCAGAGATAGGAGACTGCTGTCAACTCTGGGAAAATGTTTTCTGGATTATAGAAAATATTTGATGTATAAATAGAAATATATCAAATATTTAGTAGTGACATATTTAATATTTTAGATTGTGCCAATGCAAATGAAAAGCATGAGGAACAAAAATACTAAAACTGCATCTGTATCGAGATTAAAGTTCTAGTGTAATTTACTTTAAAAATGGAAGGACTGGGGCGCCTGGGTGGCTCAGTTGGTTAAGCGGCCGACTTCAGCTCAGGTCAGATCTCACAGTCTGTGGGTTCGAGCCCCACGTCGGGCTTAGTGCTGATGGCTCATCAGAGCCTGGAGCCTGCTTCAGATTCTGTACCTCCCTCTCTCTCTGCCCTTCCCCTGCTCACACTCTGCCTCTATATCTCTCCAAAATAAATAAACGTTTAAAAATGGAAGGACTATTTTTTAGAGGCGATTTCTTACAAAACTGGTACCTGTTTCAGACATTGATACCTGAAATATGAATGGTAAGGGAATAAAATAAATTAAACAGCAGGATTAGTTAGTCATTAACTCCTTTTTTATTTTTTTAATGTTTTTAACATTTATTTATTTCTGAGAGACAGAGTGACAGCAGGGGAGGGGTAGAGGAAGAGACGGAGACACAGAATCCAAAGCAGACTCCAGGCTCTGAGCTGTCCTGATACAGGGCTCGAACCCACGAACCGTGAGATCATGACCTGAGCCAAAGTCAGTCACTTAACCAAGGGAGCCACCCAGGAGCCCCTAGTCATTAACTTCTGTTTTAAATGCAGTAACCAAAAAAGAAGGTCAGCGGTCATACAGAATATAATTAAAGTTACTTTAAGGAGGCAACTTCCTCTGTTAAACATTGTTGTTGATCTTCAGGAGGGATTGAATTGGTGAGAACTTTTTTTTGTATGAATGCTCAGATTTTAGTGGCATGTGATATAATTTCTTTATATCAGAATGCTTTTTTTTGTAAATAATGTACTGAAAACTTTTAACTTTCTTTAAAATATTCTTCTTTAAAAATGAACTGTAATTATTCATCTTAAAAGAGAGCAGAATGTGTAAACGTTTAATTGACATAATCCACTATTTGACTTTTGTATTTCATTTTTAAATAGAAATTAAAAATATAAATATATGTGCTATTGTTTTATGAATTCACTCGACAAACATATTGGGTACACACAATGGGTGAATCATTTGACAAGGTGTTGTGGGCAATATGGAGCAAAACAAAGATGATACATCAAATAAAAGAGATTTTTAACAAATACCCATACAAGGCGGTTTGGGGTAAATGCTGTGTGGAATAGAATAAAAAATCCTAATACAGTGCCATGGGTAAATCTCACCCATGATTAACTTTCAAGAGTCTGCAGTGGAATGAGGAAAATTGAATATCATGTTGTTTCCGTGTTGGTGTAAAAATCAACTGTTCTTAATTTTTATCTGAAATTATGTCCTTCCTCCATTTTGGGAGTTAAATGTCCTATCTTTAATGAAATGGTGATTTTTAAAATATTATTACCTGATGAATATTGGATATGCCAGGCTCCAAATTTATTTTAATAACTTACTGTTTCATGGAAGTTGTATCTTAGAACAACAGATACAGACCAAGAACTATAGGACTGAACTTAGGAAATTCAATTTAGATGAAATAATGAATCTTACTCGTGCAAGAGGAATTAGGAAATTTTCTATTTCTGTATTCTGCCTACTTTTTTCACATATTAAGTCCAGGGAATAGATTATTCTCCCATGAAGTTCAGACATGAGGGATGTCTGTGTATGCTTCTATGCATGTTTTGGAGGGAGAATGGGATGAATGTGAAAAGAGGGTTGGCAATGAAGTGTTTGGTTTGAAAAATGATCTCTTCATGCAAAATAAGTAGAAAGAACCAATACGACAATAATTGACTCTGTATTTGCAACATATTGGGAGTTAAAATTTCATAGAAAAGTCTTTCTCTCTCAATGTATAATCTGCTGTCACTTAATTGAATGGAGTATATGTTGAAAATCAAAATAATATTTTATTTTATCTGGCAACATGCTTAGCCAGAATGCTGGTTATGCCATGAAGCATGGGTGCAGCAAGCCCATTTTTCTTAAAAACTTCACTTGACTTATTAGTTGAGATAGCAAACATAAAATAACACATGAAATTGCTGCATACTGCCTAAGAATATTTGGCTTTCTTAATTGGTTATTTTTTTGTGTATATTTTTAATCTTAAGGAGAAAATATTTTTTGTTATTCAGACATTTCAATTCTGAGAATGTCATCTTGTAGGTATAAATGAAAACAGTATCAGACTGGAGAAAAGAATCAGCATAATAATAATAATAATAATAATAATAATAATAATAATAATAATAAAATTATTTATAAATCATCATCATCATTAATTGCTATCAATATGACGATGACCTGTGATTTGCAAACAAGGAAGTAGATATTAACCAGCTTGACTTATGTCACATAGATAGAACATGGGTACTAAATAACTGAGTGACTTTAGAAAAAATAAATCAGAGTCTAAATCTCCTATATAAAAAATTGTGGTTTGTATTAGGAAATCTCTAAGAAACATTTTGAGGTTACAAAGGTCTGATTTTTGCTTCAAAGTTTTTTTTTTCTTTTTTTCTAATTTCCCTTGAAGATATGACCTTTGGCTCATAATGCCACAAAGTTAATTAAACTCACACATTGTACATGCTAATTTGAAGCTCCAATTGTAATTTATTGCATCTGAAATAGAAGAAACACAACTGGTTAATGAATTTGATCAAATTTCTGAATTGTTTACAGAACAGAGTCTAGGGAAATAAACTTTCACAGCCTGTAGGACAGTGCATGCAGAAAATTAATACTTTAAAATAAGTTATAACAAAAATATTAAATACCATTGTATATGTAGTTGGAGGAATGGAACTCTGCTTTGATTTTGTTGTAGAAAGAAGAAAAATAACTGTCCCCTTTCAGATTGTTCCCCTTCAGATTATAAAAATCAGTGAGTGGAGGGTGACAGTACAAAATAAAGAAATAGTTTTTAGCTTGTAAGATGTACCAGTTTCTCTGCTATATTGCTAAATGAAGCCACTGCAGCAAATTGTTCTATTATTTGGCAAGACTCTGAAGGGGCTTCATTATTCACATATTAGAGGGTGTTCTACCAGCAGGAAACTGAAACCACTCTTCAAAATAATGTAAAGCATTACCTATGATTTGGGCAAAGCAATCTGAGTGGATGATAATGTGTGTAGTAGGACTATATCCTTCTTCCTCAATGTGGCTATGGTCTATATTATCTCTTAAAAACCATGGTCTACTTTAGAAGTGTGTGTGCATGTGTCCACGTGTGCATGTCTGTGTGCGCATGCCCAGTAAATATAAGGTAAGGTAGTCGAAAGGTAGAATAAGGCAAGGAGAGAGGAAAGGAAGCATACCTGGGCTAATTTTCTCATTTTTAAAAAGTCAATAGATGCCAAAATCATTCATTCAAAGATTATTCCTTGATAAAAGTTTAAGTAATTTTTATAAGGTCAAAATTTTTGATATACATTTTGTTATGTAACCATAATCCCCACAATTATTTAGGCTTAGATCTCAATTCATTAGATTACATATTCACCACATAGTCTCTCTTTACTATGAGTTATCAACTGTAGAGTTTTGAAATTTTTGATTTATCTTTGTGTTGAAATTTTTTTTATGATTCATATGATCCACCAGTTGTTTTTTTTTTTTTTATTCCTACATGCTCTATTCATTGGGCTCTGCTTATTTTCTATTTCACTATATCTATCCATTGCCTTCAGACTTAAAGGACAACTTAGTAAGGCATAAAATTCTTTGTTCACACTTTCTCTCAGAAGTGTGGATGTCCTCAGATGTTGTAGACATTGCTCTCCTACCTTATGGCACTCCCTGAATGCTGCTGTGGAGACATCTGGCACCCAATTTATCTTTCTCTCTTGTGGATGACTTCCTGTTACTGTATGTATGCCTGCATGAGTCTATTCTTAAAGTTCAATGACTTTAAGAAGATATATCTTGGTGAGATTATTCTGTATCAATTTTTCCTGGACTAGGTTCACTCCTCAGTTAAGATTCGATTTTTCTTTATTTCAGGAAAATGTATTTTGGTATATTATTAAATGTATATTTTAAATTGTGTATGTTTTCTTATTCAAGGACACCAAGAATGCACATTTGGGTTTAATTTTTCTGGTTTCTGTATATGTAATCTTTTTTATAATTGCAGTTTTCAATGAAGGAAGTTTACTGGAAAATATATCTCTGTTAATATTAGGCCAATCTTTCCAACTACATACTAAGTCATGTAACTTGCTTCCTCATTAGCTTCTGATGGCTTCCCATCATCCTTGGGATAAATCTGAAATTCTTAACACAAGCTCACCATCTCCTTTTCCGGCCTCATCTCAGAGTCTTCTCCCCAAGATAATTATGCAAGTCCCATTAGTTATGCAAATTCAAATATGCTATTATCCTTTTTTGTTTGGTCTCATTATTTATATCTGTATATCAGATACCTTGCCCTCGCCTGTTTCATTTGTAATAAATTTTTGGAGAAATTTTTAAAAGCAGAGTAAATTCAAAAAACAATACAACAAATATTTTTGTATACTTCACACAAAATTGCTCTTGTTAATATTTCATCATCATGTCCTCAAAAATTACTTTAATAAACAAAATAAAACATTACAGATAAAGACGACATTCCATTTTTTGAGTCACAGGCTAGTCTGATCTGTCTCCCGGCTCCTCCCTTCCCTATATACACGCCTCCTTGGTATTAAATTGCTGTGTATCCTCCATGCTTTAAATGTATGTGTGTGTGTGGCTCAGTCAGCTAAGGATCTGACTCTTGGTTTTGGCTCAGGTCATGACCTCACGATTCGTGAGATCAAGCCCAAGCCCTGCAGGCACAGAGCCTGCTTGAGACTCTCTCTCTTTCTCTCTCTCTCTCTCTGCCCCTCTCCCACTTGCACTGTCTCTGTCTCTCTCAAAATAAGTAAATAAACTTAAAAAATTATGCAAATGGTATCCAATATGTAAAACTCTGCAACTTGCTTTATTAAATCAAGCTATGATATTTTGAGAATGATGGATAATCTCATTTCTTTTTAACTTTCATTTATTTATTTTCTTAAACCTTCTTTTTAAAATCTGGAAAAGTATATTTATGTTTAAAAATGCTTCATATCATTTTAGTAAATACCTTTACTGAACCACTGTAGGATTCTTTTAAAATAAACAAATTGCTGTTTTAAAAGACTCCTCATCCTTAAAAAAGTACTTTAAGAAAATAAAATATATATGAGGTTATTACCTGTACATTTTTTCTTAAAAGTCTAATGTGAAATGAAGTTTATTTTTCAAGCAAAACAATATTTAAAATCATGTAAAGAAGATTGAAATCAAACTCCAGAAGTTAGAGGAACAATGATTAATTTAATATATAAATTCATTTGTAATAATTTCTTATAGCTTTTTCTTTTTTTTCTTTTTTGTCTTATTTGTGTTCCACTGAAGATCCATCTTGGTGTATGTGTGAAGAAACAGAAATTATTTATACAATTGCAGAGAGCTACTTATATGTTATGCACACACATACTGAGTTTGTACATTATTTCAGCAGTGGGAAAAGAGTGAGCTCAAGTCATATCTAATTAAAAATGAAACTCCCTAAAGAAATATGCTTAGTATTAAATTCTAGTTTTTCATAAGTGTAATGAAAATTAAATAACTAAATTAGTATATACACTCTGGAGTTCATCTATCCATCAAAATAATTGTTTTCCTTCCTCTTTATTACTTTAGTAATCAGTCTCTTAGTAAGTAACTGACCTACTGTATCAGTGAAGCATACACTTGAAGGGTTTTATTTTCCTACGGTACTCGGATACAGTTTTATGCTAATTCACTGCCCTTCACCTAGTCAATCCAATTAATATATTAATGTTGAGGGAAACTTCGGCAGATTCTAGGACTAGTATCAGTTGTCATGTCCACAAGGCTTTTAGGTAGCCAGTAGTATGAATCCCTTCAAACACTGTAGCAGCGTTACTTCTCTCTATCCTCATGGTAAGAACTGTATTACCAGAATCACACTTTCTCTTTGTGTGGTCTGCTATATCTTGAATGTCAGTCATCTGGTCAATGGGGAGTTTGGGGTACCATGTTTATGCTTTTGTAGTTCCTACCCATAGGTTTAGTCTCTTTTATTCAATGGCATAGACTGGAGTTTCTCAGTCTCAGCAGTATTGACATTTGGGACTGGATAATACTTTGTTGTGGATATGGAAAGGAGGGAACTGTCCTGTGCATTGTAGGATGTTTAGCAGCCTCTTGCTCTCAGTTGAGTCTCACAGATGCTAGTAGCACTTCCTCACTCCCAATCATTGCCAACAAAAATGACTATGGATATTACTAAATGACCCTGGGGAGGTGGGTGGGCAACACTGGCCGCAGTTGAGAATCATTGTCCTAGATAGTAAGTACTACCATCTTATACTGTCTCTAACTTAGTCTTATATGTTTGGGAAAAATTTATATATGGAATACATTTTAATTTCCTCTTCGGAGCCACATTGGCTCCTATTGTCTTGGCCTAAATTTATAGATGTTAGTGTATTATTTTACATAATATTTTATTTGAAACAAAAGCATTTATTTTTCTACTCTTGAATCCAACTTTAAACTCTCGTAGCTGTTTCTTTTGGTATTTCTCTTCATATTTCCCAAATCAGAAGAGGGATGCTGCATGGAATAGAACTAGAAATAGAGCTGCATGGAACTAGAACTAGAACTTGAATTATTGGAAATAATTGATCAGTGAGAACACAAATATTAGAACTGGAAAGGTGGCATTTTTCTTATGCCAGGGAATGATATTTAATAAAACTATTGCCTGTGATATATTGGAAGGAAGAGAGACAATGGACTATGTAAGATCTAGGAAATAGTGATAATGTTGGAGTGTTTTCTTGGTATTTTTATATAGAGAAGGTAAATATAGGGAAGTGTTTGCAAAGTTCACTACAGGTAGCTTGCAATGTAAGTTGATTAAGAGTTGGACAGTTCGGGATCTCAAATATCAAAAACCAACCAACCAACAAACAAACACACACACACCTCAGCCAGCTGATTTATTTTACTAATTGAAACAAGTGTTTTGCTCAGCCAGCAATGTTGCCAACACATCTCAAAGGTCATATGAGAGGGACTGACTCTCACTCAAGCCTTGTTTCACAAGAGAGGGCAATGGGTAGGACTTAGAGACCAATAAATAAAAGATCTATGACCAGATTTATAAACTATGTGTTGAGAGAATACAGTCTGTGTTTACTCCAATATAAAATTGGCTGGAAGCAAAGTGATTGAATTCCCACTAAGTTTTCAAGGCAAAAAGATTACCAGAGAAAACAGAAGTATGATTTATAAAAGCATGATCAGATGACTTCTAAAACAATCTCCAGACTCCCAGATTCCGCCAGCAGAAAGAGTGGTATAAAGGCAGCACAGCCCCACTTCAGCGCCGGCGACAGTTGGTTCGTTGCTGCTTGACAGACCAATTGAGGGATTTTCTCCAGTGACATGGAATGGTGATTTTGGGATTCCTGTTTGCAGGATTTGAACATGCCGCAGATACCTTATTTTTCCATTTTCCAAGTGGGGGATTTAATTTCTGTAATCTTGCTTCTGGTATATAATGGATATGTAGAGTGGTGACTTTTTTTATTTATGGACCACTGGCTCATGAGAAGCCATACGATGACCTAAAGGAGGTAATTTTATATTACATGGCCATTCTGAGTGCATCTATAGAATTGAATTTAGGAGTTCCTTCTCTGGAGAAAGGGGTTTGCCTGCATAGTGAATATCCAGAAGAGAAAATTGGCAGATTTCAAATTATCTCTCTAGGGGTTCTGGGGTGGCTCAGTCAGTTAAGCACCTGACCAGCTCAGGTCATGATCTCACAGCTCGTGAGTGCAAATACCGCACTGGGCTCTGTGCTGACAGGGAAAAGCCTGGAGCCTGCAGCCTGCTTGGGATTCTGTGTCTCCCTCTCTCCCTCCCCTTCCTCCATTCCCTCCCCTGTCTCTCTCTCTCTCTCTGTCTCTCTGTCTCTCTCTCTCAAACATAAATAAACATTAAAAATATACAAATTGTCTCTCTAATATGGCTTTCCCACACTCCCAAAATGCTGACTTCCCTATATTTTAACTGACACCTTCCCACATATGAATGATGTGAAATAATTCATAAAGAAGAGTGCAAATCAAAGAAAGCTGAAGCTGAAGTCTTATTCTTGTGTATTGGTTAATCTGTCATCCTCTCCATTTCCAGATTAGATTTCCACAGTTCTCTGCCTTTCTCTACACACAGGATGCTGACTTCTATCAACTACCTCCCATAGACTCCCTTGTACTCTGGCTTCTGGTTGGGCTGGGAAGTGCTGGCGTGAGGACAGGACAGGCAATGGGCGAGGGGTGTAGGTGTTTCACACTCCCTCCATGTCTGATTGCAATTCTTGCAGTGACCGGATGGATTCTACAACGGCCACAGCTGCTCTCCGGAGGCTGCACTTTCACAGCTTCTGGTTCTTTCCAAGCTTCCACAGCATCACTTGTTCCTCTTGCCCTTTAGGTCTAGGCTAGTAATGTTGTTCCACTATTATTGGTCCTTGGGTGCCCAGCATCCTAATTGTCTCCTTCACACTTTTCTCACAGGTGTAAACAGTCCCTTCCATAAATTATATTTAATTAAACCCTTTATTGTGTGTCTGGAGCTTGTCTCCATTTCTTTTCTGTAATCTATTTGCATTTATTTCTTTTTCTACCTTTATTATTGGGGTTTTGGGGGTTGTGTAAATAAACACATTTATTAATTCTAGAAATCTATTTAAAAATCCCTAGTAGTAAAATAATAATTTTGTGACAGTTCTAAGTTTGAAATTTACAATGGAATTATTTTTCCTTTTACCCCCAAATAGGCCCATCTATGTTTTTACACTGACTCCAGTTTTAAGACAGCTGACAATCGTTCCTTTCTAAAGGAGCTTCAAATCGTTGCTGCTAAGTAAGCATCCTTGTCCCTTCATAATTACCTTACTAAATTGGCACCTTAATTGATCATACTCCTGTCACCAGACAGCATTTTTGGCTCTGTCCATTATCACCCACTAGCACACTTCGTTAGGTCTAAAAGTTTTTATATGTATTTTACCTGTGGATAGCTCCCACTAATAAAAATTTCTTATAGTAGGGAACCTATAGTGGATATTTCTTCATTTCTGAATATTGAGCAACTCGATATTTAATTAATGAATAAATGAATATATAAAATGGAGGCCCCCTTTTTTTGTCCATTTTAGACTCTCTTTGGATAGGATAACTATATCATTTATCTTTGCTTCCTCTAGCATTTGACAGATCGTTTCGTTGATACCTCCAGAAAGGTATGTTGGGTAAAACAGAGATCAGAGATATCACACACACACACACACACACACACACACACACACATCGAAATGCAAGGAAATAATAATAACTTTTCAAAATTTTCTGAAACAGTCCTCCTTCTATGTGTGTCTTGTATTATAGCTATTCTATTTCTGCTTTCTCCCAGATTCCCTTTTAGTGTGCTCAGAGACAGCTTCCAAACTTCCTTCAGATTGTTACATGGTCTGGGCAAACTGACCTCTACTCGATCATTTCCAAGATAGAGAGAATGATTTCGAGTAATTTGTACTTTTCAAAATGGTTTTCGTGAAGAGTGTGAAAGACTTGAAGGCAAACTATTTCCGGTTTGAATGGTGGTTGGCAATTTTCTCCACTTTACCAAATCTTCCATTTTCTTTCATCCCAAACATTAATGAAAACATTTAAATTCCCTTGAGTTTAATGCGAATTGATGAATTAAATTTGTTTTCACTCAACTAAATGGGCAATCTCTAGACCACACTTTGTGTTGTTTTCTTCTCTAATGAGTATACCTGGTCTGTTTTGCTCTCTGTATTACCAGGTCAGTGTATTCTCTTTCATTATTAATTTGGATTATTAGAATCTTTTCGATTACTAAAAAACTCTGATGTAATTGTTCCCCTTTATTTTCAAATGCAGATGGATGAACAAGAACAGTTTTTCATAATGGTGGTATTAGAAATATATAGAGATAAAACTATGTGAATAAAGAAAATAATAACATAGGCTAATAACTAAAATTTAAAGAGAGAGTTTGAGGAGAGAAAGTAATCAAAAGGAGGTTATCAAGAATAGGAGAGAAGTGATTTCTAAAGACATTTGGGCTACT
Source organism: Paguma larvata (assembly GCA_030068075.1). Classification (NCBI taxonomy): domain Eukaryota; kingdom Metazoa; phylum Chordata; class Mammalia; order Carnivora; family Viverridae; genus Paguma; species Paguma larvata. The sequence goes on from CM057838.1 coordinate 25,586,752, forward strand.
GTTACTAGAAAAAGAAAAGTTAGATATTGGATAGATACAATAAAATAATGTCTTCTTTTATTTTTGAACAGTGCTGGCATGTGACTGCTACTGTATATATGCTTAATGAATGAAACTAATAAAGATATATATAAAAGGCCTGATTTCAAAGAGTTTTTTTTATTGCTTGAGATTAACCATGGAACATTTGCTGGTTAAATGGACGTGGGATATTTTAATACCTGATTAGTTAAATAAACATTTGTCCTTTTTTATATATGTTGTTATGAGAATGATTTAATTTTGTGATTATACTTACCATCTCATATGTAAATTGCATTGCACAGATTAATACTGCCTAAATTAAAACACCCAATTAAAAATGAACAGTATCGTAATTATATGTAAAACTATTGTATATCCTAATGAGAGACATATTGCTGTTATTTACAGTGTCTGCGTAAGATATCTCCGTAATATACACAATGTGTAAATAAATGCGTACTTATCTGAAGATCATATATAAGATCTGTTGTGACTCTGAGAAGTGGAGAATGTTCTTTTTTTTACATTTATTTATTTATTATGAGAGAGAGAGGGGGGGAGAGAGGGAGAAAGCAAGTAGGGGAGTGGCTGAGAGAGGTGGAGAGAGAATCCCAAGCAGGCTCTGCACTGTCAGCCTACAGCCTGATGCAGGGCTCAGTCTCACAAACCGTGAGATCATGACCTGAGACAAAGCCAAGAGTTGGACACTTAACCAGGCACCCCAGAGAGTGTTCTTTGATCCTTATCTCTGTTGGATCACTGAAATGAAATTGGAAGCACAAGCAGAGAAACTCTGGAAGTAACTTCCAAATATTCCAGTAGAACTCCTATAATTCTGACTGTTATTCATTTATTTTTTCATAAACCTTTTATTAATTTGTTGTCATGAAATTATGAAAATGTATAAGACTAAGTCAAAGTATTTATGATATTTTAATTATATTTCTACACAGATAAAATTGTTTAATTCATGTGCCACTTAAGCCATCCTCATGCCTGGTCATTTATACAGAACCTAGTCCTGACTCATGATTATATTGTAGTTCTAGAGCTGCACCACTTTTTTACTTCCCAACATGTATTTTGACACAAGTAGCAAAATAGTGATTATGGGGGAAATTGGATCTAGTAAGTATAGGAACACATATATATTCTTTGAATGTATGAGAATTCCCTGAATTATTCCCAAATGTCACCATGGTGTAGAATTGGCACATATTCAAATGAAAATATTCTGCATACTCATTTTACATGCGTAACATGTTAAATACCATAGTCTTTATTCTATTTTAGGTTCGCAGTCTAAAATGAACATTGGCAAGAGCAGGTTGCACAAAACATAAATGAATTGCATGTGTGTGTTGAAAGAACTAGATTTGGAAAAAATGTTGAAACATCACACTGTTTATCCATCTGTATTAAACAAATCTTTCAGATGGATAACTCTGTTGTTTTTAAGGATGTCATTTATAACTTCTCACCTCTAATAAAATTCTTGCTATCACTAATGTGCTTCTAAGTCCTCTTGATTTTTCTCTGAAAATCTCTGAGTAAACTTTTCCATTCCAGTTCTGTATCCTTCTGTCATTCTTATTCCCATCATTCTTATCAATCTTAGCTCCACTTTCCAGTCAAGTTTATTGCTTACTACATTGAGTCATGACTAGTCCTTTCTGATTAGTCTTTTCTAAAGATCATTATTATAATTTTGCACCTTTACCCGCTATCCTTTCCAAATGGCACAGCCCGAGTGCACTTTTTCTCTAACAGTCTATAACCCAAGTATCCTTCAAGGACTAAGTTAGGCTCCGTTTCTTCCTGGAGTCTGCCTTATTCTACCTGAGGTCACCCTCTCCCAGCTCTGAGGGTAGTGTTCCACAAAGGTTATGACTTGATTCTCTTTTATTGTATTATGTCTTTATTGTTGCATATATATTAGAAAATAATGCAAACTTCTTGAGAATGGTCAATTTAAGATACTTCTATATTGCTTTTTCCATAACCTAGATATCATTTAAAATAAGGAAATTGGAGGTCTAATCAAAATAGAGGAATGGAACATTAACAGAATGACTGTATTATAGGATGTGAGGGTGATCTGGCTACAAGATCTCTCACCCCATTGATCACCAGGTTTGATTTGCCTGATCCGGCTGGCTGGGTGGGTGTCTGTTTCCTCCCACGCGACTCCATGTGTGTCCCCCCAGAAGCTGCACACTTGCGCTCTGTTGAAGAGGACGACCTTCCTTTATAAAGAAGAACAATTCTTTGGTCAAGGGTACACAAGTAGCTGCACTCCCCTGCTAGAACCTCCAGACAAACTCTCCGGGTCCATTTGTAGGAGAGCAAAGGGTAGTCAAGCTTCCAAAACTCCAGACACGTCCAAATGAGGCACAGCTTGTGCCAGTCTGCCTTTAAAAAAAAATTACTATATTATAAAACATAGGATTTGGAAGATAATTTAGAGATTTGGGGACCTTTCTTTATTTCCCTAAAACTCATACCTAGAGGAACTATACATTAGTCCTAAAAGTAAAATATAGGCATTCTTACTTTTCGACATAATTATTTTCCCTGAATGACATCAAGATTGTATCCAGGCAAGCTAAATTATATAACATAGAAAACAGAAGTTTTCTTTGTCCTTATCTCTTAAATCTAGAATTTGGAGCATAGACTAAGCCCTATCAAAAATCTTCCTTTCTTTAAGGACTCACTATGAGTCCTCTTAGCATTCCAGAGGGTCATGAGAGCTTTAAAAATAGGCCAGTCTGAAAAACCTAGAGTCCTTACTACTTTCAGAAATGAAGGCAATGAGGAGTCATTAAAGGCTTTTGAATATAGCAGTAATAGGATGTATCTGATGTTTAGGAAAATTATTACAGCTAGAGTATCAGAAGTTAATTTTGCAGCATAAAATCTTCCAAGTAAGAAGACATTGGTGCCTAAGCTAGAAAATAAAAAAGAAGAGGTGGATCTAAGAGATTTATTAAAGAAAAAACAAGAGAATTTTGTGACTAATTTCACTTAGGGGAAAACATAGCAATAGAAGATAAATTGTATGAATCCATAATTCTACTACTCTGACATTTTTAATCTAATTTTGGGAATTATTATATTATGTCATTGGGAGAAATGGAGGGCAGTTTAATCTCGAGTCATCAAAGCAAAGAATATTTTTATTTTTTGTTTTAAGCAGATAGCTTACTAAAAGAGTATCTATTATACTGATTATGCCTTTTTTCCCCCAAAAGAATCCAAATGCATGCCCATCAATTGGGAAAATAACATATGATTTAGTCAGAAGAACACTAAGAGTATTCACATTTTCTCTGAAATCCAGCTGTTTAAACATTATATTCAGAAAAAGTTATTGTGACCTGCTAACTAAAAAGGTTAAAAAACGGTGTCTAGCCTGTTATATGTGGTGTGCTCTAATGTTTCATAGGCAGGAAATAACCTTTCTGATAAATAGTAAAGTTCTCTGCAAGAAAGGAATCATTTTAAAATATACATATTTTCCAAAGCAACTTCTTACTAGATATGTTTCTTGAGGTAAGGAAAACAAAAGCAAAAATAAACTATTGGGACTTTATCACAATAAAAAGCTTCTGCTAGTGAAAGAAACAATCAATGGAACAAAAAGACAACCTATGAAATTGGAGAAGATATTTGCAAATTATATACCAGATAAAGTCTTTGTATCCAAAATATATAAAGAACTTATTAAACTCAACACCCAAAAAACACATAATCTAATTAAAAAATGGACAGAAGTCATGAATAGACATTTTTTCAAGGAAGACATCTAGATGACCAACAGACATATGAAAAGATGCTCTATGTCACTTATCATCAAGGAAATACAAATCAAAACTACAATGGTATACTACCTCACTCTTGTCAGAATGGCTAAAATCAACAATACAAAGAACAACAGTTATTGGTGAAGATGTGGAGAAAGCGGAAGCCCCTGCACTGTTGATGGGAATGCAAACTGTTGGACCCACTCTGGAAAACAGTATGGGGGTTCCTCAGAAAGTTAAAAATAGAACTACCTTATGATCCAGAAATTGCACTACTAGGTGTTTACCAAAAGAAAATAAAAATACTAATTCCAAAGGATACATGCACCCTGACGTTTATAGCGGCATTATCTACTATAGCCAAACTATGGAAACAGTCCAAGTATTCATTAGGTGATGAATGGATCAAGGAGATGTAGTGTAAGAATATTTCTTAGCCATAAAAGAGAATGGAATCTTGCCATTTGCAATGGTGCGGATGGAGGTAAAGAGTATTACACTAAGTGAAATAAGTCAGAGAAAAACAAATACCATATGAATTCACTCAAATGTGGAATTTAAGAAACAAAACCAATGAGCAAAGGGAAAAGAGAGAGAGAGAGAGAGAGAGAGAGAGAGAGAGAGATACCAAGAAATAGATGTCTAATTATAGAGAACAAACCAATGGTTAGCAGAGGAGAGCTGGTTGGGGAGTTGGTTAAATAGGTGCTAGGGATTAGGGAGTTCAATTGTCATGAGAACTGCATGCTGTATGTCAGTGTTGAATCACTATATTCTACACCTGAAAATAATGTAACATTGTGTGTTAGTCAACTAACTGGAATTTAAGTAAAAACTTAAAGTTTACTGATATGTACATATATATAAAGTTTTTATACATGATATATATGTATATATATATATATAAATATGTTACGGTAATAAGTAAGACTAATGCTAGAAAGTAAAGTGCTAAAACACATTTTCCATCCATCTCTATTAGAACAAGAAATAGTTTATTCACATTTTAATAATCAATAATCATAATATAGTTTTACATTGATGATAATATGTATATAAAGTGCTAGTCTAAGGTATTTGTGAATGATTGAGATTTAAAGCCAATTTAATATCAATGCTTAGAAATGGAAGCCTGATAGATATTTAGCCCTAATTGTTGATAAAACAAATTAATGAGCAAGAAAGAAGAAGTGGAAATGATTCTACAATAACTTTTGTTCCTTGGGAAGTCAAACAAAAGTTACCTCATTTTCGTGAAAATGTGTAGAGTAGAAAATCAGTGTCCCTCCTTCGCTATTACATTAGGAAGTTTAATTGAGAAAGTTTACATAATCAAGAAAGTGATTTTCTTAATACTTGAAAAACCTTCGGCTTATGAGAAACGAAGTTAAAAATAAAATGAGCTGAGATAGTTATGCTTTTCCCTGCATTTTTAACTACCTGGAAATCTTCCTACAAATCTCTTATTTTGATTAGCCATAGAATCGCTTTAGAAGAGAAGCTGACAAGGGCGCCTGGGTGGCTCAGTTGGTTAAGCAGCCGACTTTGCTCGGGTCATGATCTCACGGTCTGTGAGTTCGAGCTCACGTGGGGCTCTGTGCTAATAGCTCAGAGCCTGGAGCCTGCTAAAGATTCTGTGTCTCCCTCTCTCTCTCCCCTTCCCTTGCTCATACTCTGTCTCTATGTCTTTCAAAAATAAATAAATGTTAAAAAAAATTTTAAAAAAAAGAAGAGAGGCTGATAGTGAAGTCTGTGTATGTGGTCTGTGATAGATCCTGGTTCGTTATAGCATAGGGTATTGAAAATTTCGCTACAAACAATACAATAGAAAATCTAGCTTCAGATTTACCAATTGGATCCAATTTGAATAACTATAATGGTTTTATATAACAATTTGGCTATAAACTTTTTATAGAAATGAAATTATTATAAATAGCCAAGTTTTATATAATACTATTTGTTATTTTTATTATAATAGTTAAATTGTTTTCCTCATAAAAATATCTTTGTCTTTTAAAAGTATTATTTCCAACAATTGCAGATTTTATGCATATTTTTAAGAATCTCTTAAGAAGAGTTTCTAAAAACTAGAAAAACTTGGATCTGTCTGCATGCTGGATGGACCATAATGGTCTCAAATAATGTATAAGAGCTATAAAGCTACAGCCATATATTTAATACCAATGATCATCATCTATTAACAGTTAATATGTTAATCCAGGGGGAACATGCAAATAAAATTATTGCACTTTTGGTCATGCTTAGTGTCTCTAACCACTTGTCAGAAACATGAAAATGTAACTTGGCTGTCATGCAAACAAATTAAAGTAGAATATTAAAGTAATTCTCCTTACAATAATTTTTTAACTTTCTTTTCTCTTGGCAAAGTCTTCCTTTCTTCTTAAAGTTCCAATTGAAAATCCTACTTCTCACTGATTTGCTTCAGTAATTATGCCGTATTCAATTCAGTGTTAACTTCATTATGCTTCCTGGTATATTTTTCAGTTATTTTATGTATAGAGTGACTTTCCTGAACATATACATTTGAAGTTTATATATCATTTTATTTGTGAGCGTGTTGTATCTAGTGAACTTTCCCTCTTCTTGCTGCAAGGCAAGGATTCTATGACAATTTCTAGCTAACAAAATGTAAATGACCGTGGTGCTGTCACTTGTGGGGTGAGAAATTTAAAAACTGACTAAGGAACTCTGTGTTACATCTTCCCTAGGTCTAGAAATCATGAATTTCTCATGTTAAGATGATTGCACTTCAGAATAGGGACCTGAATTCTTGAGCCACTGGTTATGTGAGAACCTCCACCAACCCAACATTGGGTGTATATATATATATAGTGTTAAGCAATTGACATTTAAGGTTCCTCTCCATGGCAGCTCACATATGCTTCTAATCCCTAGTTTCTAACTATCTAAATTACCGGTTCCTTATTACCATATAGTAACTGCTTAAAATATGTAAATAATAATTTTCTTGAAAGCTTGTTTAAAACAACTATTAGATTGAAATGTCACTCGTATCTATTTTATTTTATACACTAGGGTTAAGGTTAATCTGCACATTTATTCATTAATTCAGGAAATGATTTGTTGAGTGTCTACTATGTGCCAGAAACTACCTCGAGTCCTGGTAATATAGCAATAAATGAAAGTGATAAAAAGAAAATGTTTCCCTGAACATTCATGTTCCCATGAATCTTAAATCCTTCTGTTAGAGATATATTATAAATAAAATAACATCAAATATGTATGCTAAGGAGAAAAAAATAGAGAATTGTGTTGAGACAGGATTGTTGGCTTAAATTTTAGAATCAGGGGCGCCTGTGTGGCTCCGTTGGTTAAGCAGCCGACTTCAGCTCAGGTCATGATCTCATGGTTCATGAGTTCGAGCCCCGCATCGGGCTCTGTGCTGACAGCTCAGAGCCTGGAGCGTGCTTCAGATTCTGTGTCTCCCTCTCTCTCTGCCCTTCCCCTGTACATGCTCTGTCTCTATGTCTCTCAAAAATAAATAAACGTTAAAAAAATTAAATAAATAAATAAATTTTAGAATTAGTGACCAAAGTAGATCTTATTGAGAAAGTGATTTTAAATAAAGACCTGTAGGACGTGGGGGACGAAGCCTTGTGTGTAACGGAGGGAAAGTTATACAGGCAGAGAAAGTAGCATGCGTAAATGCAGGGGTATCGCTGAGCTACATGAGAAACAAGGAAACCAGTGCTACCAGAGAAGTGGGAGTGGAGAGAGAGGAAAGAGCAGGAGTTGACATATTCAGAGAGGTAACAGGGACCCAGATCATCTAAGGCCTTGAAAATCACTGTAAGGACTTTGGCTTTTATTCTGAGATGGAGGGACATTGGAAGGTTTTCACTGGGGGAGTGACATGATGAATTAGGTTTTAATAGGATCAACTCAGAGGCTGCATTGAGAATAGATTGAAGAATAATATCACCGAAACAGGAAGACAGGGAGAAGCCTAATTGAAATAATCCAGGTGAGAGATGATTGTGGCTTCCACTAAGGTGATAATAGCAATGGAATGGAGAAGTGATACAATTCTGGAATTAGAGAGCATAAGATTTGTTCTCAGACTAGCAATGAGGTTTAGAGAAAGTAGAGTCAGGAACGACAACATGATTATTAACCTAAGTGACTGAAGAATGCCATTGCCATTAACTAAGATGGGAAAAACGGTAGGAGAAGCAGTTTTAGGGGAATGTCATAGAGTTCAAGGTTCTTAAAAATATGGGTCTAGGGATGCCTGGGTAGCTCAGTCAGTTAAGCCTCCAACTTTGGCTCCGGTCATGATCTCACGGCTTGCAAGTTCGAGCTCCACGTCAGGCTCTTTGCTAACAGCTTGGAATCTGGACCCTGCTTTGGATTCTGTGTCTCCCTCTCTCTCTTTGCCCCTCCCCCACTCACACTCTGTCTCTCAAAAAATAAATAAAAATTAAAAAAAATGTGGGTCTATAATTCATGGGGGAGTCCAGGTAGAAAATTTAAATTTGGGGGATTGTCAGCATAAATATATGGTATTCTAAGTCTTAAACTGGGTGATACCATCACTATAATGACTGAATACAGAATAAGTTTGAGGACCACGGTCGGAAACGTTCTAACATTTAGAAATCAGACATGAAGGGGGAAAAAGAACCAGTAGAAGACTTCGAGAAGGAGTGATCAAAAAAGTAGGACGCAGTTTACATGAGGGTGATGTTTGGGAGGTTATGTTAAAATAAGAGAAACAAAATTTTGAAGAGACAATAATTAATTCTGTTAGATACTTATACTTCTGCCTGATGAAATAGGATGAAGTCTGAGGAATAACTATCAGATTTAGCAAAGTGAAGGCCATTGCTGACCTTGGTAATGGTTTCTTCTCAGTGATACTGATGGAGCCTAATTATGTGGACCACGAGAAAATGGGAAGGAAGACTTAGAAGAACACTAAGCATAGATTCTTTCAGAGAATTTGTTATAAAACTGGAGGTAGGATATGGGTGAGCTAGTTGAAGGAACTGGGTGTAAGCAGTTTTATTTTTCTTATTTTAAAATATGGTTGAAATGGAAGCTCGTGTGTATCCAGATGAATGATCCGCTGGAGAAGGAAAAGTAGAAAATTGCTAGGGTCAATTACTGGTATTTAAGTGGGAGAAATGCCTTACTTATGAGCACTTAGAGTTCACCCACAGTAACACCACAGAGAAAGTAGACACAGTTTTTGGAAGTTCTGTTTTTATTACTTTTATATTCTCATTGACATAGAAGCAAAGTCATGGGCTGTGTGTGAAGAAATCACAATAGGTTTTGCAGGTGTAGGAAGAATGATTTTCTAAGACAGTATGTAAAAAAATAGATTAGATACGTATAAGATTATTTATAAGTACATATAAGTGTCCACTTAAGTTTTGTTATCACAATAAACCAGTCAGAATTTGTATTTTTTTCCAGCCAAGTTCAGGTTCAGGGGCACTGGGGTAGAGTTGGTGGAAAGTTGGATTTAGCCAGGGTTTTGTTTGTTTGTTTGTTTGGTTGGTTGGTTTTTTGTTCAAGCAGGTGGGAAGAATTAAGAGAAAGGTTTATTATAATTATTTACCATAAATTTGAGGTGCATAGTGAAGAAAGGACACGAGTGTAGTAAAGACCAATGACAAATTGCTAGGATAAAGGAATTGAGAGTTCTGATGAAGTCCAAAGTTTGTTAGAGATAGGAATCAGAAGGAGTGGGCTGGAAAGAAGAAAATAATAGCAGAAAGGAGGTGTATTCAATTGAGATGCAGAGTTGTAATTGAAAATGTCAAGGTCAAGGGTGTGACATTGGAACTGAATAGCTGCCACAGGGTGGAGAACAAGATCGCTGGGTAAATGAGGTCAAGGATTTAAAAGATCAAGGTATTGACTTCCATGTGGAACTTGGAATTGCCAAGAAGATGTTCAGGTCTGGAATTAGAATCAGTGAGTCACGGACTAACTTCGCAGAAAAAGAGGAGGAGTTCACTGGGGAGCATTAGATGATACAGAATGTAACAATAGTGGTGTGGAAGCGGCAATGAGGATCAAAAAAGACATCTACTTCATTTCTAAGCCCTGAGGCAGAAAGGGTATGGAAAGAACCTATGTAATTCTTCATTTTTTTCAATTAAAACTTTTTTTAACGTTTATTTATTTTTGAGAGAGACAGAGCGTGAACAGGAGAGGGGCAGAGAGAGGGAGATGTAGAATCTGAAGCGGGTTCCAGGCTCCAAGAGCTGTCAACACAAAGCCTGACACGGGGCTCAAACTCATGAACTGTGAGATCATGACCTGACCTGAAGTTGGACTCTTAACTGACTGAGCCACGCAGGTGCCGCCTGATATATGTAATTCTTAAGATATCCCAATTTAAAATAATTCATCAGTAGGCACAAATTATTTGTATTTACTTTTCATTTTGCCTATAGTAAAACTGACTGCTTTGTACAGTTAAGTTTTGACCATTTCAAGGAACCATGTAAACACTACCACAGTCAATATACCAAATAGTTTTATCATTACTAAAATTTCCCTCATGCTGCTCTTTGTATTAAACTTCTTCTCCATCCCTAATTCTTAGCAACCACTGATCAGTGTCCTATAGCTTTGACTTTTCCAGAATTGAAATCTAATCCAAATGTCATTGGTCTTCATTCTTGACAGAAATTACTTTCATCCAATTATTTCAGGCAGACGTTTGACAATCACCCTAAGCAATTCCCTCTTTGGACTCCACATCTAATCAATTATATCTTCCTTATATTTCTGGCATCCTTCCTCCACTTCCGAGAGCTGGGAGAAGAAAGAAAAGGAAGTTGTTGGAGTTTCACCTTTAATAAGTATGGTTTTGAAATTGATGGTCATTATTTTTTAGTTTTTTACTTGGAGTTTTTCCTTAGAAATCATGTTTTATTAATCTCTTTTGCAGGCTTATGTTGGTGTTAGGAGAAAGAGTTGAGAAAGTTTAAGACCAAAAAAAATGAAGGCTCTAGCCTTCATTTGGAAAGGAGTCTACAAAAGAAATAATTTGTTAAAGTGAAAATATTTTCCTGAGATGGTGGAGATCTTAACAGAGAATTGGTTTAATGGAAAATTGAGAGAGATCCTGATAATTCTGTCTATTAGGATTTAAAACAGCCAATGAATTTTTTCTACTTCCTCACCATTCGTTTTATGCTATCCTATTACTAAAAGACTCAGCATTTCCTTTACAAATGTACTATATCATATCTTTTTCTTGATTTTCCTTCTGAGCATCAAAATCAGGCTTAGCCAGGTGGTTATCTTTACAATATTTGAAGTATGTTTGTTTGTTTGTCTATTTATTTATTTTAAAACTTTATTTATTTTGAAAGAGAGAGGGAGCACAAGCAGAGGAGGGGCAGAAAGAGAGGGAGACAGAGAGACTCCCAAGCAGGTCATTGAAGAGCCCCACGTGGGGCTCGAACTCACGAACCATGAGATCATGTCCTGAGCCAAAATCAGCAGTCAGACAGCATACATGACTGAGCCACCCAGGCACCCCTGTTTTTTTATTTTTACACTTTATAAATGTGACATTTATTCTGAGAATAACTGAATTTTCACTCTGTTTTGAGAATTGTTTGGAGTTTGCTACAATATTTATATATGACATATTATACCGAATAAATTCCTCATTGAGAGATTGACAGTAACCCTTTCCAATGTAACTAAACTGTGTGCTCCAGCCCACAGTGCTTTATCTTCCACATACTTTGTGGAATATTAGTGTGAATCTTACAAGGAGTGAGATGAGTGCCTCTTATACTGAATTTTGAACTTTGTTTATTGATAATTTATGTATGAAGGTCTTGATCTTGCAGACAATGGAAATTTCTCTGGCGAGAGGAATAGAATAGTGAGAACAAAACAAAACAAAACATAGGAGCAAAAATAGGAACAACACATGTATACACATAAATAGAAAAATTTCTTATAACTGATTAAATTCTCACACTAACATCAAACTTTCATAAATATTGGGACTGTGTTGGCAAGTAAAAGAATTCTAAACATTTTTTTTATCAGATAGGGGATCAAAAAAGAATGAAGGTGATTGATGTTACAGTGGCTAATAAAAAAAAAAAAAAAAGGCTCCTTAAGCAGTCAGGTGAAATGACTTAGGGATAAGAACAATTAGTTAGATATTGAAGATACAAGCCTTCTAGAAAGCCCACACTTCTTGTAAGGCTCAAGGACCTATGCACACTACAGATCTTTGACTCAGAGCATTTTATTGGTGGACAAGTATAAAGACTCTTTGCTTTAAGTATTTCCCACTTGAATGTTCCAATCTATTTCCAACTTGAGTTAACTCTGAGAGTCTTTCCAGACTTTTTGTCATTCACTCACATCAATCTTAGTTTGGTACCTTTTGAAGTATTGTCTGCCCCTGCGATCAGCCTCCATTGTTTCACATACGGGGTCCCCATTCTCTAGTATGAAATGAGTTTGTTTGTTAACTAGGTAAAACATATTATTGTGTTACAAATTCTTTTTGTTTTTCACTATATATTAATTCCAGAATTGGTTGAATGCAGTTTCAGAATAAGATTTACTATGAATACAGCAAAAATTAATAGCAGAGCACTTGTTTGCTAGGTAGCACAATATAATTTTTTCTATCAACCTTTCTACAATTTTCACATAGGGTAGACCAGGGGTAAAAATAGTCTTGACAGATGAAAGATGTAAATGGCAATTTTAGTGGTTCAAATACTGATTTCACCACCAGCTTATTTTTGAACATGTTGGGTATTAACTTTTTGAGTTCTGATTTTATGCATTTTTAAATGATAGAATTGGGTTAGGTCTGTTGATACCAGAATATAGATAGCAACAGATTCCTTTCTCCAAACAGATGTACACTGGAGTGAACTGCACAAAGTAAATCGGATCCTCTCTGGAAAAAGTATGAGGAGTGGAGTGGAAAAATTGACCCCCCGAAAGGAGTCTTTGGGAGAATTCATTTTGAAAACCATCATTTTCCATGATAGGTAGGGTTACTTGTGCTCGTGACAATCATGAGTTCAAGTTGTATTGAGCGTATTTGAAGATTTAACTCAGACAATATATCTTAAATTTGAGTATTACAGAAAGGTAGGAAGGGAAGAAAAGCAAGACCATTAAAGGAACGTTTATATTTAGGTTTTTCTTTTAGCCTAGTGTTAAATTTGATTCACCATTTATTTAGGGATCAAAACCAAGCAACTTAATAGAGCATCAGCTGTTTGAGTCTTTGAACCTCTAGGTATAACCTTAACCCTAATCCTCAAACAGCTGCTTGAACCTTTGAATAAATGCCCGAGGAGAGAAGGGAAGAGAAAATCAGGGAGAATAGTGAGAGATTCGATAGCGGGACCAAGTTGTGAGTACCAACTGCCTACATCCTCCACCTCCACAGTCTTTAACGCAGCATGTTTCTATTTTAATTTTCCTATTTGTTCCCCTATCAAGTATGAAGCTTACTTATTTGAGTTCTGTTCATCAAATACTCATCGAGGGCCTATTCTGTGGCAGTCAGTCTGCTAGGTAGCAGAGATACAAAGATAAGTACCAGGTGCTCTTAATCCTTTGAACAGGTTATTTCAAATGCTGTTTAGAGAAATTGCAGTTGATGGAGCAGAGAGGGTTTAAAAATTTGTATGCCTTTTGTTTTTTCCTGAAACTATTGGTTTAGAAAAGCAAGATGAAAAAACATTTGAGAAAAATATGTAAATATGTTTGTATTCAAGTGGTACAGTTGAGTTATCCTGTTTTCTAATCTTTGAGACCTTAATTTCTGTATTTGTGTTATAGAGTATTGAGTTTCCTTTCTCACATCTATTATATTAGGAAAGAAATGAGAGATGAATGGGCCAGATAGGAAGTAAAGAGGAGATAGCAAGTGTGTATATTAAAGGTTAATGGGAAAGAAGATAGGAGATTAAGTTAGAATTGAGAGGAAGTGTTAGTGGAGTACCGAGAAGGAAATTGAATGGGACTCACATATGTTAAGAAAAAAAAGAAGAGAAAAGAGACAGACGAAGCAACCAGAAGAGAAAATAAATATAAATGCATATTTAAGGAAGTTTCCAAAGGAGAAATCTTCCAAGTTTTGTTTGCAGCCAATCTTGAATGCTACTGAAAATTTTGATTTCAGCTTTTCAATTCTGGTACAGTGTCAGTGCTACTATGTAGGAGGTATGCTTTTGGGGCGGACTGGAAAAAAAGAGGGTGTTATTTCACTGTAGAATGCGACATGCGTGTATTGGTGAAATGGTATTTAAATATATTATAGATAATAAAATATAAATAACTATGTCATATTCATATAATATATATTATATTTAAAATATTACTCAGCGAAAGTCTATGAAGAAAACATTTCAGTGTCCTCACGGATACTATGTATTTACCATGAGTTGTTGATCTCCTGATACAAGAATGATTTAATAACATAAAAGCTTATTTCCGGTTCAGTGTTTGCAATCGCTGTAGTCAGAGACTAGGAGCCTCTACACCCCTAAAGTATAAAATTGAGAACCATCTAAATTTAAAAACAAAGCATAATATAAATCATCCACTCTAGGAAATGTGCACAAGTGAGCTAGCTGTCTCTTAATTTCAACCAGCAATTCGCATGACGGGAATGGAACTGACTTAATTGTATTACACCTAGGAGACGTGAGGTAATGGCGCTTCTGATGGATGAACACAGAGGAGGACTGGAAAGTAGGTCCGTACCAGTGCATCCGCAGTATCACCCAGGGAGCACGAGGCCCCGAGGAAAGGAGCCCGAGCTGGGTGTCATGGCGACCAGGGCTCCGTAGCGTTGCTCCTAGCATCCCGTCAGGCCGAGTGACGTGATTAGTAAACTAATTTATTTGGTCATGAAACAGTACGGGCCTAATATGTGTGAGGCCGAGGATAACATATATCACCTGATCTAATCCTAACAACGTGTGGATGCTCTTTTATTTTCTCTACTTTTTACAGATAAGGAAACTCAGAGAAAATTAAAAGTATGCCTCCTGTCTCACCACAGCTAGCAAATGGCAGAACAGTGTCAAACCAAGGTCTTCTCTCTGCCTCCAGAGCCCCCTGCATTTCAGTTTTAGTATAACTGTTCATTAAATTTGCATCTGTCGTTGTTACAGGATTTTATCTAATGTATATTGTCTACATGAATCATGCTACCTCTTTTTTATTTTTTTTATTTTTACTTATTTTGAGAGAGAGAGCATGAGTGGGGAAGGGACAGAGAGAGAGAGAGAGAGAGAGAGAGAGAGAGTTATAGAATTCTAAGTAGGCTCTACACTGTCTGCACAGAGCCTGAGGTGGGGCTTGAACTCGTGAATCGTGAGATCATGACCTGAGCGGAAGTCAGACGCTCAACCCAATGAACCACCCAGGTGCCCCAATGCTACCTCTTTAGCATTAGGATGTCTGTTTCCTTAGAATATAGGATTAAGAATGAACATTTTTTCTTTTAGTGTAATATTTTCTACTTAATATATTGATGTTTTATACATTGTTAAAGTAGTTTCTTAGATGTTTATATAGAACAACATCAGAATCCCTTTCCAAAACTTAAGATTTTAGCTTTTGGTTGCTTTTATATTATTTCTTAACCATTTAATAATAATTTACTTTTCCATAGCTAGAGATTAAAGTAATTAACAAAATATACTCTTTTTAAATGAGGTCAGATTTTTTTTCCTATTGAATACAGAAATTTTTACCTAAAAATGAATTATTCTCAAGTCATATTGCTATTGGGGAGCACCAGTGTAGTTCTGGTTTTAGTCTCAGTGAAAAAAGACAAAAATAGCTCAGTGTGATCATTGAGTCTGAGTTTTGAGGGTGATGGCAATGAAGCCTTGAAACAGGTTTAAAATGTCATCTGTGTTTTTTGTTTTGACTTAAGATATGAACATCCTTTAGAGCAAGGCTAAAGCTTTGGAATGGGGTTAAAACGAGCATCCTTTCCTGTTTCATAGCATTACCTTGCATTTCTGTTCTGTTTCTAGAATTTCACTTGTTAAAAAAATGCATCAGGTAAAAAGCATTCACAATTATAACTTTTGTTCTGTTTTTGAAATCATGAAGTGATAAGTTTGCTTATTTTCAGTTACTTACCAGAATATTATATTCAGAGAAGTACATGCTGGCTTGAGGTGTCACCTCATAGTTAATTGGAAAGATATCTGCACCTGGCTTGCTATATATATGTTCTTGTTTATGATTGGAGGATGGGTAGAACTCTGCACATTGTCTATCCAGGGAAGAGTCTGAACAATGATGAGGCTTTGATTAATACTATTGATGCTTTAATGACCCATTTTATTTCCTGAACACTGGGGGGAAATGTGTTCCCTTCTCTAAAGACTGGTTCTTATGATTCACTTAGCACAGATAGCAAAAAAGCATGAAAGATATCTTGTCTCACAAGAAGAAATGGGTGGCCGTATAATGCCAGTTGCATATATTACTGAACTGTTACAGAGGAGAGGAAATTACCCAGTCAGAATAGATATGTCTCTGTAGCCTTGTATCCGCATTCTAATAGCCACAGAGTTTATCTTAGTCTGAATGGAGCTCTAAGTTATTAATTGTTTTAATGATTTCATTGATTTCTGTTAATCTAGGTAATGTGCCTTACTAAATTCGGTAGTTTATTTTGCTTTTCAATTAACCTTTTACTTTTGTTATATCATTTTTTATTAAAAACAAAGGTTTTATCTGCATTTTAATGATATGCCTATCTTAGTATAGTATGAATTATATTTGGCTATCTGTACTGCAATTTTCCTGAATAGTTTAGGATAATGGCACACCATAATGGCTCAGTATTTTATTGCAGGTGATCATTGATACAAAACACTTTTAAAAGTTACGTGAATAAAGTCTAGAATCATGTATGTATAACCAAAATATGTATTTCAAAAATTTTTTTGTATTTTTAGAATACAACAATGAAAGAAATGTGACACTTCCTGTACTTTTACTCTTCTAATGTAGGAATAATGCTAATATTTCAAATTAAATTCAAGTTATTTCAATTTTGTTCAGCTAATAGATACAAAAATATATTATAAACTCTGAAAATTTAAAATGGTGTTTAAAAATAGTACATTCCAAATGAGAGGCTACTGTATATATATACTTTCTGTGTTTATAAAATATTTAACGGACTTATATAGATTACTTGATATTCAAATATAATCTGCCTAATGAGAGTCGTAATTTACTTGGTCAGATGTAAAGTTATCTGTATATTAATAAAAATATTAGTTAAATGGTCCCACGTGATGCTGAGGTAGGTTATCTACTCTTCATTCCTGGGGAGTCACATTCATACATAACTTTTATACCAATTAAAAACTGTTAATGACAAAACATTGTAATTGATTAGTCTCTGTATGTTTACAGCTCACTTTAATTGCTGAAAAACGCCATTTGTCAGTTTCATGTTCTATTGACAATGCTATTGATTTATCTGAATTTGGCTTTGTCTTGTCTCTCGTACATAAAACTCACATATGCAGTTCAAATGGGAAATGACTGTATTGATTTCCTTAACTTGAGCCCAAATGCTAAAGATTTTTGGATAAGCTTTCTCATTACTTAAGCCAAAATCAATAAGAAAGAGCATCTTTTAATGAAAGAGCAGTTTGAGCAACGTACTTCAGAAATAGGGTCCTGTTCATTCTTTGCTTTACAAATCGATCTCCTAGGTTCCTTAAGTGAGGTCCAATTGGTTGACATTGTGGTTTGTCTTTGTGTGTAAACTTGCAGCTTCAGAAAAGGGAAGATGAGCTACAGAGACAGTGGAAAGAAACTCTCTCCCTGAGAAAGAAGAGTTCACTACCAAGTGTAAAATCTAGTGTTGAAATGCAACACAATTTACAAATATACCAGATAATTCTTACATCTATTAAATTCATGCTTATATTTTATGATCGCACAATATTTTAAAAGTTCTTTACTCGGTTTATTTTTTTAATATCTATATATGCATATTATATGCATTTACGTTAATCTTATTTTAACATTTGCTTTTATTTCAGAAAACGTCTGCTCATTGCACACTTTATATTTATATACTGCAGAATAGTTCACTGAAACATCAGGTCATTTTT
Organism: Paguma larvata; assembly: GCA_030068075.1. Classification (NCBI taxonomy): domain Eukaryota; kingdom Metazoa; phylum Chordata; class Mammalia; order Carnivora; family Viverridae; genus Paguma; species Paguma larvata. The sequence goes on from CM057838.1 coordinate 25,604,750, forward strand.
ACAATAGCTTTTTGTTAAGGGATCTTTGGATTTTCTTTTTTTTCACTGTGAGATTTCCCATTTTCTGCAGGAAGAGAAACACTGGAGGTGAGCTACAGCAATAAAGTGCCGTGCCGAGGACCAGCAAAATGAACCGAACACATAAAACAAGTTATACAGACAGGCCAAACGTCAGGTACTGTACTATGATATCATTAACTTCCGTGAACTACATAAATTAAGCTGATTATGCCTTCACTTAATTAACTGAGAATGACCTATTGATGTATAGGCCGAGTTAGCTAGAGACCGCTTGCTGCACTGTACTTAATTTATTGGTTTTCAATTAGTTCTTCTCTTGCCCGTGATTGTTGAGAAAAAAAAAATGTCCATTTACATCTCTGTTCTGTAGCATGGCTTTATGCACAGTGAGTTTCTATTTAAAATTTTATCCCGAGTAGTATTTTTTCTTTGCCAAGAAGAAATGGGTAGATTTGAATAGTTTTTTTTTCCTCATTGTTATATATAATTTGGTTTGTGGAATAAAAGAAATCTACACATGAATTCATCTTGTTAGTGTTGTGATATTATTAAATTATCTTTATAAAAGATCCTGTATATTCCTTTCAAGACCTATTTTGCTTTAATTACATTTTGGAAATTAATTTTTACTGAATTTACCGTTACACTATACTTTGTCAAGCAATCTCAGTGAAGGAAGTTCTTTGGTAAACCTTTAGATTTTTGAGATTTTTTTTTCCCTCTAAAAACTTGAGAGTTTTTTGAAGTGAAAAGATTATAGTATGAATGGTCATTCTCAGTTTCCCGTGGTAGTAGGACTAATTTATTTGAGAATACCTTTAGACAAAAATTAATTCTTCAACTTTTGCTCTTATCTACACTGATTTTCTGAGGGCTGATAAACTTCACTGTGTTGCCCTCTGCTATATAGCTTTTATAATCCACTAATCGAAAGATATTTATTAGATCTCTTATGCTCTCAGTATCTGAGTCTTAAACATTTCACTAGAGATTGGTAATCTGATTTTAGGTATTGTAATTTTTTTGATAGTTTATTATTGATAGTTATTGTAACAGAGTTTGTCAGATTATGAGAGTAAACAAATATAAGAAGGTATGATGTGACTTCGCTTTGATAGTTTGCTTTATCTCTCCTAAATTCAAGTCTGTATCTGAGAATGGACTTAATAATGGATCATAGACTCAGGACTCTTTGAGATACTTGACAACTCTTGCGTATATGCAGTATAAGTATTACTTGTTCTGGAAGTTCTGATGGGTAACTATTTCTGTGGGTGGGAGTAATCAGGGGTGGGTTTAGATTTAATTGCTCCTACAATATATACATGGGGAAGATTACAGTTGATAATCTATGTTAAAATTTCATGCAGAATCTAATTAATACTGTAGGAGCTTGTGGGTATATGAGGATTTAACATTCTCATTATTTGTGAATAATCCCAAAAGCTCATAAAGAGTTGCGGTAATGTGTACATCTCAAATTTGAATCTCAGATCCTGTGCACATACCATAGCATTGGGAGAGTAACTTATCAGGTATATTAAAAGAGGCATTGTTGTTTTCTACACGTTTTCATATATGCATTGATATATGTAATGACTGGCCTACTTAAATTCCTAGCCACATTTTCCTGAATTTTCGCAGAGAAAGTGTTGGCTCTTACAGAATTTGTGAATTAGGGGAAAATCAAAGGACTCAGTATCTTGTTTGGAAATATCAAATGCCTGTTATTTCTTGAAAATCTAAAGTGGGTTTCTGTGACAGAGGGGGATAAAACTTATGGTTTGCAAAGACTATATTCGAAACTCACTTCTAGTTTTGTAATTTATGGGATTTCAATTGGACGCCAAAGTGAAGAGGTTATATATGGGCCTTGTGTGTGTATGTTTGTGTGTGTGGGTGCATGAGAGAGAGAGAGAGAGAGAGAGAGAGAGAGAGAGAGAGAGAGACTGAAGTATTCAGGGGAAAGTTTTGAAGTGGAGATGTAAATTAGGAAATCGTTAACATATCACTGTTATTAAAGCCAAGAGTAAGGATGAGATGACCAAGAAGTAAATGCTAAGTAAAAAGAGAATCAAGGAAAAGACGTCTTGTTGGTATTCCAACATTAAGAGATCAAGGATATGAGGAGTCAGGAAAGGAATCAAACAGCAGGGATACTAAGAAATCCAGGAGAATCAGGAACTTTAGACTCCAAACAAAGAAAGCATTTCTAGGAAAAAGAAGTGATCACCTATGTAAAATGCTGCTTATAGTTAATAAAATGAGAGCTGAAAATTAACAGTTAAGCTTAATTACATAGAGGTCATCGGCAATCTTGACAAAAGCAATTTTAGTGTCTTGGTGGGTGCATGTTTATTCTGCTTGTAATAGTCACAGTAACAGAAAAAAATTATAATGCAGAAAATAAAGAGGATCGTTGCTAGAATAATGTTTTAAGAATGAAAAAGCCGATAGAATCTACCTGAAAAATGGAAAGTTTGTCCATAGTTGAGAACATGGACAAATCTTCCCCGGTAATATGAAAGAGGGTAACTGGGCACAGACACAGTGGGTAAGTCGATGTGATAGTCTTGAGCTATTGAACTTTTCAGTGAAAGAAGAAGTAGGCTTATCAATTCAAAGTAACAATGGGGAGGGAAGTGTTGGAGGGTTGAGAAGTGAGAAGGGTGAAATATTTTTCTTGGACAGTAAAGAAATAAATTGGCCATAAAAAGTAAGCCAGAGTGCTTAAAATACTCAGCTTTATTCTAATTGAAATGTTATCCGATCCAAATTTGCTCATACCAAGTCTATCATTCTAACATACTAGCATTCTGTATCGAAGCTTCGTGCTCAGTTTCTCTCTGTTCACTAGATTATGAGCAGCTTGAAGGCAAGATGCATATTCGATTCATTTTTATATTCATAACATCCAAATGAAGTCTCTAGCATACAATGTGCAATTAAGAAATATTTGATAGATGAGCGAATAACTTATGTGATACATTGTATGTTTGCTAAAAGCATATATATATAGCATATATACAGTCAAAAATATATTATTTGTATTTGGGAAATTTGATGTGAGGCATTATTTCATATTTGAATTGAACTATCATTTTGGGGCGCCTGGGTGGCTCAGGCGGTTAAGTGTCTGACTCTTGATTTCGGCTCAGGTCATGTTCTCACAGTTTGTGAGTCGGAGCCCTGCTTCAGGCTCTGTGCTAACTGCATAGCCTGCTTGGGATTCTTTTTCTCTCCCTCTCTCTCTCTGCTCCTCCCCCACTTGTGCATTCACGCCCTCCTCTCTTTCTCTCTCTCTATTTCTCAAAATAAATAAATAAGCATTTAAAAAATAAATAAAATAAAAATAAATTTAACTATCATTTTTTATAGTCCAGTTATTTTTTTTTTTAGACTTTAAGTGCATTGCTGAGTTAATTATTCTCCTTAGTCCATGGTCACCATTGGTTCATACAGCCTCATAAAGGCCTCTTTCTCCTTATAATTTTTATTTAATTTAAGAGAAAATTATTTTTATTTTCACAAGGATTACATGAGAATATGGCTTGCCAGCAAAGACTGTGTGGTAAGTCTTTTGGCTTTTGACAGCCTTGTAGATAAAATATGGAATCTCTTTATACTCATTATAGTTTTAATTTTAATTTCTATAATCTAAAGGAAATTGAACACCTTTTCATATGTTTAAAGGCTATTTATATTTTTTCTGTGAATTACCTGTTAATATCTGATCGTTCCAGTACTATGATCACCTAGTTTCTTGACATTCTTTTCTGCAATGAGGATGTTTTATAATGCAATAACTTTTCTAGTAACTGCAAACCTTACATAATCTCACATTTACTCATGACCTCATATTCTTCCTGTTTCTCTGAATTTCAAGCCCAATAAGCTTTGTTTTGGATATTCTCATTACTTGCAACTATTTGCATTAGTTCATCCTATTTAATAGGAAAGAACCTCTGACCTCATTATTTACACATTTACTAAAGGAGCTGAATATTTATACTTTCTATTCCATCTGATATTGCTTAAGTGGAAATATTTTCTGAAGGTTCTAAGGTTCTTGATATTTTTTTCCTTACATTAAAGGTTTAATTTGATATTTCTCTGTGGGTTAGCATCCTTTCACTATGAAGTATGGGTATCCTGCCACCAGGAACAAGCAACCAGCTTCGCAAACAGAATAATTGGTACTATTCTTTTCACATACACAAAAGTAAGTTAAAACAGGGTAAAGCTTTTATCATCAATTGATTCTTAGAAGTCCTTTCTTGATATTTCAGCCCCAAGGCTTATATCAAAGTTGTTTCCTTCAATGTGGAAACTTCAAGCTTCCAATTCACCAGTCTGCAAGCCCTGAGCATCAAAGCAGACCTGGCCTGTGATCCACGGCTAAGCACTTACTTTCTTGAAGTGATGCTTAGTGCTCTGATTCACCATCAAGATCTGAGGGTGCTGTTATGAGAAGATAAATTAGGGAACCAGACGATTAAACCCTCTGCCCTCCACTGAGATCTTCCTGAGCAGGAGCACTTGTCTCCAATTCCTCTTTGACCTGTTATTGTTTCCATATGGCGGCCACTGCTCAGGACTCTCACTTGACTTACACACGATTCCGGAGAGATTGACATGTGTGAGGATCCTGATTGCTTCAAACGGTAGTTGTGGAGAGGCCAGGGGAACCAAACGGTCTATTCCACTGTGTATTATCTTCTCTTTAGCCACCATTTTATTTCCTGCCAGAACTCATGTTCTTTTCTACTATTCTGACAATTAAAACTGTAATCTTTATTTTTCAAAATTCTTTGGTAGTTTCTCATTTCAGTCTGTCAGGCTGATGGCTGTATAATTTCCTTACTTAGAGAAGTCATGATTTTAAAATAGTTCTCATCATCGTCATCGTCTGGATTCTTATTGTGATTGAAATTTAAATAAGAGGGAAACCAAATGATTTATAATTTATTAGTGTTTCCTGTGTATCAAGTTTTCATCATTCTGCCCAACTTTCCTCACGTGTCACGTGTTATATTTGTGCTTATCTACCACTATGGGAAGCTCAATTACTCACCTCATCGTTCTGCCTGACAAATGACTTAAAACAGAAGGTAGAAATGTTAGATCTTTGTTGTTTTAAATACATACATTCATATGGGGGGAGGCCATTCCTCAGACCCTTTTCTAGTTGATCTTCTAGTCACATCAGTTACCCCGATAAATGTCTTAAATCCTTTTCTCTATCTTTCTCCCACTACTCGGTTTGGGTCTTCAGTGTCCGTCTCTCTTCCATCGGTCTCCTCCTCTTCTATTTATCCTCTCACTGCTAGGCTGGACTTAAAACGTGCACACATTATGAACACACAGAAATCTGACCAGATTATTCTTCTACCTAAAATCTTTTTATATTCGCAGACAACTTGAATGTCTTTTCAAACCAAAGTCACCAGGAATAGGCAAAAGAGAAGCCAACCCATTTCGTGCTTTGAGTCTCTCATACCCAATCAACTGTAATAGTGCTGCTTTTTATTTTATTTATTTGGCCCAGCTAAAATTATATTTAAAGAAAAGGTCACCATTTACTGTGATTATGCCACGTAATGAACATCTTCCAAATGTCAGTGCCTTACAATGGCAAACATTTACTTTTCCTGTCACTAGGTCTTTGGATTGGTTCAGGTGGTTTTGCTGCAGGTACTTGAGGTTTCCTCCAGGTGTCCTTCTTTCTGGTAGGAGTGGCTGTTTGTGGCCTCTTTCTTCGTGAAGCATGCAGAAGCAACAGAGACAGGTCAAATAGTACAAGCACATTTCAGAGTCTGCTCAGATCCTATGGGCTCAAGTGATGTTGGTCTACGATGTCACATGATAAACATACTTAACCCAGTGTGAAGCCATGACAGGGGTATAGAGGGCATGAAAGACGGTGAATAAGTAATACCATAAAGCTGTCCTGTTCTACACAAAACTTTTAAAACAATTGATCTGCCAGATAGAGTGCAAACCTTAAGAAACAGAAGTCTGGATACATGAGCTTTGCTTATTTACCTTTCAGGCTTATTTTCTGCAGCTTTCTGCCATAGCTTAGTAGTCACTGCAGCAAATTAATCATAATGCTTTCATGTGCATACATCTTTTTCTTTCTTTTGAAAACTCTGTATCTTCTGTAGAAAACTAGTTCTCATCCCTGTTTACCTACCTAATTATTAATGCTTTCTATTCCCAAATAAAGCATTTTCTTGGCCAAAATTAACTGACACTGATATTTGAAAGCTAATGACTCACATGTAGGTATAGATGCATTTAGTTCATCCAAGGTAAGATAGGCCCTGTTTCAGGCCAACGTCTGTAAAGGAATGCTGTGGAATGGAACGCTGTGGAATCTGAGTTTGTCCACTCTGATTCAAGAATGTTGATTGAAGTAGTTAGATTGGACATAATTTTTCCGAGATTTTAATACACCATGGTATATTAAATACTATTGTACATACAGTATTTCCTGAAAGAGACAGTATCACGAGTGTGAGTGAGAAAATTATGAAGATAAGAGTGTAGACTTTATAGTAGAGTTAACAACCATAATTTGTATAAAACAGATGGTAAGTGGTATTCAATAAAGTTTTTATATTATTTTCTCCTTAGGGAATAACTCGAAGACTGTGCTCTGGGTTTGTGTTCCTCTTCTGCTGGTTTCATCCAGTTCTAACACTCTGCTGTGTATCTTACACCGTTCCTGAATTCTATGTGCTATGTTGGAATGTTGCTTTCTTATATCAGAAACTTTAATTATTCACTTTCTACTCATGTACTTTTTCCAAAAACAGATTTTTAAGTAGCAGATTTAATCATTTCTACAGCTAAAGAGGCATCCCTCACTCGAATTATTGCTGCCAAACATTGTCTTCTCAGCTTTTAATACCCTTGGGAAGATAGATTATAGATGATAGATAGATAGATAGATAGATAGATAGATAGATAGATAGATGATAGATAGATAGATGATAGATAGATAAGGCAGGTTTACTCCAAAGGCTATGTACTTTACTTCATATCATCAGACCATTTGTATCGTACTCATACAAGGAAAAGAATTTTGTTTCACTGTCTTTGGAAGAGCAATAACAGGATCAGAGCTGGATATGGTTTGGATGGAACTGAGATGTGAATGATGGACCATACTAGTTAAGCAAACAATGCCTTGGCACCTCAGGCTTTCCTGCTTCTATGTTATGATCATTGTTTAGTAGGTTACATATATATCATACATACATACAAAAGATAGGAAATTGAATTTGTGCTTGGAAGGAACTTCTCATGGTAGATGACAGATGAGCAAAAGCAGAGGTGTGTTGAAGATGGCTACCACCGGATCAAGAGACTAGATTGCTTGGCACTTCTTTCCATTTCCTTGTTCGGTGATATATTGATAACTTGAATTGACCATGATAGGAATATTTAGTCCTTGGAAATTGGCAAATGCTTCAAGCCAGATAGTTTTTATTTTTATTTTTTTTATTTTTTCCAGAAAGATAGTTATACTAGCTATACCAAGAGCCAGGCCTTGCACTTTTATATAAACTTCTATTACCTTTCTTGATTGTTAGATTTATAACTTCTATGTAAATTTTATTTATTTCATCTAATTCCTAGTGGTTTATGTATATATTTTTTCACACATTCTATTTTTTCCACGTAAGATAATCACATATCCAGTACTTTTTTTTTTCTTTCTAATAATCCTTAAATTCTTTCTTTGTGTTTTGTTTGTGGGTTTGTTTGTTTGTTTCCTTAGGATTCTGGTCAGCGACGTACAAAAAGATTCTGGAATTAAAATGAGTATCTTGCTTATTATGTTATGTTACATTAAAATTTTATGTGTAAACATGCAATAACTATTTATCAATTCTAAATATTAGTTTGCAGGGAATTTTAAATGCATCTAAAGAATTTTCTGCTTTATATGCATAGATAGAAACTTGTTAGCTTAAAAAAGATTCTCTCTTCCCAGGATAATCTAAAGCTTAAAAAGCAAGTAAACTATATTTTTATTTGAAACTATTCAAATAGACTCTGACAAAAAATATTAAAGATCAAGCTTAAATAGATGTTATCCAATAGTAGCTCTGAAACTAATAGGTAAAACTAAAAAATCAAGACAGCAAAAATTGTATGATTTAGATATTTTTCTGATTTTCTTGTTGTGTGTGGTGCCGTGTACACAAACCTGTCTCAGGACTTGAGGGATATAAAATATTTGTCATAATGCCCAGCAGAGTATGTCATGGCTCAGGATCTTATCAATAATTATAAGTAATTAGAAATATAAATTAATATTGTTGCCAGAGAATCTGATTCTAAAAACTAGTGACAAAAGTTTATCCTTTATTATATATATAAACTCTAGGGTAAACAAAATCATTTTTATTCATTTATAATTAGACTATGATATTAGAAATAATTATATTAGTTATGTGCTCCATGATGTTTCTTATGTTAGGGCTTTGTATATGTGCATTTATACTTCTTAACAATTGTGTTTTTTTTCCTTCCTACCTTCTGAGTCTTGCTCTTACTATCTTTTATTCAGATTAAATTTCAGAGTGGGAAAAAAATCCAGTTTGTGGCACTTTAATAGTGGTGTAGCTTTGAGCAATTTGATTTATGCCCTAATTTCTCTATCAGTTCAGTTAGGAAAACAATACTACATATCCCATATACTGTTGGAGATTAAATGAGAACATGTTTATAAAGTATTTAGAGAGTGTCTTGCACATAACTTTTATCAAGCATATATTAGCATTATCTTTAACAAGCCACCTTCTCTGTAGTTTCATCCCTGAGGTTTTCCATTGATAATCACTCTCATCTCTTAATATCTGGAGTATTTATTTTAACTACACTGCGGTGTTACTTTTTCTTTATTTGTTCTATACTATAAGGCTTTTGAAGGAACAAAGGAACAAGAGAGTTTTTTATTCCTCATAGAATCCCAAATCTGTAGATTTAAAATAAAGATTTATAGTTGATGGTGACACTGTTGATAGAAGAATAGAGGAAAAGTTTCACTTACTCTTCATAGATTTATTATCCAAAAAGATTTCATATTTGCACCCCACACTCTCTTGCACATTACACTCAGCTGCACAGCACTTATATTTCTTGTGCATGTCATGTGTAGTTTATTTTCAGAATTCTTGAGATCTGAATGGCTGATATTATATAAATTAGAATTGATTTCTTCAAAATGGACAACAATACATTGGAAAATACAGCATACATTGGAAAAAATACAGCATAGAGTTAAATTTAATCGGAAAAGCACACTCTACTTATTATTAGCTTTTGTTTCATTGGCAGAAATCTTTGTGTTTTTTTAACCATTTATTTAGTTATTCTTAAGTGGTGGGTTACTTTCTCATTATATATGAAAGGTTTAACCTTTTCAAATGTTTTGTGTTTCAACACAGCAATTCTTGGGAAGCTGAAATTTTAACTCGATAAGCATATGTACAGAAGACAAACACATAAATCAGTAACGTTTAAAAAAAATAAAGGTTAGTGTTGTCTCTGTGATGATCAAATGAATGGAAGCCATTTGTGTCAATGACAGTGTTGTATTTTTGAACCAGCTCCTAATTCCTTTGTTTACCTTCTGCCTTTGAAATTATTCCTGAAACAAGTACAGTGGCAAGCTAATTTTCTATATTCATTTACATAATTGCCATCATAACTTCTTTTATCTTCCATCAATTTACAACTAAAAGCTCAGAATGTTTCTATAAAATTATTGTTTTTCACTTTACATTTCTAAAGAATCTATTGAACCTATTGAAAGAGTTGATGATTTCGGGCCTTATTCTTATAAATATTAACTTAGGATAGAACAAACAGGTGTCTTCTCATAATATGATCACTTAGAATAAAGAGGGATGTAATTTGAACACTTAGTATAAAGGAAAATTTATTTGGAACTCATAATGGTGTGTTTTAGCTAGATACTAGAGTATAAATAAGATTAGAGAACATGCATATTAATGAAAGATATCGTTGGCTATGTTTTTATGAGCGATTTTCAGAAAATTTAAAATTAAAAGAAAAAAATAATAAAAGATTAAGAACACTCATTGTCAATCTTGACCAAATCCTGGCATATAGACTCCACCATACCAAAAAAAAAAAAAAAAAAAATATATATATATATATATATATGCTTTGAGTACACTTAGACAGCCATTTTAATCAGAAATAGGATAGAGAATATATTTATTTAATACACCATTTGATATTCTATACATTCATTGATTTTAGTTGAAAGGTTGCTTAGGGGTTTGAACACACAGTGTAGACTACACAGACTAAGCTGATGGAAAATAAACTACCAAACACAACATGGGATACCCAAATTTCTGGCAAATTTACAAATATAAATATTATAGAGACTCAAATAAATTCATAATATATGTTTACAATGAGTACATAATATGTATATAATGTACATATATTTAATAAGAATTTAATTTTTAAAAATACTTTTTAAAATACTTATTTAAATGCAACTGCATTCTTCTGATGATTAATAGAGATAGGTAAAAATAAATGTAAATACATTGTTTCAGTATTTATTACATAGGACCAGCAGCAAAAGCAATCTCTAGAATACATTTTGAATAAAATTGTTTGATTTATGAGTGTTCTATTACCTTATAGTATTTTATCCTGCTTCATTTATAGGCGAATATGCATTTTACCATTTAAAATGCAATTAGAATACTAATATTTACTATGTAGGCACATAATTAATCTGATTTATATACATTTTATCTAACTCACACGAAACAGTGTGATGTGTTATTATTACACTCATTTAAAAGTGAGAAGGCTAAGAGTCATAGACATTAACTCTCTGGAGATTATTCCTACTACATGACGAGGCCAAGGTGTAAACTCAAGTTATGTGTTTCCACAACCCATGCTGCTTACATTCTGGTTTGTTACCTTTCATTGCTCAATAATCAGCATTACTTAGGAAATAAATATTCATACATCAATGAAATAGTGACAGGATAAAAATTAAAAAATGAAATTAAAACAAAACAGCACAACTTGGCAAGCAAATCTGGAAAAAATTTACATTTCAAATTACACCACTCTTTAATCAAAGCAAGAATAATACTACATCTCTCAAAATTTATATAAAGAAATCAAATCTTCCAGTGCCTTATATTGGGAAGAGTAATATCCTCTAGTTATTATATACAATGCATATATTGGCTTTTTCCTAAACTATATCATGGGTTTAGTAATTAAGGAGTGTTAATGTGAATAGCTTTTCTCCTTATTTACCCCTATTGATCCACTAACAAAATTTTGTTTCCTAACCCCACAAGTTTAAGTTTTGCTGATTTAGGGGTCTTAGTTTCCAAAGATAGAATGCTTCCTCCAAGGGACATGCAACAGGTGACTTTAAACCAAAAGCGAAGCCTGCCATTTGGCTCTCTGAGGCTCAGTATGCCAATAAGTTATCCAGCAAAGTAGTGAGTTTGTGCCAATTCGGGTGACTAATCTTCAGTTGTAGGACGGACTTGGGTTACTGCTATTCAATGTGAATAACAAGAGGATGATATCTGGAATTCAGAAGATTTTCTAAGATGTCTCTTAGTACTTCTGTGTCTTCTGGATCAAGTCAATGGAGAACTATAACAACACAATCCAAGTAGGACCTAACCAATTCAACTCACTTTCGACAGCATTAAAAGTTCGAATCACCCAGGTATACAAGGAACTTTGATTAGCTGAGGGCAAAGTAGAAAGAATGCATAGAGAAAGTTAGGTATGTATCAGCTACAATCATGTTGGTACTTGCAGAAATGAAAACTGTAACAGTTATGTGTATTTCTTCCTAACTTTTATAAATGTATTTAGAAATTTAGTAACCAATTATTTTTCTCTTTTCATCACTATTCTCCTATCTAACATCACATTTGTAAGCACTAGACGATTTAATAGTTCAATATTTTAGTTACAGGATATCAAACAAAGAGGCACTATGACTCAGCCAGAAGAATGGACATTAATTAAAAAATGGACAAAATGAGGGGCATCTGGGCGGCTCAGTCGGTTAAGCCTCTGACTTCGGCTTAAGTCATGATTTCCTAGTTTGTGGGTTCAAGCCCCACATGGAGCTCTGTGCTGACAGCTCGGAGCCTGGAGCCTGCTTCAGATTCTGTGTCTCCCTCTCTTTCTGCCCGTTCTCTGCTCACACACACACACTCTCTCTCTCTCTCTCAAAAATAAACATAAAAAAATTTATAAAATGGACAAAATGACATACCCGTAAGAGGAGAAAGTTAGTGTGCTTTTAATTGTATGCAGGATAGGTGTATAATATTAGGCGGAAGCATGACATTACCCTCATCTTTATTTGGAAGTTAAGTATAGTCAAAATAAGGATGTTTAGGTGCCTAGATGACTGTGATGGCTTTAGAATATGTCGACTTGGATAAGCTGGACTACATTCCGTAGAAAGTTTTCTTTTTATATTTTTTGCTTATATTTGGCCACACGAGATATCCGTGTGAGACTTGGAAAATAAAGCAGTAGCTCTGTTCACTCTAGGAAGATTGATAAGATCTAGCTCTTCTGTAGCTCATCAAAATTTCTTCACTTTTGCTTATTCAGATTGTTGGCATGGACAGCAGCCTCGCCCAGGCTTCCAGCTCCTGCTGGAACTCATTGTCAATGTCTCGGGTCTGAGCCATAAACAGTTTTGGTTCTTTGGTAGAGTGACAGCTCTTTCTACCAATTATCCATGGTGGTGAGATTGGAGGCTTTGAAATGAGAAGAGGCCGATAAGATCTCCCATGCGACATAGACACAGGTTTCAGTCATCATTGCTCTTCTCTACTTGTCCATCTTTCTTTTTTTTTTTTATTATAATAGTTTATTTTCAAATTGGCTTACATATAACATCCAGTGTTCATCCCAACACGTGCCCTCTTTAATATCCGTCACCCCCTCTCCCCGCTCCCTCACCTCCCTTACCTCCCTCACCCTCAGATTGTTCTTAGTCTTTGAGAGTCTCTTATGTTTTATCTCCCTCCCTCTCTGTGTCTTTTTTTTCCTTTCCCCTCTAGCCCTCCCCCTGGTTTTTGCTTAGTCTCACAAAGTCCACCTATTCGTGGAAACAAATGGTATCTGTCTTTTTCTGACTGACTTATTTCACTTAACCTAATACCCTCCAGTTCCATCCATGTTGCTACACATGGCCAGATTTCATTTTTTCTCATTGCCATGTAGTAGTCCATTGTATATATGTGCCACAACTTCTTTATCCATTCGTCAGTTGATGGGCACTTGGTTTGCTTTCATGATTTGGCTATTGTCGACTCATCATCAGGGAAACACAAATCAAAACCACACTGAGATACCACCTTACACCGGTTCAAGTGGCTAAAATGAATAAATCAGGAAACTATAGATGCTGGCGGGGATGTGGAGAAGCAGGCACCCTCCTACACTGTTGGTGGGAATGCAAACTGGTGCAGCCGCTCTGGAAAACGGTGTGGATGTTCCTCAAAAAAATGAAAATAGAGCTACCCTATGACCCAGCAATAGCACTGCTAGGAATCTACCCAAGAGACCCAGGAATGCTGATGCATAGGGGTACGTGTATCCCAATGTTCATAGCAGCACTTTCGACAATACTTGTCCATCTTTCAAATCTTACCACCTGTCTTGTGCATTCAGGTTGAGTAGTAGATGGAAATGAAACAGTAGGCCAAGACTGTGATACCAGCCTTCACAAGCGCATAAAGTCGAAGCCCTATGGTAAACCTCTTATTCTAGAACATCACTAGCAGTTTTATTTCTCTGACTTAATTCTGACACTATCTCTTTTCCAATATCTTACCTCTCATTTCTCAACAATAATAGATACTTAGGAAATAAATGTTCATACTTCAAAGATATTTTGTCACAACAAAAATTTTTAATTTGAAAAATGAAATAGATCAAAATTAGACATACAATCTTTTAAAAATATATTTCAAACTTCACCGCTTTGTAGCCAGGCTAAATATCGTTAACCATCTCTTCCATAATTTCATGTAGAAAAATCAAACCTCTTAGAGGATATTTTTCATTCTTTGACCACTTCATTATTGTAATATCATAATGACATTATGCATATCCTTATACTGCTATGCAATGTGAGACTAAAATCATCTCTAAAAGTGATTTTATCTAATGGATTATAATATGGACTTAACTCAGGGATATCCAAATTAACTCAGCTTTTATTTATATATATACATATATATATATAAATATATACATATATATAAATGGATGTGAATGACTGATGCTCTGTGACATTACTAACACCTGCAGGTTGTTTCAAAACTTACATAGAGAAATTATACAAATATTTTCTCAAATATATAGACTATGAATGAGGCCTAGAATTGGCAAGATTTCTACTACAGAAACCTACATAATAGCCTATTTTAAATTCAGTGTTATCTTCCGTTGAACTCAGAGAAAAATAATATGCAGGTTATACATAATAATTATAATTTTATCACATTTTTTATTTTTTCTAAAAGCACTAGGTACATGTATATAATAATTTTGAATGTGAAATTGGTGAATTATGCAAAAACAACCACTGTATGATCAATTAAAATAGGGATATAGCTTTTGCATGACTTGAAGCTTTTAATGTGCAAATATATAGAATTATTCAATTCAAGGAAAAACTATAATAAATAGTTTGGCTTATTTTGAAATATTATTTTAAGACATTTTATATTATTTCATAATATTCTTTTGGAAAAAGTATAAAGTGTGTCATATAAAAATGTAACAGCTTATTTCATTTTGTAGAAGTTATATTCATTCTTTTTCCATGGCATCTAAATTTGGTCTATCAGAAACACAAACAAATATTTTAGTTCAAGTGTAGTTTTGTTTCATTTTTGTTTGTTTCTTAAGGAGTACACATGAAAACATACACACATAGTTAATTAACTTTTGTATGTTGTATATCCTGTCCCCAAGCTGTGTGATTTGAAATTTTAAATTATCGAGGAAGAAGTTGTTTTTTCAATTATTGATATAATAATGTTTATTAATGGCTATTATTATTTGATTATGTCACAACCCTGTTAACATTCTCCCATGTTCTCATCCCATCACCTCCAAAATGAACTCTAATTTTAATATGGTATGTAAGAAATCTTCACAGTTTAACTCCTGCCTACTTTTCTGAACTCATTTATTCCCACTCTGAACAGTGATTACCAGATTCTCATATTGCATTAAGCAGTGAAATGTGAAACAAAGTAGTAAATAAATTATGGTTATCAAAAGAAAACTGGTGATTTATCTGTCAGAACCTTTTTGACATAGGCCATAGCAACTTCTTACTATGTCTTCAGAGGCTCAGGAAATAAAAACAAAAATGAACTATTGGGATTCATCAGGATAAAAAAGCTGCACAGCAAAGGACTCAATCAACAAACTAAAAAGCAGCCTTCGGAATGGGAGAAGATATTTCCAAATAATATATCTAATAAAGGGCTAGTATCCAAAATCTATAAAGAACTCATCAAATTCAACACCCAAAAAAACACATAATCCAGTTAAGAAATGGGCAG
The DNA here is from genome assembly GCA_030068075.1 of Paguma larvata. Taxonomy (NCBI): domain Eukaryota; kingdom Metazoa; phylum Chordata; class Mammalia; order Carnivora; family Viverridae; genus Paguma; species Paguma larvata. The sequence continues at coordinate 25,620,424 of CM057838.1, forward strand.
AAGACATGAATAGACATTTTTCCAAAAAAAGACATACAGACGGCTCACAGACATATGAAGAGATGCTCAACATTACTCGTTATCAGGAAAATACAAATCAAAACTACAATGAGATACCACCTCACATCTGTCAAAATGGCTAAAATCAACAACATAAGAAACAGCGGGTCTTGAAAATATGGAGAAAAGGGACCCCTCCTGCACTGTTGGTGGGAATGAGAACTGGTGCAGCCACTCGTGAAAACAGTATGGAATTTCCTCAAAAAGTTAAAAATAGATCTACCCTATGATCCAGCAATTGCAGTACTAAGTATTTACCCAAATTAAAAAATATTTATTCTAAGAGATACATACATCCTAGTGTGTATAGCAGCATTATCAACAATAGTCAAATTATGGATACAGTTCAAATGTCCATCGACCGATGAATGGATAAAGAAGTTGTGGTATGTGTGTATATAATGAACTATTACTCAGCCATAAAATGAATGAAATCTTGCCATTTGCAAAGACATGGATGGAGCTAGAGAGTATTACATTATGTGAAATAAATGTGTCAGAGAAAGACAAATACCATATAATTTCAATCATAGGTGGAATTTAAGACACAAATGAGCATGGGGGAAGAAAAGAAAGAGAGGCAAATCAGGAAACAGACTCTTAACTATAAAGAACTTAAGTCATTTTTCACATATCCATTCATCAACTGATGGCCATTGGGTTGTTTCCACATTTTGGCTATTATGAATAACACAATGAACATTTGTGTATAAGTTGTGTGAACATATGTTTTCAGTTATCTTGGACATATACCTGGAGTGGAATTGTCAGGTTACATGGCAACTTTATGAGGAATCGCCAAAAAGTTTTCTTTTGCTTTTTTTTTTTTTTTAATTTTTTTTAATGTTTAATTTTTGAGAGACAGAGCATGAGTGGGGGAGAAGCAGAGAGAAAGGGAGACAGAATCCAAAGCAAGTTCTAGGCTCTGAGCTGTCAGCACAGAGCCCGATGTGGGGCTCGAACCCATGAACTGTGAGATCATGACCTGAGCCAAAGTCGGACGCTTAACCGACTGAGCCACCCATGTGCCCCCAAAAAGTTTTCTAAAGCAGCTAAACAATTTTACAATCCCAGTAGCAGTGTGTGTGAGTTCCATTTTCTCCATATCCTTGCTAATCCTTATTATTATCGGTGTTTTTGACTATAGTCATCCTAGTAGGTGTGCATTGGTATCCTACTATGGTTTATATTTGCTTTTTTATAACAACTAATGACATATTTTCATATACTTATTGGACTTTTTTAAATCTTGGGAGAAATATACACTCAAATGTTTTGCCCACTTAATATTTGAGTTTTTGTCTGTTCAAGAGTTGTGAGTCTTGGTATATTCTGAATATGAGACACTTAAAAAATATATGCTAGGCAAACATTTTCTCCCAATCTGAGGACTGTTACTTTGTTTTCATAAGATCTTCTGAAGCACAGTAGTTTAAAATTTTTATCAAGTCCAAATTATTATTTTTTCTTTGGTTGCCTGTGCCTATGTGTCATAGCTAAGATATTATTACCTAAAGTAAGGCTATAAAGATTTATATCTGTGGGTCTTTTTATTCCTTCTAAGACTAGTATCTTTTTTACTTCTGAACTTATCTTAAATCCACTTCAAGTTAATTTTGGTATATGGTGTGAGGTAAAGGTGCAACTTCATTGTTTCTTATGTGGATATCCAGTTTTCCCAGCATGATACTTTAAAAAGACTTTTCTTTTTCCACAATATGCTTTTGGCATCCTTGTCAAAAATCAATTGGCTATAAATATATGGGTTCATTTCTGACTCTCAATTTTAGTCTAATGATTCGTATTTGTATCCTTTTGCAAGTATCGGATTGCTGATTAGAGTAATTTTGTGTACATTTTGAAATTGGGCAATGTGAGTTATCAAAATTTTTTCTTCTTTTTCAAAAGTTTCTCAGTCATTCTGCATCTTTTACATTTTTATATAAATTTTTGGATTAGCTTGTCAGTTTATGCTGAAAGGCAGCTAGGATTTTATTGTTTTTTTTGTTTTGTTTTGTTTTGTTTTATCTTGAATGAGAGAGGGAGAGAGCACAAGAGCAGTGGAGGGGCAGAGAGAGAGGGGGAGAGAGAATCCCTAGCAGACTGCAGAGCCTGACAGGGGGCTTGACCCCACGAACCATGAGATCATGACCTGAGCCAAACAAGAGTTAGATGCTTAACTAACTGAGCCACCCAGACTCCCCTACAGTCTTTTTCTTTTAGCATGTTTAATATTTCATCTCATTGCCTTTTTCCCTTCCTTTGTGAAATGGATGAAAGTGGTCAAAAGGCAAAAATTACCAGTTATAAGATTAATAAAAGCTGGGATATAATGTAGAGCACGGTAGCTGTATTTAATATTATTATATTATAGATTTGAAAGTTTCCATGACGGGCGCCTGGGTGGCTCAGTCAGTTAAGTGTCCAACTTCCGCTCAGGTCATGATCTCACGGTTTGTGAGTTCGAGCCCCGCGTCGGGCTCTGTGCTGACAGCTCAGAGCCTGGAGCCTGCTTCAGATTCTGTGTCTCCCTCTCTCTCTCTGACCCTCCCCTACTCATGCTTTGTCTCTCCTGCTCTCAAAAATAAATTAAAAAAAAACATAAAAAAATTTAAAAAAAAGAACAAAAAATGAAAGTTTCCAAGAAAAATAGGTCTGTGTGTGTGTGTGTGTGTGTGTGTGTGCACATGTGCGCACTCATGCGCATCTGTGTTTGTTTATGTGTGTGTTTGTGTCTGTTTGGAAATTATGAGAGTTTTGTATAATCAGTGTTGAGTTTATTTGGGCCATGGAGGAAAATGAGGTTGGGAAAATTGATCAAAGCCAGCTAATAGATGGCTTTATATTATATTAAAAGGAGTTTCCTTTCTATATATTTTTTGTGGTTTCATGTTTATTATAAATTCCAGTTAGTTAACATATAGTGTAATATTAATTTCAGGCATAGAATTTAGTGATTCATCACTTACATATAACAACCAGTGCTCACAACAAGTGCCCTCCTTAATATTCATCATCCATTTACCCCACCCCCTTGCCCACCTCCTTTCCAACAATACAAATTTGTTGTTGAATTTATTTTTGTGTGTGATATAAAATAGTGGTCTAGTTTCATTCTTTTGTATGTTGCTGTCCAGTCTTCCCAACACCACTTGTTGAATAGGTTGTCTTTTTTCCATTAGATATTCTTTCTGGCTTTGTTGAAGATTAGTTGACCATATAGTTGTGGATCCATATTTGGATTTTCTATTCTGTTCCATTGATAGATGTGTCTGTTTTTGTACCATTACCATACTGTCTTGATCACTACAACTTTGTAATATAACTTGAAGTCTGAAATCATGATGCTTCCAGCATTGCTTTTAGTTTTCAAGATTGCTTTGGCTATTTGGGGTCTTTTGTGTTTCCATGCAAATTTTAACATTGTTTGTTTTAGCTCTATGAATAATGCTGTTGGTAGTTTGATAGGGATTGCATTAAATGTGTAGATTGCTTTGGGTATTTGGATTTAAGATTAGAGCTAGCTAGGATACAGATGTATATATCTGTACTCTTTTCCTCAGGTTTTTTTTTTTTTTAATAAATTACTATGTAACAGCGTGTCTATTGAGTAGTGCATATTTGATGTTCTGCCTAATTCTGATAACACTCTTCCAATTTTCCTTGAAGCACTGTCCTCTTTTGTTCTTATTCCATGTGGTGAAATGGACTCCATTTGTTCCCATGAGTGGATTTGTAAACCAGGCTTGGCCATTTAGAGTCTCTGATTCTTCAGACCATGGTGATTTATTTAGAAGAAGACAAATGCTCATAATTAAATCAAGCCAATCAGAGCTGAGGCTCAAGCCCAGAAAACTTTGTTGAAACTGCTGAGAAAGCAAGGGTTTTTGTTTGTTTGTTTTTTGTTTTGTTTTGTTTTGTTTTGTTTTGTTTTGTTTTCCATTGAATTGCTGTTGTGAGAATGTAAGGGGAAAGCAGAACTTAGACGAGCTTGAAGGAAAAGTCTTCATGGAATCCAGCGAGTTTTTGTTTATAATGAGATAACATATCTATATTCTTTATGTGTGGTATAGATATGCGTATACACATAAATCCATTTTATATACAATAGGGAGATATAATGTACATGCAGATCATTGTTATAGGTGCAGTGTGAATCTTTGTTTCAACACAATTTGACTGGAATTTACAGTTGCTGCACTGGGATTGAGAAATGTCAGCCAGTACCAAGAAAAAGGAGAAACCAAGGCTCTTTCCAGATGACACCCAGAGAACAACATTTCAGCATTATAGGATTATAGCAAGAGTCTGATTCTGGGACTAAAGTGACCTTCCACTCTTGCTTTCTCCCTAACTTTGGTTTTGGTCTTCAGAAGTCACTTAATTTAACCTGGTTCAGTTTTCCTCACAGCATAAATGTGAGGTTGGATGAAATGATATGTGAAGGCATATTAGTTCCATAATACAAGATGAACAATACTTGAAGAGTATATAAAAAGAGTCGAGGCCAATCTTAGGGGATATAAATTGTTGAACCCAACTGTCAAAAGCCAAAGTCAAATTCAAATGCTAGATTAGAAGGTTTGTTGTATGAATTAAAAATGTGTAGGTGGTAGAAATTATTGTCGCATGGAAGTAAGAAAAACCTGCACCCCAGTCCCAGTTTTGCCAGTACCAGCCAACTGTGTGCTGGGATCTTCAGGCTCAAGTCACTTCTCAGTGAAATGAGAAAAAATGAGCAACATAATCTGGAAGGTTCACACACATTTGCTTTTCTAAGCGGGCAAACATGGCCAGTTATGTATGGCATTGGGCAGGACCAACTCAGGGAGCAAGTGAACAATAGTTGATATGATTTCTTAACCAATGGTAGCAAACTGATGTAAGGTTTAGTCATTCCTTAGTCTGTTCTCTGGGCTTAGATAGATGCTTTTTATTTATTTAAATTCCTTATTATATCTAAAAATTTTCCTTCCCTTCATAAAATGTCATCACAGCCATATAGCTAAATCACCTCTATGCTAGCTCTCGTCCACATCTCATTGGTCATGACCTCCACCTTCTCCATCTTTGTGGTATTTGTATAATTTTATATTTCCATTTAGGTCGGTAACATTTTGAAATAACTCATATTAGTGATCACATCTCTTCTCAAAAACTCTTTTGTAGAAAAACTAACTTCCAGCAAATGGACATATACTATTACGTAAAAGATAAAGTGTTTAATGACCACATATCTGACTGCATAAAATTTTTTAAAAATGTAGAAGTGTTTCCTGCTATTCAAGGAGGTTTTATTATTATTATTATTAATATATTTTGTGTATTATATATTAATATTATTATTGTTAAGCAAAACAAAGTAAATGATAAGACATTAAATATATTTTAAAGTTTTATAAATTTCAACCCCACATTAGGATTAAAGGGTAAGTAACATTACCAAATACCTAAATCAAAGTATTTTAGTCATTAGTTCTAAATTATGTTTGCTACTAATATAAGTCAGCCAGTTATCCAAGTATAAATCTCATAACGGATTGTTGAAAATTAAAATTATATATAAAGGTAATGGACTCTGGAATTGTCAGTTTAGATAATAATTAGATAAAATAAAATACTCTCTAGTTAGAAACCAATAAAGAATGGAATTGTATCAATGGTCCATATATTAACGTTAGTGCCAATATCTTAAAATGATGATATAATTAACAACCTGGCCTACATTAAAGATAAGTCAGTTTGGGGCTTCTGGGTGGCTCAGTGTGTTAAGCTTCCAACTCTGGATTTCGGCTCAGGTCACAATCTCATGGTTTGTGAGTTCATGCTCTGCATCGGCTTTGTGTAGGCAAGTGTGGAGCCTGCTTGCAATTCTCTCCCTCTCTGCCCCTTCCCCACTCATACTGTCTCTGTCTCTCTCAAAATAAAGAAATAAAACTCAAAACAATTTTAAACAAGATAAGTTATTTTTGAAGTAAATGTCTAACAAACAACCCCCAATTCACAAGTATGTGAAAACCAATGTTCAAGAGTGTCCATTAAGGTGACTTTTTAAAAGTTTTGCAACAAAAATTACAAGACAATATATGTCCCCTAATAGGGTGATGTTCAGAAAAATTTATGATGCAGTCATATAATAGCCACGTGTAGCCATTTAATGGGATGTGGACCTATAAATTGTGATATGGGAGAACGCTCCACAAAGTACAGCTAAGTATGCAAATCAGTTGTGGAATAGTAATGATTAATAATCACATTATAAATACACAGCAGTTACTAGGTGCTTACTATGAGTCAGGTGCTATACAATGATTTTCTAGATATTACCTCATTTAATCTTCACAACATTGTTAATTAGATACTATCCTCTTTGGACAGAAAAAGAACCTGAAGCTCCAAGAAATAGGGATATTAAGCAATATGCCCAAGGGCATATCACAGAGCCCTTGTTTCTATGTATTATCTATCTATCTACCTACCTATCAATCTATATTTTTATCATCTATCTCTCTATCATCTGTCTATCTTTATAATCATCATCTATCATCTACCTATTATTATTATTGTTATCTATCATCAATTTTAAATTTGAATTAGCAGCATATTTTTGGATCAAATATGGAGTAAACATTTGGAGACTCATCAGGATGATAGCTATGAAGGATGAATGTGTGTTTGTGTGTGTGTATAAAAGTTACAATCAACAATTTAGTGATTAACTCTCTACAGGAAACTTGCATTAAATTCTGTTGGCCAAGGGTAAATGTATTGACAAAATTTGAACTCTAGAAAAAAATTGAAGAAAATGGAGAAAATTTTAACCTTGTGGGACTTCTAAATATTTCAGAGAGAAATGTTTCGGCCTCCATGAGACTAATGACTGTTCTCCAGATCAAAGTTAAAACTGTATTTCATTTCCCATAACCTTCTTCGGAGCTTAGTTTGATTAATAGTCATAGTACTATTTGAAAAAGAAATTAGAAATCAACTTCAGTAAATTAGCTTATAATGCAATTTTTGGCCTTTCTATTATTTAATCTTACTTATCAGATATATTAATATGAAAATGGGACAGTCAGAAAATGTATAGAAAAAGAATTGCTGTGAAAAGGAGAAAGCTGATCTTTATGCAGAAAGCACAACACAAATTTGCAAAGCAGTAATAAGATAAATTAATGTTAAGGATTAATCAGAGAAATTTTCACTTAAACAAATTTCTTAACACAAAATTATGAAAATAATAGTATCTTACAAGTGTCTATTACTCTACAGTTTTCAGTGCCTATTCATATGGTGATCAATTTTTAGAATTTGGCTTTTAACTCCCCAACTGTGAGACTAAGGGACTGCGGATATGTTTGCATATTCCAACTGAAGAAATCAGGGCCTGGGGAAATTAAAAGATTTGCCCAAGGTCACAGAGCTGGGTCTAGGAGCCCGAGCTTCCCAGTATCTAGAGTTGTGTTTAGCATACTTCACTGCTTCTCTATGGAAATGATGATACGGAAAAGTTGTACCAAAGAGAGTATTGTCAAACTTCATAGGAGCTAATTAAAGGGCAAAGAATTCTTAATACAAGATTTGATAGCAATTTGTTTTCAGCAGCAAGTTACAGGTAATTTTGCAGTTATCTAAGTGGCTTTTTATTTCCGAAATTGTGTTGTACTGACTGCTATTTTCTTGCTCTTTGCATTCTTTGTCATTTTTAATATCTTTAGTGATTTTGAAATATTTGGTGCTGGATCATTCTGCTGCAAATATGACCTGTCATTCCAACAAATGGACTGATTGAATCTGTCACACTGGTGGGATTTATAGTAAATTCACCACAGCACAAGTAAAACCATTAGAAATTGCATTGGTTTAAATGACTGAATATAAGAGCCCCCGATTCTATCAGCAAGATGGCTTATATTTTCCCTCCAAATGACCATGGAGAATCTTAAAATTGTATCAATTTTAATGTGCATATGTCGCTGTGTTGATTTCTATTTCAGATCCGTGACATGGTTTTGGTCTCTAAAGTCTCTGTTTTAAAATAATTTATGGGAAGGATTAATGAGATTTTGTACCGCCAAGTATTTTGCTTTGAAAGCAAATATATATATATATATATATATATTTGTTTTCAATTTTAATTATGATATATATGCATATACGTGCAATACATGTGAATAAGCTACTTTATATTGTTTATATTATACTTCTTTGAATCATTATTTACATTAGCTTTCAGACTGTCCCACAAGTGAAATGGAAAAAAATATTGTTATTATTCAAGAACTATATCCTGGAGGAAGTTTTCAGGTATTGATAATTTGGAAATTAATTCAGTGGTTTTGGTGTTATCATTTTTCATACAATACTTGCTATTCCAAACACAATATTTTGAATTATTTTTACCTCTAAAAAGAGAAAAAGCAAGGTTAAGTTTTTAATTCTAAACACATAATCTTTTTTCCTCAAATTTCATTTTATTATTTTATGTAAATCAAGTGTATTTTGTTGTGTAAGTGTAAGTGTTGTATGTTGTTTGTCTCCACCTACTCCATCATCTGCATTTTTTAGATTTCTCAGGTTTAATGTAATCATGTTTCACAGTGTATTTTACTTTGTTAACCGAACAGTTCAATTTGATTCTCTCCCTATCTGAATACTAAAACTATAATAAAAAAACCATCTTAATAGTCTTGTAAAACAGAGCACATAAAACAAGAACATTTATTTTAGTTGAAGACATGTGCTAATTTTTTATTGAGAAATGCATTAAACATTGATACATCCAACCTCTGATTGAACCTTCAGACTTGTCACATGTAGGGGCTCTTGGAGATTTATTGCACAATATAAAATTAGGCATATACAGTAAACTTGATAGTAAATGACCTTTGCAGACAGGAGACTGCCACAGAGAAAAGTTGCACAATAGAACAGGATTTGAAAAACATATTTAAAGACATTCAAAGATGAGTGATGGAAACAGAAAAACATAAAGAGAAAAAAATATTCTCCAAATAAATAGATATACAGAAAATGTACTTTCTAAGATGAATAGACATTTTTAACATCCCTAATTTATTTGTTATACAACAATTCACTAAAGAGCAGGTGTTTAACTTCAAACATATAAATATGCCTATTTAGTCATGCCGGTTTCGAAAAGTATTAATGAAATATAAATATAAAGAGATCTGTTTAATCCATAAAAAGACACAAGTTAATAGAGCAATAAAGACTCACATAAGGGTGAATATCATATGTGGAAAGCGGGGCACCCTGTGATGTGACGAGAGGTTGACTTCATTGTGAATTGGGTTGAATGCATGCTTCATTCTGTAATCTGTCTGTTCACTCTCCTCTCCTCTTCCTCTCCCCTTTTCCCCCTCCCCACCCTTCCCTTCCCTTCCTACTTGACAGTCTGATTGCCAGCTGTTTGGTTTGAAGGAAAATGCTCTTGGCTTTCTGCAACTCAGGTGATCTTTGGTTTTCTTTCTGTCTGTCTCTCTTTCTGTCTTTCTGCATGGTTCCCAATTTGAGGAGTATATTCTGGATTATAGTCTGTAAAGCCCCAAAATGACTCACAAGACTTCTTGCCCCTCCTGACTCTGAGAGCTGAAAACCCAGATTGCTTCTTCTACCTCCTGTTTTTGATGTTTTATCTGTCATCTATCTATCTATCATCTATCATCATTAAATTTTTTTAGTTTTATTGAGAGTTAATTGACAAAATTATATATTTGTGATGATTTGACATATACTTTGTGAAATGATTATCACAAACAGGTTAATTAACACATTCATCACCTCACGTAGTTACCCGTGTGTGTGTGTATATGTGTGTATATGTGTGTGTGTGCATGCTCACTGATGCTATATGGTTAAGGTTTATTCTTTTAGTGAATTTCAAGTGCCCAGCTATAATCGCCATGCTACATATTTGTACCTTAGATCTCCAGAGAGTATTCATAATATAACTGAAGGTTTGTACCCTTTGACCAGCATCTTCCCATCTTTCCATCCCCGGTACCCCATAATAGCCATTCTAATCTTTGTTTCTGAGTTTGACTTTATTTAAAGATCCACATATAAATGAGAAAATACAGTATTTGTCTTTCTATGTATAGCTAATTTTATTTAATATAATTCATCTGGATATATCCATGTTGTTGCAAAAGATAGAATTTCCCTCATTTTCATGGCTGAATAATATTCCATTGTGTATCTATATGTATATATGTATGTATACGAAATGTATTTATCTATATATCTTATTTGTATATGTCCCTTTATAAAATATACATTATATTATATTAATTATAGTTATATCTATTATATTATCTATTATAATAATACCTATATTTATATACGGATATATATACAACATCTTCTTAATCCATTCATTCATCCACGATTCTTAGGTTGTTTTCATATAATGAAACCTTGGTTTGCGAGCATAATTTATTCCAGAACATGCTTGTTATCCAAAGCACTTGTATATCAAAGTGAATTTCAAGAGCCATTGGCTCAGTTGTGATCACGTGATATTCAGCATCACATACTACTCATATTGCAAGACATTGCTCATTTATCAAGTTAAAATTTATTAGAAATTTTTGCTTATCCCATGCAACACTCACAGAACAAGTTACTCGCAATCCAAGGTTTTACTGTATATATCTTGGCTATTGTGAATAATATGTCAATGAGTATGAGTCACTTAACCAGCTGAGCCACCCAGGTGCCCCAACACTTCATTATTTTCTGATTGCATTTAAGATTTTCTCTTAATCATTGTTTTTCAGTATTTTAATGTGTTGTGCTTTGGTGCAAGTCTGGGGTTCATTAAATTCCTTGAATTGTAGATTTTTAGAATTCATCACATTGGAAATATTGGGACATTATGTCTTTAAGTATCTTTTTTGTCCCTAAAGCTTACCGTCCATCTTCACGGGATTCAATGATCCCAATATTAGGCCATTTGATGCTGTCCATCAGTTTGCTGGTGCTCTGTTTACTTTTTTAACTACATTTTCTTTCTGTGTATCATATTAATAGGTGCTATTGCTGTCTTCAGATTCAATAATCTTACCAATATTTTTTTCTGCAATATCTAAATTCTACAAATTCCATCAAATGCATTTTTTTCATTTTGTAGATTGTAGTTTCAATATTTAGAAATTTGACTTGTGTTTTTTTTTTTTAATATCTAACATGTCTCTAAATTTTATGGGATACCGTTAGGCTAACAGTTTAACTGTATCTATTTGTTTGCTAATTCTAACATCTGTGTTAGTTCTGGATGGATTTCAATTGATTGATTATGGATCATATTTTCCTGTTTCATTGTATGCTTTAAATTTTGGTTGGATGACAGATAATTGGAAAGTTTACCTTATTGGGTTTCAGAGGGTTTTCTTTTTCATATCTTCTATGTATTCTTGAGATTTGTTCTGGAATGTAATTATATTATTAATGGGAGAAACCTTTGATATTAAATGTCCTGTCTTAAAATTTGTTAGATAGGACAGGAAAAACACTCAGGTACTGATTAAATTACTCCTCACCACTGAACCCAAGAACTTTCTGTTTTGGATCCAAATGGGATATGGCTGCGCCTTCTATCCTCCTTAGGACTGTAGCTCTAGCCATCATTCGGCAGTGGATTTTTCTTCAGAATCCTTCATAAACTGGGAGGACTTGGTTTTCACAAGTGACACGTTTTAGGTTCTTCATCTTCTGTGGATATACATAATATCTATTACCTCACTTTTTTATACTATCTAAACATTAAAAAATAACAAACACATTGGAGCACCGTGAGTGGCTCAGTCGGCTGAGCATCTGATTTTGGCTCAGGTAGTGATCTCTCAGTTCATGAGTTCAAGCCCTGCATTGGGCTCTGTGCTGACAGCTCAGAGCTGGAGACTGCTACAGATTCTGTGTCTCCCTCTCTCTTGCTCTCCCCTACTCACACTCTGTCTGTCTCTCTCTCTCCCAGAAAAAAAATAAACATTAAAAAAATACAAAAATATATATTTTTGCAATATATTTGCCTACTTTATCAGTTAATAAATCATTTTTTATTTTTTCTCTAATATATCACTGATATCATCAAAAGTTTTTTTAAAAATTGCATTATTCTTTTTATATTGTGAAAATAAATTCAATTGTAACTTTTAAAAGTTGAATTTATAGTTAATGTATTTTAACTTGTTGAACCTTCAATTGGCTTTTTTCTGGATTTAGAGAAGTGCTTTGCAATAAAAATGTAATGCGAGTCACAAATGGAACCAAAAATGCAATCATAAACTTTCTAGAAGTCACATTTTAAAAAGTGCAAAGAAACAGGTAAAATTTTTTAGTAATTTGTTTTATTTTATTTAGTATGTCCAAAATATTCAAATTTCAATATACGATCTACATATAAAGACTAATTACTTATTTTTTCATATTGTGCTTCAAAATCCAATGTATTTTACATTTATAGAATATTTCAACTTGTATTAACCACATTTCACATGTTAGAGGCACATATTGCTTGTGGCTGCTGTGGTGCATAGCATAGACCCAGACAATGATAATTCAAAACAGAAGACACTTTCTACAGGTGCTGAGGTACTGGCTGGTTGAAAGCCAATCCTGTTAAATGGATGATGTTTAAAAATCACAATTAAAATGTGTAATTATTTCCACTCAAGTAGTGTAATAATATTTTTTGCCTGCATTTCAAAATAGCTTTTACTGATAAATACTACCTTACATGAAACAAATCATAAATAACAATCTGTCTTTACAATTCTTTTGAATATGTTCCCATTTTTAGGTATCTCGAAAATAGGTATTTTCACTTTTATTCATTCAACACTTGGAATACCAAGATATTCTAGCCATAGGTCAACAGGTTTCAAAATTAAGTTTTAGAATTATAAGTTTAATCTTGTATTTTGGTTTAGCTTCAGTTGGCAAGCTTTTTTTTTGTTTTTCAGTAATGACAATGTATTTAAAGTGTTTCGTTTTTAAAAGTGTTAGTACTGTATTGAATACCCGAGTTGAAGTTTTCTAACTTATTTTGATCAGGTATAGGGCTCATTGACAAACATGCTTATAAAATTAAAGTAAGATTTTTCAAGGGATCAAACATTTTAAAATTTAATTAATGAAAGTAACGAAGAGAATCTATGTCACACTGAGGTGATTTACTTTTGTATCACTATTAATGGTATACACTTTTTGTAGTTCATTTATCCTGTGTGTATCCTTATACTCTGTATGAATTTATATAAATCTCTACAACTTTAGTTTTTATTTATATCAGTAGAATATCTGATCACATTTGAACTCAGTTTTGAGTTTTGTGCATTTTATCCAATTCCCAAGACATTTCTACCCCAGTACTCTTTTAATTTAGTAAATGTATATGTATATAAAATATATGTTTTCGGGGCACCGGGGTGGGTCAGTCGGGTGAGTTTCCGACTTCAGCTCAGGTCATGATCTTAGGCTCATGAGTTCTAGTCCCGCATCAGGCTCTGCTGACAGTTCAGAGCCTGGGGTCTGCTTCAGATTCTGTGTCCATCTCCACTTACACTCTGTCTCTCTCTCTCTCAAAAATAAATAAACATTAAAAAATTATACATATAGGCGTATATATATTTTTTCAAAACACTATCCTTCACTACAATTATATTGGTATTATGTATGTAAAAATAAATATTTTTATCTCAATGTTAAATTTTTAAATTAAATTGACAACACTGATAGCAGTGTCAGATGTTCCACTTTATCAGCAAAATTCCCAAATCTTTACTTTGATTTTGTTAAGTAAAGAAAAGAAGGGACTGTTTTTGAAATTAATAAAACTGATTTTTCTTTCAAGTTTCTAATGACATGGGCTAGTAAAAAGGGGCTCATGTAACTCTGTCAAATTCTTCGTTGCCTAGATGGAGCAAATATATTGAAAGCTATCATTTTCCTTTGTGTGTATGTGTGTAAGAAATTTGGAATTAGTAATTTCATTTTGTTCAACTGGGAAGTCATAATTCCCACAATGTGTGAAAGTCAAAATGTAGCTTCACAGTACAGATTCTTAAATTTTGAGTATATGTTAAAAGTTTTGTCACAAAATATATGTCTTGTTGATTTTATGGTCAGTGATACCAGAGTGCAATCCATGTTGATTGACACATGTCAAAAGATATTTTGCGTCAGTTACAAAATCACCATTAAATTTCTAGAGAAACATGCATTTGGTATTTACTTTCTCATTAAATATGCATGTTTAGTTTTATAAGCTCATTGCTGCGAAAGTGTTTATGGCAAAATAAAAAACCATTATAAAAAACAGATATAACGTTTCTAGGTTTACATAACAAATGGGAAAATCACTGTAGAAAGACACTGACTGCTGTTTAGCGAAGTTAGCTCAGCCTCTATTTCCAGGATAAATATCAGATGTACCTGACTGTACTGTCCTGTATTACTCAGTGACCCAGTTGACTAGTGGCATGATGGCTTTGTGCATTTTGCTGCAAATGGCCTTCAGGGCTGAATATTAAATATTTCTCTGCCCAAACCAGAGTCCTGGTGGAATTAGCTTTCCCCAGCTGCTGGTGCCAAGGACACTCCATGTTATCTGTGAACACGCTGAATACTCATCTGGGAAGAGAGATACTAGCTGAAAGGGGACTGTTCCAGATTAACTGGGAGTTATTAATGATCTATTAAGTAATGAAATGTATACGAATAATGCATAAATAATAAAATGGCTTTTTTATTATTTTAGTGCCAAAGATTAAAATACGGTCTGATCATGTATAATAATAATAATATTATTATTCTATAATAATAATTACAGAATTTTTACATACCTGCTTGTGTTCTTAGAAGTGTACCAATTCCTGTCAAGATTCATTAACATACACTATGTTGGATACCCCAACATTATTTTATTATATGTATATTTGCATTCCTATTCAATACAAAATAAAATTACTTAAAATTGGAAATGAAAAGTTGAATGGTATACTTTATAAATCTGTACAAAACTATGGAATGGTGCAAAATTGGAAATACAGGCGCTGCTTGGTATGGTTATTGGTATTTTGCATAGTAGCAATTAATTCTCAGTCCATTTAGTGAGTTTTCTTGAACCAAAGTTCAGATACTATGATTATTGAAATTTTCCATCAGGATACTTAGTTTTTCCTAAAAAAGATTTTACTGATATATTTTTGTTTTAAGTTAAAATTATTTTTAGCTCTATTTAAATGGACACCGATTGTGAAACACAGGAAGGTTTATAGAGTTACATGTTTTTCAGTAGTGGTGACACTTTGGGAAGTAGTTTTCAAATTGAAAGTAATATTTTCCCTTTAAAAATCCAGTTGATCTATAAGCTTTCATTTGCCAATAAAGTGAAACAGGGACAGAAGAAGCCATTTCATAATACCAGTATGGTAAACGTTGCTATTCTGTAAACTTGGTCACTGGAGAAATGATAACTCTGTATGCTCTAGTACTAAAGACACTTCTGCTTCGTCAATAGAAAAATATGATCCAGATGTGCTGAACCAGAATGAAAGAAAATTTTGAACTTTAAACTTTAACTTTGAAGTTTAAATAATGATCAATTGTAAAAAATATTGATGGAATACTTTTTCCACCTGTCCTAGTTTTCACTATTATGGAAAGATAGAAGGGGTCATTTTCACAGGGATTATCATAAAGAAAATGAATTAAATGGAAAACAAAAAAGATCATCAATATTGACTGTCCTAGAATCTCCTATATAATGAGGTCTAGAGAGGAAATATCTAAACAGGTATTTCTTTTAGTGTTGTTTAATAATGTTTTGAGCAAGAAATACTGAAGAAAAATTTAAAACTAACTTTACAGAAATGCAATCTTTCTGTTATTTGTATTTTATGTAAATTTATCTTTGTTTCCTATTTACTAAAACTGTATATACTTATTCTTTTTTTTAATTTTTTTAATGTTTTATTTATTCCTGAGACAGAGAGAGAGAGAGAGAGAGAGAGATGAATGAGGGAGGGGCGGAGCAAGAGAGGGACACAGAATCCGAAGCAGGCTCCTGGCTCTGAGCGGTCAGCACAGAGCCCAATGCAGGGCTTGACTCACAAGCTGTGACATCATGACCTGAGCCGAAGTCGGATGCTCCACAGACTGAGCCACCTGGGTGCCCTATACTTATCCTTTAGTATGTGTTTGATTATTTTCAGCAAGTATTTTGTGCTGTTATTTTCTTTATAAGGCTTTAACCTTTAAAATTCAAAAGACTTTCGTAGGTTAGACCGATTGGCAATTACATCCAGATTCTGACATCCTTGGCAAATAACATCCCATTTAGAATGGTGCTCGTATAGGGTTATGCCCATCAAGATTCACCACATGTTTATAAAAAAAGAAAATCTGTATTTAAAAATAAAAGTTAAGTGAAGTACAGTGTAGAAGTAAAAGGAGGTTAAACTCTTTGGATGGAGTGGGTGTATTTTATCCTGCTGAATTTTACTCATTTGTATTTTTAGCAGCTTCCTACTTTTCTTGTTAGTTGTTAGTCTTATTTCATAGGCCAGAATCATCAAACCTCCCGAGAGATAGTCTTGTCTGTAGATTTGGCCAGAGCATGTTTCTCTGAGTATATGGTTTGGCCTTTTGACAAAGACGAATTGTTTGTGTGCTCATTTGTTTTTATTGCCCTACACCCGTAAGATACTTCTTACAGAGCTGGCAATCACTGTTTGTTTTTTAGGTGCCTGACCCTTTCATCCTTTGTGTCATCGCTCTGGGCTGTTGTGATTTCCTCTTACATCTTGGCAAGCTGATTCTTTCTCAGTTGTCCTTTGGCTGTTACCAAACCCTATTGTGATATCTCTCAAATCTTCTACTGTCCTGGCAGTGTTTACAAAGGGCTGAGTCGAGTAATCTTCTGAACATTTTCTAAGGTTTCTTAAAACATATTGTTTTTCTGGTGTACTAAATAATTTCCTATGGAAGTTTCTTATTTCATCGAATTGTGCCAGAGTCAAATGCCCCAGCATCTCAACAGAATAACAAATGGACACTTAGGTTTCACTGATTTATGGTCAAGTCCAGTAGTTGCTATCAACCTTAAAAGATAACTTTCATTAAAATCCATTAAATGATAAGTCAGGATTCTTTCCGTAGTTTTAAAAATAACAATGACATTAATTCCTTGAATTTTTTTTCTTTTTTCATCTTTAATAATGAAGTTTTGAGCTTTTCCTGTGAATATCATGCTTTCATCTATTTTATCTAATTTGACCTTAGAACAATGCTATGAGAGAGAAACTATCCTAATAACATTACTTCTGACCCAACATTGAAAATATCTTTAAAAAAAACTGTGTTTCAAAAGAAAATATACTCAATTATTAAATATTATGGGGTAATATATAGTAAAAGAAAGTCTGCTAAAATGTTTTCTGAACTGCTATACCAAGGTTAATTATTTTTGCTATTATTAAATATTATTATGCTTTCTTAATGGTCCATAATACGATATTCAGTGTGAAGACAAAAAGTGAGTCAGAGTGAAATTAAGTCATTTTTCATTTGTATAAGGACAGTTTTTTACTGGTGATAGTACTATCGGGCTGATGATTGTCATTAAAATTCATCATCACACCATAGTCTTATATTTCTGAGATAAATTCTCTCCATAAAAAAAGATACCGGTGCAGTTGACAAAAAATGAATCTGAAGCAAATTTGCTAGGTTTGTATCCAAGCTTTATAATTTGCTTGACCTGGAATCTCTTATCTATAATATTGGGGTAACAAAATGGCCTATCTGCAATGGTTGTTATGTACCACCCTGAAGGCACCCAATCTTGTCTGGAATGGTTGTTATGAATAAATAGAATAAGATTTTTGTCTAATAGAAATACAAATATTCCTTTTCTCAAATATTTGAGAAGCAGAGTGGTTGGGCTTCCAACATATTTGTTGAATGAATGAATACTTCAACTTGGATAAAGATGAGAAGATAGGGTTTTAATCCACATCTCTTGACCTTCTAACTCTGTAATTTATTCTGCCTCTATGATACTTAAGTCACTCAAATTGAATTAATTTTCAACTGTCATTAATTTAAATAGCTGTTTGATTTCTCCCTTAGGTCTAGCTGCTAGATGGAAGAGTTCTCTGTTTCTGAATGTCAGCACTACACAAGTGTTCTGTAAATGGGCTCACTGAAAAGCAGAATTTGGTTATATTTTGTTAAAGAACCATTAATTACACAAAGAACTAATGCTTAGAGTTAAGAAATACTAGAGCTCCTAGAGCATATCTAATCAAAAGATGCCAAAACTATTTCTTCTCTAATGCCAAGTCCATTAATTACTAGTGACTGTCTGAAGTGGTAGGATTAGAATTAATTTTGCCTCTTTGGGCAGAGTGGCAAAGAGGGCTGGGATCAGTTTAGAATGTCTGCCGTATTTGTAGGGTAGGAGACAGGCTTTGTGACATCTATTTCAATTCTGATTTGGTGCATAGATAAAGAATTTTAAAATCGGGAAAAATATTACTTTACTAAAGACCCCACTGCTAGTTTTGGACAGAGTCAAGACTAGAATTTAGATTTCCTACTTTTAAATCTATTGTATAGTTCTTTTGCTTATTTCTAGAATTTTCTTTTATTTGTTTTCCTCACAACATTTTTATATTTAACTGATTATTCTAGAGATTAAATGTGCATCTATATTCTTCTGTTCTTGTTATTTGAATGCAACAAAATTAAGCAAGTTTCTTTAATTTATTATATCAGATTTTTATTAATTCAGATGCTTAATAATATCCAAAGCAAAACTTTTTTTTATCATTGAGTTAATATTTTTTAATACTCTGGCAATGATCATTTTTAGACCCAAGTTTATTTCAAATGTGTTGCTAACAAACTCAACTGTACTTTGTAACTCTAAATATTGGAAATTGTCTTAAGAACAATTACAAAATCCCTGCCCTATCTCTTCTTTGAAAATGTTTTTTCTTGGACTGTGTGGCCTATCATTATGCTTATTTTTAAATGAAAGTTGGAATGGACTGCCATTGGTAGAATTATTTAATCAGCATAAATATAAGTAGATTAAATTAGTTACTTCAATTGCTTTTAAAAACTTTAAGATAATAAGGCTATTTCCTCACTCTTCCGGGCTGTCAGCATTCCATACACCCATTCTCACTGAAAGACAATTGTCAAGCAAAGTTAGGAAAAGTATGACATTTTAATAGCTGTAGTGTAAGAATTTATGCCTAAGATTTGCCTTGTTAATGTCTGAAATATTTTAGAAAGTATGATAAATGAGATTAACCTCCTTCGTTATAGCCTCCTTAGTTGAAAGTTTAGGATTGCTTTGTGTTTAGAGAAATCAGACAATATTCACTGAATGAAGGAAATCTTTTTTGAAAGAATAAAAAATCCTAGAAAAGTAATGTTGATGGCAATCTTAGTAACTAACAAAAACAGCAATTGTTGGTATAGGTACCAAAGAGTTACTTTGTATAGGAAGCAACTTTATCTGGGTCCTGCAAAACAGGATTATGAGAAGCCCAATTTTGATGAGAGTCTCCCTACATTGTATTAAACATTGGTCTTTATTTTGTAGAGTTTCCAAGATTTGACAAGGGATGTCATATAAATCTCAAGATAACTTGTAACTCTCACCATTATCAAGCTATCCCAACTTTGAACAACTTGGTGTGTCTCTTAGTGGTACTTCTTAACACAATAGTCAGTATGGTAACACCACATAGTAGTGCTTTACACCTTCGCCTCGCTTCCATTTTTTTCATCCATGGCCCTTGGCTTGTTCTTCTCAACTAAAGGATTAGTATTTTAATCCTTGCCTCAGGCTCTGCTTTCAAGACATTGCTGTATTGGTGTGAAAAGTACCATACATAAGTTCAAGAAGTTCTCAGAGGCTTTTGCTGGGCCAATTTTACTCTACTTTTAAGTATTGTAATGTGGTTATATTATATATATTTACATGTTTTTACATAAAGTATATGATATATAAAATATATCTTTATGTATAAAATTAAAGACTTTAGAAAACTGGAGTTACAGAGGGTTAAGAAATAACTAACGCAATTTCTTTTTCAGTACTATTTCTCTTTAAATTTCATGTTAAGAGATAAATAAATGACTGGATTTTAACCAAATATTTACAGTGAGAATGTCCTCAACTAAATATGACTCTTATAAAGGGAGAAATCTTTTTTTTTTGTTTGTTTGTTTGTTTGGTGTTTTTATTCACTACTGAATTCCCCTAGAACCCAGTAACTTGCTTGACACAAAGAAGAAACTCAATAAAAATGTGATAGATGGATAAAAGAATGAGGTCTTAATACTGTCAATTGCAAGCTTATCAATAATGATTCCTATTACTGTTTCTAATGTGGTGCTTGTCCTCTATATTTTTAGTTGCATTTTGTTATTAAACAAATTCGTTTTACATCTGAAGTAGACTATTTTTACTTCAAAATCACATCTTTTAAAATGCTTAACTTTTCAATTAATGCCCTCTGATATTACTTACTCTTCATTCAAAAATAATTTGATGATTTATGTAGATAATACTAGAAGCTTGTGGATTCTTTTATCTCAAGCAAGTCATTAGTTCTCTGAGTGAATCAGTAAAATTTATTTGAATGATTTAATTCCTGCTTACAATGGTCTATTGTCTTTCTAGGTAGACACAGCCAGTTTTATTTTCCACTCTCTGTATCTTTTTAAAGTGTAATATTGCTTCTCTTTGAATTTTCCAACTTAGTGCTAAATGAATTCCTCAGAAGAAGGTGCCGTATAAATTTAAAGCATTTTTACTGTTGCAGATGACTTATTTCTGACAGGCATCTATATTTGAATATTCAGCAATATTCAAGTACAAAATTTGTTTTCACTTATTTCCCAACAAATTCAAATTTCTCTCTTCCCGCAGATGTCTAGCTTAAAATCAGGCATATGAAGAACTTCTTTGGAAATTCTATCCCTATTTGAAAGTAATGCTTTTGAAGTCTATCCTCTAAGGAATATCAGGGGTATATATTTCTTGCATAACTTTTTATAGCTAAAAGGTCTGTAGATTTACCTGGCATATAAGCCCTGAATAAGTATGTTGTGCAAATAAAATATATACTCAAATGCTTTCTCAGAAACAGGCCTTTTCCTGTTGAATTGGTGAGAGCGGCTTTGTGTTTTATTTGGAGCAATATAAAAGACTTTGAAGATTTTTGACTGTAACTGATTGAATGAAATGAGTAAATGAAACATACTTATGGAGTTAAAATTTCCGTGTTTAAATGATAATTACGGTAACAATAAAATGAGTTAGCATTTTGTTATTACAAAACATATTTCTTAGGCACATCTTCCCTGACTACCAGGCCTAATCAGATCTTGCCAAAGGGAATTTTTCAATCACGATTTAAATACATAAAACAGAAATAATATTTTTATTATTGTGCTTTGAGTTTTAGTCCACGTGTAATGAAAAACATTTTGTTAAAACCGTAGTGTTTATCCAACTGTAATGCCAGTTTTTCGGTTATATATTCATATTTCTGACTTGTGAGTCTCCTGAGGCAGATAAATATATTTTTATTCATTTCTTCACCCCTAGTACTAGCATAATACCTGAATGCCCAAACCATTTTTAACTGAATGAATGAATGAATGAATGAGTGAATGAATGAAAAATATATAAGAAAATACATATATTATCTACATATTATCTTAACATACATATGATATATTATATATATACACATATATATTTTATAATATTTACTATACATTAGGCAACAATATTATCTGCATTGCCTTGAGAGAAATCTTACACATGCTGTTTAAGGAATATGATTCCTGGCCAAATTACCTGGTTTAGTGGCATGCACACAGATGGAGATTATGTTGTGTCTGTGATAAAGCTTTGCTATTTAGCATAGGGATATTAAAGCCTGGGAACTGATACCTGGGGTAAAACTCTTGAATCATGTGAACTTTTCCATATGCTGTTGCTCACAAATTTCAAACAGGGTATGAGTCTGGCCATCTATTTCATGTTCTTTATCAAATCTGATTTAAGTATATCATAGTTTCTTTTAGTTGCCACTGATAAATATTATTGGTAATTGTGTCCATACTTATTTAAATTCATGTATGTCCTCTTTCCCTCACCCTTGAGGCTAACACCTTTTTTTTAAGTGTCTTTTTTCTTAAGTTCACTTATTTATTATGAGAGAAAGAAAGAGAGAGAGAGAGAGAGGCAGAGAGGGTGCATAGAGAGAGGGAGAGAGAATCCCAAGCAGGCTCTGTGCTAACAGCACAGATGGATGTAGGGCTTGAATTCACAAACTGTGAGATCATGACCTGAGCTGAAGCCTAGAGTCTGATGCTTAACTCGCTAAGCCACCCAGGTGCCCCTAGGGCTAATATATTTATATTAATTTCTCAATGGGTTGAGTTGCAACAACTTTTATTACTCATCACGTTTTTTTCGAATACCCAGTGGTTCTCTTTTGCTACTAACTTTTCCATATTTTGTGAAACGTTCCCCATAATTTTAAATCAGCCTTGCATTCGTTGAAGCCAGATAGGGTTCTCAATCTCAAGAATGCCATATAGAAATTTTTAATGATGGGTGGCTCAGTCGATTAAGCGATGGAATCTTGGTTCAGCTCAGGTCATGATCTCAGGGTTTCATGAGTTTGAGCCCCACATGGGGCTCGAAGCTGACAAAGAGGAGGAGTCTGCTTGGGATTCTCTGTCTCCCTCTCTCTCTGCCCCTCCCCCACTCACACTGTCTCTCTAAAAATAAACTTAAAAAAAAGAAATTTTTAATGATGATAGAGAAATTTACAGATATTTTCCTGTGGTTATCATTTATAATCAGAGAATTATAATTTTTTTTAACATTTATCTATTGATTTTTGAGAGAGAGAGAGAAAGAGAGAGAGAGAATGAGCAGAGCAGGAACAGAGAGAGAGGGAGAATGAGAATCCCTAGCAGGCCCTGTGCCTCAGCACAGAGCTCGACACAGGCTCGAACCCACAAACTGTGAGATCATAACCTGAGTGGAAACCAAGAGTTGGTGGTTTAACCGACTGAGCCACCCAGGCGCCCCTACAATTATTTTTAAGGCAAAGCTTTTATTTATTTTATTTTTCGTTAGTAAGACCTAAAGATATTTATTTTTATTTTCTAAAATACAGTTTAAAATAATTTTAATATTCTCTCTAACCACAGAATTTTAAAATAGAAAATAGTTAGGATTTTGTTTTTGATAGTCTTCACAAATATTTGCTCTTGACATGTTCTTACTTACGACCCTCTGGATTATTTGTTTAACAAGCATTTATTCAACTCATGTGATGTGCCAGGTATTTTAAGTCTAGAGGTATAACAGTAAGTAAAAACAAACAAAAAGATTGCCCCAGCTGAGCTTATATTTTTGAGGGGGAAAATAGACTATAAGCAATATTAATAAATAAAACATGTATAAATATATAATGACATAAAAGTATTGAGTAAAAGGAATGGAGTCTAATTTCTGGAGTATCTTTTTTTTAATATTTTTTTAATGTTTATTTATTTTTGAGAGACAGAGCATGAGCAGGGGAAGGGCAGAGAGAGAGGCAGACACAGAATCCAAAGCAGGCTCCAGGCTCTGAGCCATCAGCACAGAGCCTGATGCGGGGCTCGAACTCACAGACCCTAAGATCATGACCTGAGCCGAAGTCAGACGCTTAACCGACTGAGCCACCCAGGTGCCCCTAACTTCTGGAGTATCTTAAACCTCCTCCCAGACTCTTTCACATTTTTACTTTGTTTCACAGCTCAGCAATTTACTAAGGGTTATTTTTTCTTCCTTTTGGAAAAAAAAAATGACCTATTTTCTAAGAAAGTTTAATCAGTTAAATTGTATACGACTTTGTTGAAAAATGTTGCTTCCAACAGGGACCATTATTTAATTACTAAATGTTGTTAACTCATAGCAAAATGCAGTATAAATGCCCCTTATGGATCACTTCAGTGATACAGTACCCTAAGAATTTGGGAAGGCACACATAACTGCATCTATACGAGGCACGCAGGATGAATAATCACGGTGCTGGTGTCACATGCCATGATGCCTCATTGGATAATCCAAGTCTAATCTGAATGCCTTAGGACATGTTTTAGAACTAAGATCATCTCAAATTGCGTAAGCCCATGATTCTGGGTTTATGTTAGCTACTTTCTAGAGCTTTTATTTTTATTAAGTTTTAATTTTAAGTCCATCTAGTTAACATAGTTGTATTAGTTTCAGGTGTACTATATCATAATTTAACACTTCCAACATCACCCTATACTTATCCCAAGTGCACTCCTTAATCCCCATCACCCATTAATACATCTCCCCCAGCCACCTCCCCTCTGGTAACCATAAGTTTGTTCTCAATAGTTAAGAATCTTTTGGAACACCTGGGTGACTTAGTAGGTTGAGCATCTGACTCTTGATTCAGCTCAGGTCATGATCCCAGGGTCCTGGGATTGAGCTTGGGGTCAGGGTGAGTGTGCAGCCTGCTTAAGGTTCTTTCTCTCTTCCTCTGCCCCTCTCCTTTGCTTGTGCACTCCCTCTCTAAATAAATAAATAAATAAATAAATAAATAAATAAATAAATAAATAAATGGAATCTGTTTCTTGGTTTGCCTCTGTCTCTCTTTGGTTTTCCTTTGTTTTGTTTCTTAAATTCCACGTATGAGTGAAATCATATAGTATTTGTCTTTCTCTGGTGGACTTATTTTTGCTTAGCATAATACTCTCAAAGTGGTGCAGCTGCTCTGGAAAACAGTATGGAGTTTCCTCAGAAAGTTAAAAATAGAACTACCCTGCAATCCAGCAATTTCACTATTCAGTATTTACCCAAAGAATACAAAAATACGAATTCAAAAGAACGTAGCCCAATGTTTATAGCAGCTATCTACGGTGGCCGAATTAATGGAAATATCCCTAGTGTCCATCGACTGATGAATGGATAAAGAATATGCAGTATATCTACACAATGGAGTATTAGTCATAAAAATTGGATGAGGCCAGAGACTTTTTAAAAAGATAATCAATTTAACCTACCATGGCATAAGGAGATTGAATAGGGAGTGGTGATTGGGATAAGAAATAGGTCATGGTGTGTCGAATGTGATGCCACAAGTTACATAATACAAGGGTCATCCAATAGGGAGGACAAACTCAATATCTTGGTAGCCATTTACACCGCATCGCTGAAAAAATTAATGGTATTTTGGAGCTGCTTGCGAAAAAAAAATCTAAGAGTAGCTTCTAATAGAGATTTGGTGCTTAACTTCATTATATCTAATTGTTATGATAAGCCAATGTGTTAAGCATAGTTACTACTTGAGATGAGAATATTTAGATTCAGAGAGGGTAAATAATTTATTTAATCATTACTTAGGGCACAGAGTTAAAGTTAGCATGGAAGTCTACTTGATTCATCCATATTCTTTTTTTTCCCCAGAAAGGTGGACTATCTTCATACCCTTAACTCCTATTTCTTATTTTTCATTACTTCTTGAAATTTAGTATTTCTCAAAGAGTCTCATGTTAAAAAACTAGTTCAAAGGAATCTTTAAAAAAGTGCTTTTTTAAAAAAAAAAAGCCATTCGAAGTAAAATGATGAATAATGGCTAAAAGCTATTTGTTTATTTTTTTTAAGTTTCTTTATGTTGAGAGAGAGAGAGAGAAAGAGCAGGGAAGGGGCAGAGAGGGAAAGAGAGAGAATCCCCAGCAGGCTTCTCACTATCAGCGCGGAGCCTGACTGGGGGCTCAAACTCACCAACCATGAGATCATGACCTGAGCCGAAATCAAGAGTCGGATGCTTAACTGACTAAACCACCCAGGCGCCCCAAGTTAATTGCTTTTTATGTTTATAACACTGCTCTGAATACAGTAGTCCTCCCTTATCTACAGTTTTGCTTTCCACGGTTTTAGTTACCCTCTGTAAACTGTGGTCCAGAAGCAATGATGCTCCTGCTGTACCATCAAAGATCGGTAGCAGCCCACCACTGCGTCACAGTGCCCAGTCATTCACCTCACTTTATCTTGTCATGAAGGCATTTTATCATTTCACATCATCTCTGGGAGAAGAAGGGTGAGGACAGTACAATAAGATATTTTGAGAGAGAGACCACATTTGTATACCTTTCATTATAGTGTATTGTTATAATTATTTTATTTTATTATTACTTATTAATCTCTTACTGTGCTTAATTTATAAATTAATTTGTATCATAGATATGTATAAAAAAAGACATAGTGTATATATATATATATATATATATGTAGAGAGAGAGAGAGAGTGTTCAGTACTATCCACAATTTCAAGCATCCACTGGGGGTCTCAGAATGTATCGCCTGCAAATTAGGTAGGACCACTGTATTTAATATACAAATGCGCTAGGGAATACACAAGCAATACACTAGGGAAAAACATAAGAAAAAAAGAATAGAGTATCATTTATAATGAGTCCCCACTTTTTAACCTATAAACTTCTTTTTGGTGAAATATTCTGAGATCAGTGTACTAAGGAACATAATTTTCAAAATGCTGCTTAAAATTAATGTTTGTCTAGAAAATGTATCCTATAATGATCAGCAATTTAGAAGACTAAATGAATCCAGGATATCACATTTAACTGTTTACTTATTATCATAATTACAGTCCCAATTTTTTTTCAATTTTTAGATAAACAAAAAAGAAAACATGAATACAATTATAACTTGATATAAAATCAACACACTCCAATTGGTTGTGATGACAAACTCTATTACCGTTAAATAAGCAAACACTAAATTCAAAACAGAATTAGTATAGGCATTCTACTATACTGCCGACCACTGATGGATATTGATCTCAAGATTGTTACTATATATGTAAATTACTAGGTCGTATACCATCAACTCAGAGTAAATGGATAATAAATATACTTATACTAATACATGCAATATATTTCATGTGTCAACTTACAGAACTCTTGAAAATTCAATCATATATGTAAAAATATTTGAAAATGATAAGTAGTGACATTGGGGGTTATTGAATAAAATTTATCTGGAAACTTACTAGTAACCCACATAACTTTTTCACTAACAAAATTCTCAAGTTGTATAATAATGCTTGGATTATTTTCCCCATCGTTTCCTATATTGAACATATTAATATTTTATGTGTTAGGTATATTTGTATAGTTAAAGAGAAATCTAAATAAGCAGAATATGCGATTCACTTATTAAGTCATCAGTGACCACTTGTTATAAATAGTGTATACAAATACTTTTCTAATTCATATTTTCATCTCTTGCTTCCATGGTTTACTTTACATACTGCATATGATGCTTCTGTTATAATTTAAAGTATGTCATTTCTGCCAATCCAGGCAATATCTTGAAACATTGAAGACATCAGCAACATTACAGAAGACAGTATGCAGCAGGTCAATCATTTAGGGGATGATTTCCTTTGTAGATTATGTGATGTTTCTCATTTGAAACAATCGTCATTTACTCTGCAATGTCTATATATAAGATCCGTGATCAGTTTTAAATTATATATTGTACAAATTTCTAACAAGGAGCTGAAATCATGGATATTTTAAAATAGTTAATATGAGAACGGTACTTTTTTCAGGCATAGCATCAATTAGAGAGGCTGTGGTCATGACATTCAGAGGATAGGTATTGTACTAATATTGAATAGAATGCAATTATATTAAATAGTGTATAGGGATTGGGTGACACAAGGAATGGCTAGTGAAATGTAGTCTTTCTCTACTCTTTCATTCAAGGTTTAAATTATGCCAAGGTCATTGGTGATTGAGAGCTATCTGATGGTTGTTGGTATTCTTTAGGAAAAATTAATTGAGGGTCACAATTCTATTAGGAGTAAAAAGCAGAGTTGGACCTTCGGTATTTCTCTGCAGAGTTCTGTGAAACCTTGTCTGAAACAATCGGTTTTGTAGCTATATTAAAGGAGACTACATGTTACAGCAAACTGGCATGGATTTTGAATATTGACCTGTTTTTCAAAGCCTACGTTTCCAAGAAAAAAAAATACCCATGTACCTATCATTTTCACTATATGGTTATCTCCTTCAGAAATACTTTTAATTTGGAATGGCCTTCCACTTTTTAGATGTACCTAAGTGTTTTCCACTTTGGTCTTTTAACATCTTCCAATAAGGTTACATATTACATAGTAACAAGTAATTTTTTCTATGGTGAACGTTGTTAGATTTATTTTTTCTTTGAATAGAAAATTTTCTCCTTTAACGTAGAAAATAATATACATTTTTTTTAAAAATAAAATGTTTAATTAGTGGGAAATTATTGTTTTAACATATTGCAAATGTGCCAGCCAGATATATTGATTGTATATTTGAAATTTTTAACTGCAGTACAAGAGTGTGTGTGTGTGTGTGCTCGCGCGTGCGCATATGTGCATGTGCTCACGTGTGTGTGCGCGCACACACGAGTATTAACCATTCAATGTAAAACATTACTTATCATCAATGGGTTATCTTCTGACATCGCACTGGGATAGAACTATATAGTAAATAATGAATTGTGGGATGCAGCCAGGCTTGCAGAAAATAACTATTTGAGGGATGGTGCATGAACAGAAAGCTGTAATTTTGACAGGTGGCAAGGTGTCGTGTCACCAAGCCTTTCTAAAGCCTCATATCTCATACCTATTGATTAATGGCTCTAATTAAGGAATGAAATCAAGCATGTGAAGACAGGGGATCGCTTTAGGTCCTTGTTTGGTAGTTTTCTCTTCCTGGCACACAACTCATCCATCTAAATATCACTGCTCTTTCATTTATTACTGCTGTATGGTACCACAAAAACAGCAGAAGGGGTGCATTCTGATCCTGTCCTGGTCATGCAAAAATGTGATTTGGCAAGGACGGAAGTAGGACAAGATGCCAGAACATCGTTTGAATGAACACTGCTGTGTGAAGCACGGCACTTTCAAATGTTTTGATGGGGATTTGGGACGTGTTCAATTGCCTTTGACAACAAGCTATTATATTAGTTTACATTCTTGGACTCAATCTTGCAAAGTTCTTACTTTCAAAGCTCTCAAATCTACTAGCTTAATTTCAAATCTTTTGTGAGGTTGATAACAAAAACCCCTTTAAGTATGGCAGATCACATTCGGATAACAGAGAAGAAAAATAAAACGGGCTATTTTAATGAATTTTAAAGACTATCCGTTATGCCAAAACTATATTCTCCTAATACTGCTTACTAACAAGACCCCAAATCTGACATTGTGCTACACAGCGAAACAAGTCCCAGAGGACATTTCTGATCCTTTGGCCTTGCTTTAAAATGTTGACTCCTGAGCAGATATTCGGCTTAGGCTAGTTGGAGAGAGCCACCAGCTGGAGCCTGAAGTGTGCGTGGAGAAATATTATCTTTTCTTTGTAAATCATACGTTAAAACTGTGTTCTAATTATATATCTCAACCTCCAAGAAACTTTTATAATATTTTTAAAAACATTACATGTGATATTATTGACAAAAAAATTAGTATTTCAAATTGATTAAAAAAAATTTCTAGTGCTGAAGAGGTGTTCATCCGTATTACACAGGTTTTTAATCATGTGCTATGTGGATTGAAGTGTGCAATTCAGCTAAATGAGGTTAATTCTGATTATTTAGCAAGGTATTTGATTTATAATGTGTAAGAATTTTCCTGTTCACTGCTTCATTTTGTTTTTTTATAATACAGAAGCACAAAATTATTCGGTTCTTAAAGGCTTATTTAACTACATATCTAGTCAGTTTTAAAGAGCACATACCTGAATATTAAAACATTCCCAAATAGTTCATTTTATTTATCCTAAACTATATGCTAACAGTTTTTAGATGACCATAGTTTAAAGTACATTAAATACTTCTAAAAGATTAATTTAACAGTGTATATTGTCAACTTTTTAGAAGTGAGATAAAGCTTCTTCCTTGTATTCAAGGAAAGTAATATGTTTAAGTTGAATAAAAATTAAATTAGTCAAACTGTTTTAAAAATACATATTGCAGAAATCATTAAGGACATCTCATATGTTTGTGTTTCTTTTACTTGGAATTTGAAAATTGGAAAATGACTACAAGGAGCAAGTTTTATTCTCTCATGACATATTGATTATTAGGGCGATACGTGATGAAATTATTGGATACAAGATTTGTGTCTACTCTGATGTATATGTGACCACAGAAAAATAAGCAATATGTTAAGAAATTTAAGATGTTTTCCTTTCCACATTTTTCAATTAATTTGCTTATGCTGTTTTTCACTTATTACTTTTACACACTATTTTATCTCTTTATTTTATTTTAAGAATTTTTAAGACAGAAATAGTGATAAAATCATTGCTTACTGAAGCAAGTAGACATTGAATCCAGCTATGCACATTAGAAAGATGTTACACACTGCATACTTTTAATAATGATCATT
>CM057838.1:25651137-25813637 GCA_030068075.1 Paguma larvata
AAACAAAAACCCCCCCAAATATGAACCTCTGTTCAAAATGCTGGAAATAAAATTTCTTCTAAAAATACCGGAAGATAGGAGCGCTTGGGCGGCTCAGTCCATTAAGCATTCCGACTTTAGCTCAGATCATGATTTCACGTTTCTTATTCTAGCCCCACACCAGGCTCTCTGCAGTCAGCCCGGAGCCCACTTCAAAAATATATATTTTTTAATGTTTATTGATTTTTGAGACAGAGAGAGACAGAGCATGAGCAGGGGAGGGGTAGAGAGAGAGAGGGAGACACAGAATCCAAAGCAGGCTCCAGGCTCTGAGCTGTCAGCACAAAGCCCGACACGGGGCTCAAACTCACCAAGCATGAGATCATGACCTGAGCCGAAGCCGGACGTCTAACCGACTGAGCCACCCAGGCACCCCAGCCTGGATCCCACTTCAGATTCTCTGTCTCCCTCTTTGCCCCTTTCCTGCTTATGCTCTCTCTCAAATAAATAAACATTAAAAATATACTGAAAGATAAAAGAAAATGTTTTATTTTCTTCTGAGGAAACAAAAAGATGGAAGCCAAGTTGAAAGGGCTTTCTCTGGCCAAAAAATGGTACAAGTTGAACATAAAAATAAAAATAACTGCAGTTGATTGAAAGACAGAAAAATACTAAAATCTACACCATGATTCCATATTAAAAGAAACTCTTACTGGTTACTCTTGGAGATTGCTAGGAGATTAATTTATTTTCAGGATATTTGTAAAAAAAAAAAAGGAGAGAATAAAATATTTATTCTTTATTCTTATAAAATACTCCCTAAATGAAATCAAATGATTGACTGTGGAAAATATTTAATAAAAGTATGCCAGTTAGTAAATGAAGGAAAATCTTAGAATATGACCATTTTGGGGCGCCTGGGTGGCTCAGTCGGTTGAGTGTCCGACTTTGGCTCAGGTCATGATCTCACGGTCTGTGAGTTCGAGCCCCGCGTCGGGCTCTGTGCTGACAGCTCGGAGCCTGGAGCCTGTTTCGGATTCTGTGTCTCCCTCTCTCTCTGCCCGTCCCCCACTCATGCTCTGTCTCTCTCTGTCTCAAAAATAAATAAACGTTAAAAAAAATTAAAAAAAAAAAAAGAATATGACCATTTTATAATCCCTAGTAAGACAATGTATTTAGGTAATGATCACCAATGGCTGAGAAAATTCTTAGATAAAAACTGATAAGAACTGTTAAACCTAGATTAAATGACCAATCTTAACATTAAATAAAAAGAAACAGGGACGCCTGGGTGGCTCAGTTGGTTAAGCACCGACTTCAGCTCAGGTCATGATCTCACGGTTTGTGAGTTCGAGCCCCTCATCGGGCTTTGTGCTGACAGCTCAGGGCCTGGATCCTGCTTCAGATTCTGTGTCTCCCTCTTTCTCTGCTCCTCCCTTACTCACACTCTGTCTCTCTGTCAAAAGTAAATAAGCATTAAAAATTTTTTTAAAAAAAGAAACAACAAGCTCTTATGGGCCTCCTAGTATGATATGATAGAAGTATTTGCTACCATCTCTAAAATATTTTTTAAATAAATAACTAATTAAATGAACAAATAGTCTTTAGATCTAATTGCCATTAAAAGAAATTTCAGAGCTCAGATAAAAGTGTTAACCACTCAGGGATTAAATTATCAAATTCTAGAATGTGGCAAATTCTGCAGGACAGTTTTCTATTATTATTCTATGTTGGCCAGAAGTGGAATTCGACGATTATGTAATGGCTTTTGGACTTTGGGAATAAACTAGTCAGATGGAATGGAAGGAATTAAGGATCTGAGATTTAGTATGCTTCTTAACCCTGCATGTTTACTAGAAGCATTTGCATATCTGTAATTGTTAAAGCACTCTCTCTGCTTCTAGATCATAAGCACCACAAGGATAGAACTGTTATCTTGTTAACGGCTCTATCACAGTACCAGAGTCCATGCGACATTTATTAAATTTGTCAACTAAAACAACAAAACAAAGCAAAACAAAGAAAACAAGATCTGAAGGAAAGGATGTAAAGAGAGAAATTCTGTGTGTCTGGCAGAACTTAGAAAATTATCTCCTAAATAAGCTGAAGGAATACTTTGTGAGCACGAAAAATTGCTTTTTCATACCGCGGTATAGCCTTCTATTACTAATATTATGTATTCTCATACAGCCTTGAGAATATGGTTATTTGGCTATCACCACACTTCCAAGTACAACATGATGTGAGCAAAGCTTGATGAAATCTTTTCTACTATAATGCTGATAGAACAAAAAGCCTATATTCACATGTATATTTTATAATTTATTTTCAGTGTCTTCTTCTTCACATGGCCAATCAGGAGACCTATTTATACTTGATTTTTAACTAATGCCAGACTTTGCCATGTTTTAAAAATATTATCCATTCGTTAATGCTTCCTTTCCCTATTTCTTCCCACGTTGGTAATATATTACTGAGAGTTTAGGAGTGAATTTATACACCACCTCTACTGTGGTTCTGGTCTTACCAGACCATACCTGTATAAACTAATCTCTCTATTCTCTATAAAATTGTATTCAAACCTCCTCAACTATAGTAATGTTCTTGTTTGCATCATACTAATTTATTTATATATTAGCTATAACAGGAACTGTATGCATTGCTCTTAATACACATTTTTATCCAGAATACACAGGACAATAATGGGAACTTAATAAATGACTTAATCATGAATTACAAGAGACATGTTACTAAAATCTTTCTTTGTTTATTTAATTTTAATTTTTAAATTTTTTATTTTTTGAGAGAGAGAGAGAGCACATGGGGTGGGGGGGGAGAGGGAAGGAGACAGAGAGAGAGAGGGAGGGAGAGAGAAAATCTTAGGCAGACTCTACACTAAGTGCAGAGCCTTATGCGATGCTCAATCTCACAACCCTGAGATCCTGACCTAAAATCAAGAGTCAGACACTTAACTGACTGAGCCACCCAACATCCCTATAATCTAACTTCTTAATAGAAATGGTATAGCTATAACTGGTCTTTATTTCACTAGGTTATTTGATAATATCTCTAATGTTTGGTGGGTACGAGATAGCAAAATGTAAACTAGGTATTTTTTTAAATTAAAAAAGGACATACTTGCATAAAACAAAAGTTGTGATAAAGATGCATATATGTAAATGGAAAATGTGGGTTTATGTGGATAATAAAAATGTGCTATATCTAAGAAAAATTTCTCCCGTGTCTGAGGCTCTTGGTATGGTTCTAAAGAAAATTTCAGAAATTTTTGATATGTCGCAGATGTAAGGAATGTAATAGGAGATTATATCCGTATTTGTTTGCTAGGACTACTGTTACAAAATACCACTGGCTGGGTGACTTAAACAACAAATTTTGTTTTTCTTATCGTTCTAGAGGCTGAAAGTCTGAGATCAAGGTGTTGGCAGGTTTGGCTTCTCCTGAGGCCATTCTCCTTGGCTTTCAGATGGTTGGCTTTACCCTATGTCCTTGATTAGTCTTTCTTCTGTATGTATGTATCCCTTGTGTTTCTGTACTCCCATTTCCTCCTCTTATGAGGATATCAGTCAGATTCTACTGGGTAGAACCCTACTAAGGGCTTCATTTCAACTTTACCCCTTTAAGGACTCTATCTCCACATATAGTCACATTCTGAGGTACTGTGGGTTAGGACTTCAACATTCAGATTTTGAGGAGACACAATTCGGTCTATAATAATACAATAAAATTATACTATACACACTATATTATAGTACTATACTACAGCATACTAGTACACTGTATTACTCTATACAATATTACCCTGCACTATGCTATACTATATTATACTACTATACTACCCTACACTACACCCGGCTATAGTACACTATACTCTACTATACTACACTATATCATAGAACTATACTACACTACACCATGCTATGCTACACTATATACTATACTACAGTACTATACTATATACTACCCTACACTTCACTATACTATGCTATAATATATACTACACTATATTATACTACACTATACTATACTAGACTACATTACACCATGCTGTATTATACTATGCTACATTATACTATACTGTACTACACTACACTACACTACTATACCATCCTATACTATCTTATCCTATACTATACTAAATCTATGCAAGCCATTACCCCTAGGGCTGAGACGAAACATTCTAGTAAATGCCACTATCTCCTCAAGGCTGAAAACCAGACCTTCGTGGAGAAAGCCTGACTATTGCTCACCAGACAACAGAGAAGTCACTGGTGGTAGAATTTGCCAGAGGTTGACCTTTGGAACTGATAGAAATCAGCCTCCTGAGTTGTAGGAGAAAGCTGTGAACAGGAAGGATTTCTGTTCACAGAAGCAGAAGCGGTCTCCCATGATCACTCAAAAAGTATGAATGCAATTCTGAGAGCCTCCATAGTTGGCTTAGACAAGGTTCAAATGAGTTTAGAAAAGAGCAGTGAGGGTGCTGATGAGTGAACTGACGTATCAGAATGAGAAAGAGGACAAAGAGGAGGAGGGCTTCTACCTGCAAGAGAAAATTTTAAGAAATAAAAATTTACTTGTTCCCATACCATCTAAAACAGTTAATTCCTTATTCTAATGTTTACTCATAAAAATATCTCTAAACAATTATTAGAAAAAATCTTTTGCCAGAAATCCTTCTGTTATCTACCTATTTGTCTATGTCTATCTATTATCTATCTATTATCTGTCATCTATCATCTATCTATCATCTCTATCTCTTCATCCATCATCTATGGTGAATTTATGAGTGTGTGTGTGGGTGTGTGTGTGTATACATACAGTGAAAGTATGCTGTGGATAATGCTGAGCATTGGTTTGTAAGAAATAGTTTTTAATTTGTTGACTGAAAAAGGACAAAGTAGGGTGAAGAAAGGGAAAAACTAGTGGAATAAATTTTTTTGATACTAAAAATTTTGTGATGAAATAGTGTTTCATTTTTTTCCAATTTCCTTTTGTAAAAAGAATGTCTTTATCTCCTGCTTATTTTTGTGTCATGCATGTATGTGTATATATATATATATATATATATATATATATATATATATATATTTACATATGTGTGTGTATATATTTACCTCTGAGGACTTTCTAGCATACTTAATACTACGTACATACTTAATCACTTCTTAAATTGCATTCTATGTATCTCTTGGGTTCAGGATATCTACCTATGATATTTTCTATGATATTTTTTCTTACATTTCATTCTTTCATTTATGTGATATTTATATGCATAGTTAAAAGTATAAGCATATTCTGGATAAGTTAGATACTATTTTAATAGTGGAATGCTTTCATATTGAACATTCATATAAAAACTCAGGCACAGAAATTAATCTCATTGGCAATAATTAGTTTTACTCCAATAGCAAATGGCTAAGTGAAAAGAACTATAGCAAAATTAATGTATAAATGATGATATGTGAAAAAAGGAAAGCTAATTTTTTGCTTTGTTTTGTTTTTAGAATAGTTTAAATATATAATAGTGATAGGAATCTGTGATGTTTAATTTTATGTGTCAACTAAACTAGGCCAAGAGGCCTCTAAAAATTTGGTCTATCATTATTCTGGTTGTATCTGAAAGTGTTTCTTGGCGAGAGTAACATTCGAATTGGCAGACTGAGTAAATCAAATTGCTCTCCCTGGTAAGTGGGCCTCATCCAATCCATTGAGGGCCTGAATAGAACAAAAAGGCTAAGTAAGAGGGAATTCCTTTTGCCGTGCAGAAGCTTTTTATCTTGATGAAGTCCCAGTAGTTCATCTTTGCTTTTAATTCCCTTGCCTTTGGAGACATGTCAAGTAGGAATTTGGTGCGTCTTAGGTCAAGGAGGCTTTTTCCTGCTTTCTCCTCTAGGATTTTGATGGTTTCCTGTCTCACATTCAGATCCTTTATCCATTTAGAATTTATTTTTGTGAGTGGTGTAAGGAAGTGGTTTAGTTTCATTCTCTTGCATGTTGCTGTCCAGTTCTCCCAGCACCATTTATTAAAGAGGCTGTCTTTTTTCCATTGGGTACTCTCCCGCTTTGTCAAAGATTAGTTGGCCATATACTTGCGGGTCCATTTCTGAGTTTTCTATTCTATTCCATTGGTCTATGTGTCTGTTTTTGTGCCAATACCATACAGTCTTGATGACTACCGCTTTGTAGTAGAGGTTACAAAACTGATAGGCAACCAACGGAATGTGAAAGGATAATTGCAAATGACATATCAGATAAAGGACTAGTATCTAAAATCTATAAAGAACTTACCAAACTCCACACCCGAAAAACGAATAACCCAGTGAAGAAATGGGCAGAAGATATGAATAGACACTTCTCCAAAGAAGACATTCAAATGGCAAACAGACAAGTGAAACGATTCTCAATGTCACTCATCATCAGGGAAATACAAATCAAAACCACACTGAGATACCACCTCACACCA
Organism: Paguma larvata; assembly: GCA_030068075.1. NCBI lineage: Eukaryota > Metazoa > Chordata > Mammalia > Carnivora > Viverridae > Paguma > Paguma larvata. The sequence goes on from CM057838.1 coordinate 25,657,598, forward strand.
GTCAGAGTGGCTAAAATGAACAAATCAGGAAACTATAGATTCTGGTGAGGATGTGGAGAAACAGGCACCCTCTTGCACTGTTGGTGGGAATGCAAACTGGTGTAACCACTCTGGAGAACTGTGTGGAGTTTCCTCAAAAAAATGGAAATAGACTTACCCTATGACCCAGCAATAGCATTTTTAGGAATCTACCCAAGAGATCCAGGACTGCTGATGCATAGGGGCATGTGTACCCCGATGTTCATAACACCACTTTCAACAATAGCCAAATCATGGAAAGAGACTAAGTGTCCATCAACTGATGAATGGATAAAGAAGCTGTGGTATATATATACAATGGAATACTATGCAGCAATGAGAAAGAATGAAATCTGGCCATGTGGGGCAACATGGACGGAACTGGAGGATATTATGCTGAGTGAAATAAGTCAGGCAGAGAAAGACAGATGCCATATGTTCCCACACATAGGTAGGCTTTGGGAGACCTAACAGAAAACCAGGGGGGAAGGGAAGAAGGGAAGGGGAAAAAAAAGCCACAGAGAGGAAGGAAGACATGACATGAGAGACTCTGAAAGAATAAGAACAAACTGAGGGGAGAAGAGGGTATGGGAGGGGGGAGAGTGGGTGATGGGCACAGAGGAGGGCACTTGTTGGGTTGAGCACTGGGTGTTATATGGAAACCAATTTGACAATAAGTTATTATTAAAAAATAATAAATAAATAAATAAATAAAAATGTAAAAAAAAAAAAAAGAGGGAATTCCTGCGGCTACATAAGAGAGAAGTCCTGAGGCCTGATAGCTTCAGCTAGGAGATTGGTCTTTTCTTGTTTTGAACTCAAATTGAAACACTGATTCTTCTTGGGTCTCTTTCCTTCTAGCTTTTTGACTTGAACTAACACTATCAGCTCTCCTGCTTTTCAGACCTTCAGACTTGGGCTAGAGCTGCTCAATCAACTTTCCAGGTTTGAGTTTGCTGATCAACATCCTGGGACTTCTCAGTCTCCATAATCGCATGAGTCATTTCCCTATAATAAATCTCTCTCTCTCTCTATTTATCTCTATCTATCTATCTATCTATCTATCTATCTATCTATCTATCTATCTATCTAATCATCTATCTATCTATATCATCTAATCTCCTATTGGTTCTGTTTCTCTGGGGAACCCTGACGAATACATATGTATACCATAATCGTACTGTGTAGAGATATTTAATTTCTGTCAAACAGCATCACTTGCAATATTACATTTGTTTTAAAGAATATGGTATTGATTTTGTAGTTTTGGTTGTAATTAAAGTGAAAAAGTAATTTAACTTTATGGTTGTATAAGACCTAAATAGATAGGAAGTCTATGACTTTTCATTTCTATTTTATCTTTCTTAAAGAACAGCTAAACATCTTCAACGCAAATATTTTCCTTGTCACTTTTGCTTTCAAGAGGCAAATGCTTTAATGACTGTCAGCCTTCTCTATCTTTCCATTGTCATAAAAAATACAGTATTCATATCTATCAGGGGTCATTTATATTTAAGTAGCTGCTGCTCATGTTGACAGGTTTAAAGAGGTATTAGGGAATATATATTTTGAGACAATATACGGACAATATATCCCGTTCTAAGAATATAAGTATTATGGAAGCTCAACATACTTCATCTCATTTAATATTAACATCCACATATAAATTAGGGTGTGCTACTATATCCAGTTTATGAGGGAAAAGAATGAAGTGTGTGGGAAGTAGAGAGATATTGAATTGCCGTAGGTTGTGGAGATCAGAGAAAGAGGTCATTTCTAAGCTGAGTGTGCAACTTAATGTAGCAATTTTTCATGGGCAAGAATATGCAAAGGTTAATGCAAACAGAAAGAGTAGCATGAAAAGAGACAAGAGGGCAGGAAAAAGTATATCATATTGGTCAACGGTAATTATTTTGGCACACATGGAACTAACTTTGTTCACAGTGACCGGCACTTAAAGATTGTAACTTTTAAAAACTGGAGATGACTTCTGTAAAGATAGATATCCACCCCATCTCTTCTGCCATATCAGCTACTTACTGAAAACCCAAGTATGATACCGGTGTAAAGTGAAATATATTGGTTTTGGGTGCCAGCAGTGATGATAGTGCTTAAGAGCCCAGCCAAGAGGGATTTACTTTCAAATCATGTCTACCAAGCTAAGTGTCTCAGAAAATGTCTTATCCTTTTAAATTTTCATTGTTCTCATTTTTACAAAATGGAGGTGAATTCATATGTTTATTTTGAACATTAAGTAAAATAATATGCTTAAAATAAGTAAAATGTAAAAAAAATTATATTAAATATATTAGCAGATTATAATAAATATTTATGTTTCCAGGCCTTTAAAGTTTAGAAACTGAGTCATTTGAATCGTGTTGTAAAAGTGGGTTGTGAGTATAGATGTCCAGGAATTGTTTTATTTGTATTATTATTTTGTCTAATGCTCATGACCTTATTTCAATTTCTGTGTATGTCTTTGACATTTTTTTGTAGTTTAGAGTAGAGGTTTACCAACAATGGTTCAGATACAATGATTATCATGAGAAGAGAAAGAGGAGAGAGAGGAACTGAGTTATAACAAGTGCATTGGGACTTACCCACAAGCCACAGTCTAAATTAGATATGAGGCAGACCAAACAAGCAATGATACTAACGGCAGTCTTTTGAGCATGTGAAAAATCATCCATTAATTATGTCATGTCAGAAAAGGAAAAGAATAACTTGAGAAACACTTTCACTGGCATAGAGGGTGAAGAAAATCATCTAGACAATTTCATTGACAATAAACACAACTCTCATGTCTTCTCGTGAGGATCATATCCATGCCAGTTATTTACAGTTGAGTAACAAACTATGCCAAAATACAGTGGTTTAAAACAGTTATTTTATTATGTTTTATGATACTGTGAATCGGGAATTCAGGCAGGCATCAACTGGGATTTGTTTTGGGGGGCGGGAAATTCTTTTATTTCCTGTGACATTATGAATATTAGTACGATCCAACTGATGGCTAAGCTTATGTGGAAGCTCCATGATAGCTTCACTGACTTGTCTTCTGCCTTGGCGATGATGACTGGAAGAGTAGATTCTGCTGCGTTATTGAGTCTGCATGAGGCCTCTGCACCGTAACAGTCTGAGGTATCACGCTGCCTATATGGAAGCTCAGAAGTCTCAGAAAGAGTGTTCCAAGAGGAATGTCACCTTCAACATGTTCCGTTGGTTTCGTATGCTATTAAGGTCAACCTGGTTTCAAGGGAAAGAGAATTTGATGCTATCTCTCAATGAAAATGGTAACAACTTGTAGCCATCTCAACTCTACTACAGGTACTACTCTCAATATTGGCTTTGCATGTATGTTGAAACATATGGGAATTCATTTTCATAACTTTGAAAGTGTCATGCTTATAAAATAAAGAATTTGAACATGAAGAGGCTATTAAAAAGTGCACTGCTTAATATATACCTGGAAATACTTTGATTCTATAATTTTTGAAATATTGAGTTCAAAGAAATAAAATGGCATGTGTCCAGAGAGGTGTGTGTCTGTACCACATATATATATGTATTTTATTCATATAGTCAATGCAAACATGTTATAATTTTCTCAGGCAGTGAAACAAGGATTTCTTATACAGCACGTTTGTTAATACGTTTTTATGATGAAAGAGAAAAAATTTTCAGAATAACTAAAATTTTTGAATGGCATTTCATTTTTAATTGTATATCTTAAATGTTTGTTGGCACACCCTGAGGCTCAACATCGAGAACTACTATTAAAATAAAGTTAAGAAGTAAAAGAAACATGTGAGTGTACTACAGCTGCAGGGTGGACCGTGTAAGCTATTTCCCTACTTAGCACTCATCTAGTTAGTAGGTTTTATTTTATTTTATTTTATTTATTTTATTTTATTTTATTTATTATTTTATTTTATTTTATTATTTATTTTATTTTATATATTTATTTTGAGAGAGAGAGAGAGTGAGGGATGGGTAAAGGGAGAGAGAATCTCATGCAGGCTCTACACTGTCAGCACAGAGCCTAATTCAGGGGTCGAACTCACAAACTGTGAGATCATGTCCTAACCCAAAACCAAGAGTCAGACGCTTAACCAACTGAGACACCCAGGCGCCCCTGTAGGTTTCATTTTAAATACTGTTACATTGACAGATCTGAGAAACTTTGTTGGGAAAGATGTTAATTAAAAAAAAAACACTTCTTTTTTCTTATGGGAAGTTATACCTAATTATATCTAAATATATAAAACTGTAAAATATAAAATCTTTATAAATATTTTAATAAAACATTTACATATAATTTATTTATAAACTATTTTTATTTACATTCGATGTATATACATAATATTTAAATATCCAATATTATATTCAATATATTATATATATATATAACGTTTAAATATTATGTATGTATACATCCTTTGAGTTTATAAACATTTATTGGAGAAAATAAAAATAATTTGTAATCCTGCTACTCAGAGACTGAGATTGCTATTTATTCTTTTACAACAGAACTGTATTTTGAATGACTTCTTGGTCATTGACTTTTTCCTATGATCTATAAAATATTCACTTAAAAATATAGAAATTAAAATAAGTAAATAAAAATAAAATTTATGAGTTATTCATTATGACAAATTTCCTTATACCATTACAATATCCCAAACACTAACCCAATAAAACCAGAAGGTGAAAGAATTAAAACTAGTATTCACTATGCCCAACTAATAGTAAAGTAATTTTCCTCATACTGTGAAGGTATTCCATGCATAGTGATTCCAAGAGCTAACACATCTGAACTCGCTCCATGTCTTCTTACTCCTTCCCAGGGGAGAAAGATTGGGAGGTTTGGAAGGAGAATCTGTGCATGTGTACACAGTTCCTTTTCTTTTCCACTTTCTCAGAAGCATGCTACTCCTTGGGAAAAATTGTCTTCTATTTGTCCATGTTAGAATTTACATACTGCAGTAACCCTGTGATTAGTGGAGGGCCTGCAGTATTCGAAAGAGGGGAGCTGTTAGTTCAATTGAGAGTTTTGAGGCATTTGGAAGACAAATTCTACATAATTGATAGAGCTTCTGCTTGGGGCCAGGTTCATGGCTTTGGCTTTGGACTCTGGACATCGGCGTGTAAGCAGGGCATTTTGACATTGGGAATGCATGGACTTCAGGGTTAGTTTAACCATTAGATTTTATATTATTTAGGCTACAGAGAGGACTGTGACATAGGTGGAAAACTTTTTTTTTTTAATATAGGTTTTTTTGCCATTTCTTTCTTTCTTTCTTTCTTTCTTTCTTTCTTTCTTTCTTTTATTTAAAAAAATTTAACGTTTATTCATTTTTTTTTGAGAGAGACAGTGTGAGTGGGGGAGGGGCAGAGGAGAGGGAAACACAGAATCTGAAGCAGTCTCCATCCAGGTTCTGAGCTGTCAGCACAGAGCCTAACGCAGGGCTGGAATCCACCAACCATGAGATTATGACCTGAGCCAAAGCTGGATGCTTAACCGACTGAGTCACCCAGGAGTCCCGATTCTTTGCTGTTTCTATAGAAGAAAGGCTGCACTTACCAGATTTTAATTAAAGTTCTCAGGGCCTGAGAATAGTCCTGGCTTTAGAATAGTGCATGAGAAACTCAATCAGGGGCTGACCTTAAGCAAAGATCTGGAAGGAGTTCAGCCATGCCGCTACTCTCCCAGGTTGTAGGAAAAGTTCAGGCCTTGGCTACCAACAAATGTCAGTGGACAAAGGCCTTAGCAAAAATAAAGACTACGCAGTTAGCTTGGGTAACAACTCTGGCTATATGTGAGAGCTTCAGCTTGGCATTGAACTACATATATTATGGCCTGGGCACCCATGAATGGGCACTAGGAAGATCTTCACAGATACTAGAAGGCTACAGAACTCTTAGGAAATGTAATCCAAGTATTCCATTATAGGGAAATAATTTTTCCAACTTCAAGTCTTTTAATTGTTGTATTTAAACTCCAATGAAGTTTTATGTGGATTCTACAGGTCTAACGAGGTTGAGGTTTATATTTTTGGTACCTCAGTAGTCAATGCTAAATTGAATGTTCCAAAATCCATTCTAATTCAAGGTTAAGAGAGGGGCTATGGAGAAGTTAAGTTTGGCTTGTTAAAGCTCTTGTATCAATTTCAAGTGTCTCCCCAGCAAGTATCCTCAAGTTGCTTCTCAACTGATTAATTACATTGTAAGAGGAAAATTTTCCTAAGAGGCAGTTGTTAAGTCAAAGCAATTCCAGACATGAGGCAATGAGAACAGAATGTGGATGCTGTTATGAAACTCCAGGCTTCAACTTGTGTAATTTTACAGCCCCGTCCACATCCCAACATGTCCAAACACATCAACCTCTTAGTTCATCCTTCAGTGTCCTGAGTTTGTAAATTTCAAGTTTTTAGATGTGAAAAAAATGAACATCTATAAGTTACAGAATTTTCACATGATAATTGTCGTAGGTTTTACTCTAAAATTCTCTTGCATGTTATAAAGAACCAAATGCTTTTGTAAGTGAATTTTAACTGGATATCAAATATATAAACATGTAAAGACAGATTGCTTTGACAATCAGAAGGTATCCAATTCAGGACCATGTCTACTCACACTTCCCTCACTCGCACTCAATACACATACTCACCAAGACTGTCTCTTTCCCACTTAGGTTTGATCTGTGGGTCAGGAACAGAGATGTGATGAAGGCGGGGGGGGGGGGGGGGGAGATAGCAGGCTGAGCTCATCAGTAAGGTTTATCAAGCCTTCTTAGGAGAAGAGAGGATGAATCAAGAAACCTGAAAGTTGTTCTCATTGAGGGTGCTGTTATGTCCCAGATTTACGACAATTTTGCTTCTTCCACACATTTTTGCTCTTACTACCTTTGGAATATCTAATGGCAAGTGAATCAGTTGACAATTTTTTGTTGCAAACAATCAAATTCCAATTCAGGATGACTTCAGGTATAAAAAGGAACTTATTAGCTCATGAAGCAAAAATCCTAGAAGTAAACTAAGTTTCAAACGTGGCTTAATTTGGTGGCCCGTGTAGGGTCCTGGAAGCCCAGTTTCTCTCCCTCTCTGTATTCTGCCTATGCAGGGTTTGCCTCATGAATTCTTGTAGTAGCTCTGTGTGCAGTTCTTAACCCCTCCATGTGGTTTGCAAGTGTCTGTAGCGTTTCCAGTCTTCACATTTATAAGCTCAATTCAAACAGAGGGGGCTTCCTAGTAGCTCCTAGAGCATCCTAAAATATTGACTTATTTTCTTTTACCTAGAATCCACAGCATACATTTCCTCTTCTACGATTGGGTCTAATTGGTTTATCTGCACATTCCTGTAGCCAGGAGTGTGGTCGCTGTAGTTCAATTCCTTTCAAAGGATATAACAGAAAATGAGAAGAGGGAGTTACCCCTTGGCAAAATCCAGCTACTATTATTGGAATACACAGGAAGTGTAGGAAACAAATAGAAAACATATATAGTGGTCTATACATATTCTTTTCCTTGTATAAACACATGCAAAAATGGTCTTTGCTTATAAAAATGCACTCGCACCTTCCCCCAAGTAATACAACTTAAAACATTTTTCTGAACTCAGCCTCAAGTCTAGGATCTCTAGGTGATCGTGCATTCCTTTCAATCATATACAGATATAGTCTATTATTGTTTAACACCCAATGAATAAAGAATAAGTTCAATTACCTTCTTATCTCAATACGCAAGTGTAGAAACAAGGCAGTATACTCTCAATAAAAGTTCCCATTTCAAAATAGGAAGGACCAGAGACCTACTTTATATAGATATCATTAATATCAGCTGCCTGGCAGTGGAAAACATTTCTTTGTCCACCAATCTGCCTTTCCAGTTTTGTCCTTTTGGAAGATCTTTGTTTGTTTGTTTGTTTTCATCAGAGACAACATCTGAGGTGGGCAGTGGGGATAGAGACTGTGCAAGATGTCTTCTGTTTGTCTTAATGAAGTGATTCTCCAAGGGCAGGTCCCATTCTCTATAAAATTCCTCCTAAATGTGTCAGGCTTTTTTGATGATTACAATCATTGAAAGTACTACCAGCGTTTAGTGGATGGTTGCACTGCAAATTAAGGAAACACTTTGGCGTACATTGAATATACTATGAATCAAATATTTCTAAATAATTGCTGTCATAACATTAGAAATGTCTTTACATTTTATTAGTAAAGTTTATTTTGGCACTATTTAACATTATTGCCATTTCATACACTCCTTTTAGGCAGTAGACTTTCTTTGCGTAGAAAAAATAAATAAACCAATTAGGATAAAAAGTGAGACCAATGTGGATATAGTTAAATGGTTCAAATAGAAATGGTCAGAAGAGATATTTTAAGTATTAAGTTTATTGCTACTGAAAGGCATCAGATGAAGAAGGGAGAAGTCAGTGAGGTGATGTAAAAGTGGTTTCTATATGACGCAAAGGGCTATTGTAAGCTTTCTCAGAATGGAACAACCAAAAGACACTTTAAGGATAGAATTCATTTTAGAAGTTGTTTCTGAAGTTATTTACAATTATGTAAACGCCTCTTCTCTGTACCTTCAAGTTACCAAGTAAATTCTTCTATACACCTAGATAGTCTTAATGACTCTTATTTTATTGGTGAAATAGGATTAGAGACTGGATTTCACAATGAAAAACATGCATAGAAGGATCCCTGAGGAGACATTGTTAAGCGGTATAAGAATTTGAGCCCACTAAAGAATTCACAGAACATGCGCGAAGACTTTTACTTCCACAGCCTTTAGACTGAAATTTCCAGGCATTCTTGATATGTTTTCTGTGAATTAGTCTATTGATATTAAAGAATAGCCTTAAAGTATTAGACCAATTAGTCTATTGATATTAAAGAATAGCCTTAAAGTACAAGAATTAAGTTTATATATTTTTTCTTGGGGCAAGAGCTAGCTTTACCTTTATAAATGTTAATTCATTAATATAGATTCCTTGATGGGTAAAGAATCCAATATTGAACATGTCCCTCTATGACATAGTACATATTAATATTTAAGTAATTTTGAAAGACAAGAAACTTCACTATAATTTTAATTGTTTTTATTATTTATCATAATCATTCCTTAACCATAACAAATAGTCTCACCATTGCCTAAATCCAAGAAATCTAAGAAGTCAAAAACAAACAAATTAACCGCTCATCTCCCCTGCAAATGGGTTCACAAAGCAAAAGAGAATAGGTTCTGAAACCTTGAATTCTTCTCCATCTCCTCTATATGCATATTCAGCCACCAAAAGTTTTAAAATCATACAAATTCTACCTCCATGACTACTATTTGTTGCGTGTATTAAAAAGTATTTTCCCCAGTCTTTGACTTTCCAAATAGAATTTTATTTTACTCCCCACCTTCACCATATCTGCTCCCCCACATACACATGTATGCATCACACACAAACACACACACGCACGGGCACACACACACACACACATGCACAGTCTTTTACTATTAAAATCTTATTTATCTTTAAAATTTCACTTTCTCCTTGAAATCTCTCTGTTTTGCTCATTTAAATTTTTTTGTTTTTCATTTATGTCATGAAATAATAAATAGAAATTATGTTTTACGCTTCTGCAAGGGTCATTCAAAGCTCAAAAGATTCTCTTTTCCTTTAGTGACTTTGCTACTTGTACCCAACCTTCTTTATCGTATGGTTAGTTAGGTGAAACATAGGCTTTGTGTAAAATAAGAGAAAGACAGTGTATTTAAAGGTATATGAATTTAATCTCTAACTTGAAAACTTTGCTAAGAAAATGAATTTTAAATTTCAGACTAGATATTCATAGGATAGTAATTGCAAAAAGGTGACAAAACTCTTCTTTTTTATTTAAAGTTTTTGTTTGCCAGACATTGAACCTATGCTTATCCGACTTTTATCCTTTGAGTGAATTTTTTACAATAGGACTATGCTATTTTTCCACACTAAAATATAGTTATTGACTACTTTTATATTTAGCAGGTTATGATTAAAAGTTTGCTGTAAGAATAAAGAGAAGAGGAACAGAATTAAACAGTTGCATGACATCCATACCAAGAAACGGAGGAGAAAAATAGCCGATTTTAAGCTAGGACTGAAAGCCTTGTTATAACTTCTCAGAATGAACAAGATGTACTTTCAAATGAGGTGAATACTACTTCAACTTCCTGACATTCTCTGAGTCATGATTTATTACTTTAAGGCTTCTTGTGAAATTTCTGAGCTGATTTCACAGAAGTAGACTTTTATCTTTTCATTTTGTGACCTTGCAGATCTCTTATAAAAAGGACATAATTCATAAAGCAAAAATAGAAGAAACTGATAACGAAAATGGGGATGTCTGCATCTACACACACAAGTCCATAGATTTAAGTAATTTTTCTTTGTGTCACTTCTATTGTCAATTTAAATAGGCCATTCATTTGTATTAATTAGATTTATATGGCCATAGGCTAGTATGATGAAAATCAGAATTAACTGGTTCACTAAGGTCTTTATCTTTTGAAAAAATTATATAAGAATTTTTTAGAAAAGATAATGTCTTATTGTACATGTTTCACTTGCAAGTATTAAGCCTACTGTTTTTTTAGACAACATGGAAGAGTCCATACTTGGTATAGGTATAATTTTCTTTATGTTATTAATGTTCTCAAACTGTGTGACTGCAAATGCCTTACATAAAGATAGATCCTAAAATGATTACCTCTCTAGGGGTTACAACTGTGACGTGGATGGACTTGGCATTCAATTGTCCTTTCGGTTTTTTGAAAGAGAGTTATTGTCCTGAGTCTCTCCACATGGAGAGTATCAAACGTTGGCAGAAACATGTGTGAAGTGGAGGGTGGGATCACCACTGCTATTTTGTTAACTCAATCAGACGTATGTTCAGTTAGTCCATAAATCACTTTACTAGCATTAGGACCAAACGGGTCGAGTTGATATTTTCTGTCCTGTTCATATAATTCTTCAGGGTGATTTTTAAGAAATTATTCTGTAAAGGGGCATATGAAAAAAAATGTTTGGAGGAGCAACAATTGGAGGAGGTAACAATTTGTTACCAGTGATCAGTCTTCATATGCTTCTGTAGTAATTTGGTACAGTGGACAGTTTTGTCACCCATGATTCATTTGATGGTATCTGGAAAAATTTGTGGTTGTCACACTGGGGAATCTGGCATTTAGTGGATGGAAACCAGTGATTCTGCTAAATACTCAAAAGGCAACAAGACTGCTCCCCACAACTAGGAATCCTCTAGCCCAAAATGCTACTAGTATGAAGTCGGAAAGCCCTGATCTAGAAAAATAAGGAATATCTCTCAATCGGAGGGAAATAATATATCTCCTAGGCCATATGCCAATTTTCATATCCATGTTTATATTCTCACATAATTAAAATATATTCTTATCACTTGTTGATAAGAGTCCTACACATGACCTCTGGAGACAGATGAGTGTGACCACAATGATATGTTCCTTTCATATCTTATGGGTTGTGTGTCACTGGGAAAGTCTTTGGATGCAAGTAACAGAATTCTTCATTCAAATTGGATTAAACAATAGATAAGTTTAATATTCTACATAAGAGGAAGTTCAGTGGTAGTGTGCTTCCAGAGTTGATTCGATTGCATCAAGGATCAGCATTTTTCTTACTTCTCTGTGGCCTATCATTCACAATATTAGAGAATTTTAAGGCTAGTTCCCTGTCTATCATGAGATATATGATCTTTCCCTTAGCTTGATTGGTCTGACCGAGGTCACTTGTCCATGCTTAGACCAAAGATAATTTTTAGAAGAATTCCGTGTGTCAATTAGCATATGTTAGTTGAGCTTGCGAAAGAGACAGATTTCCCCGTTGCAGAATTCTAATGTTGGTGGGAAGGGATAAGATGGGAATGGATTACCAAGCACTCTAATAACAGTATTTATAAATGACGGGCAGCAAAGGAAGATAAAATCCCTAATAGATATCTTTAATTTAAAATTCCCATGAAGTAGTCTAAATTCCCACCCTGACCTAATCTATTAGGCATAAGAAATCCCATAAGTCACTCCAATTAATATTTCCCATTTCAATATATGGTAACACCCATTTCCTTTCCCTTCCTGAAAACTAGGAGTAATCTTTAACATCTCTGTAGCTCCAACCCTGCAGAGCAATTTCCAGCCACATTGTTGTTGTTCCATATATCCTTCTCTCCATATCTATTAATTTCATTCTCTTCTAAGCCACCCAAGCTCTTAAGGGGCTGTAACTCCAGGAAGCACTGGCAAAGAGATTCTAATCCTGGATTGAGTTTGGTATATTTGAAGGACAGAATGGAGGATAGTGCATTTGAAACATACTGAATTTTCTACTCCAGATCTTAACACGAATCACTTCTTGCCACTCTAATCTCAGTGGAAATATTACCTCCTCTGAGAAGACTGAAGACTCCCCTGAAGACTCAACCTAATATTTTACAGAATAGAATTTTACCTAATATTCTACAGAAGATCTCTATCACATAACCATTTTCTTTCTCTGAGCCCTTGTCATTCTTTAAAATGATTTTGTTTTACTTGTTTATTGTTTATTTGTAATGTCTCTCACTAGACTGGAAGACACATGACTGTATGGATTTTTTCTGTTGTGCTTGCTACTGAATTGATTATCTAGAATTGTGCCAGTGCCTAGTTGTTACCCAAATACTGATCTACTAGATGAATGAATACCAATGACTATTCCAGAATGAACAGTCATTCTGGAGAAAACTGCACCTCTGTCCCAAATCTTTTCCCTTTCTGAAATATTTCTGTAAGTCTTATGTGTCCATCCATTCAGATACACATGGATATTTTGGAAAGGGAAAGAAGAGGAGAAATGAAGTATGTATTGTAATTTGTTTTTTAGTCCTAGGATCTTCAAGGAGGGTCCTAGTCCTCAAAGACTGTTTAAACATCACCTTCCTCATTCTCTCACCAGTAATAGTATTTTCATACATATTAATCAGGAAAGCATCACAGCCATGAATATGGGTAGTTGTCAGCTAAAGAGTGGTGACACTCTTGAAAATGTGGTGAGTTTTCCTGACCATAAATGGATACTACTGAGTAATTTTTTTCCCTAGAACATATAATTTTTAAAAAAGCAATTACATTTACATATGGGTAGGATATATAAGATGAGTAAAATAATCTTAAAACATTATATAAATTATTATTGAGAAAAAAATCATTTTAGTATACAACACTTCCTGGTTGCATAGTGGCATATAGAAGGAGAATAGAGAAAATTGATCCTTCAAATTTTCACAATAAAGCTGAACATATATATTCTTAATTAATACCATATGCTTTCATTCATATGTGGAATTTAAGAAATAAAACAGGGGCATCTGGGTGGCTCAGTCAGTTGAGCGTCCAGCTTCGGCTCGGGTCATAATCTCTAGCCCTATATTGGGCTCTGTGCTGACAGCTCGGAGGCTGGAGCCTGCTTTTGATTCTGTGTCTTCCTCTCTCTCTGTCCTTCCCCTGCTTTCACTCTGTCTGTCTGTCTGTCTCTCTCTCTCTTAAAAAAATAAATAAATAAAATAAATAATATAAACAAATAACAAAGGAAAAATGAGGCAAACCAAAAAACAGACTCAACTGTGGAGAACAAACTGATGGTTACCAGAGAAGAGGTGTTGGGTGGATGGGTGAAGAGGTGAATGGGATTAAGATTATATTTATCATGATAAGCACTGAGTAATGTATAACATTGTTGAATCAATATATTGTACACCGGAAACCAATATGATACTGAATGTTATTTATTTTTGAGTGTATATATTTTTAAACGCCTTATTCATGGACAAAGATGTTTTAGTCATTAATTTCTATGAGAGTGTTTCACTTCAACCATGAACTATGTGACAAGTGGAGAATGGAGGGTATAGTTGTCATCAACTATGTGGTAGAGACAAGATTTTTCCTGGGCAACAATATCCGTTTATTCCATTAATAAACCCGATGTAACTTGATGTTAACAGTGTCTTACACAAAAAAGTATTAGAGTAGGAGGAGAAAAATTAGAAAAGAAAAACTGAACTCATATCCAAATCTCTTTTTGGGTAAGCCTGGATCTGGTCCACGACCTGGGTGTGGCTCACAAATGTGCCACGCCGGACCTATAACTGAGGGGATGGATTGAGGGACAACTCAAATGTGTTCTTGACTGAGAGGCTTAGGAAAACACACAGATGTGTCTGATTAGTCAGATCTAAAGAAGACCTAGACAGGCAAAGTAGCACCACTCAATTCCCAAGTGTCTACAAACAGATTGACCAAAATAGGGATAATCGTTTTGGGAGAAACTGAAGGTGAAGCCTGAACAGAAACACAGGAAAGGGAGGAAGGATGTAATGAGTCTGCATGTCTACCCAAATGGATTTGAAATGAGTTTGATAGGCTGCACATAGGGAAATGATGAGATTTAATTGAGCCGAGTCCCCCTACTCTCTGGAGAAGCCATGTTCTAGCAATGGGTAATTTACTCCACCAGGACTGGAGTCTTTTGTGTGGTTTGCAATAGGTATCAGCACAAATGGGTCTCTGTTTTTAACATCACAAACTACAAGGTTCCTGTAATTCTGAAGCTGTACTAGGAGTTCTCACCATGTGTGGACAATTTTTTGAAGAATGAAACAATTATATAGGAAAGCAATGTTATTAATTAAAGCAAGTATCTCTGAAGATTAGAGAGAGAGAGATGCCTGATGAACCGAGGTAAGCCTATAGTCATATATTGTAGTTTACAGTCACGTATCCGTGCCCAGTTTGTGTGTGTGCGTGTGTGTGAAACTAGGTTCAGTTACACTTTTGTAACTTCTCATGAGTTTTTATTGTTTAGCATATAAAACCTTGAAATACCAGAATTCTTGTGGTTGGGGCAGTGTGGAAACATTTCAGTGTTTTCTAAATAGTTCATTTAATTATTCTCATCCTATGTAAATAAGGAAAAATATAATTATTTTGTTCACTTTTAATAAAAAATAGATTTTTAAAAATGGATTTAAGAAACTATTTGAGTTTATAGCACTCATTAAATTACCGAAAGATATTTTAATTTTTCTTCTTTTTCCTTGATGCTTATTTTTAGTTTACTGATATTAATACTTTCATAAGTCTTATAAAACATTTATATTACAGATCTAATTTTTTCTCAGAATATATATAATTACTGATGTGTTTCCAGTTACTTTTTAAGGACAGATGTTCTGAGATGATCGGATGTTCTGAGACACTGTAATTGCCTGTTCCGATTTCACTTGAAAGTTTTTCTGAAGTCTAGTTCTTAGAAATCTTTTTTTTTAAGGTAAAGATCAAATTGATTTTCTATATATTTTTAGATGCCATCATTCAATTACTGCCCATTCGTAACTGTTTGGTGTGTACTTTTGTGTGGTATTCATGGTGCTGACTCACTAGTTCTATCTAGAAGAGAACAGATTAAAAAAAAAAGAAGAAAGAAAGAAATGTTTATTCACCTGAAGGTCACATTCCTGGTACATTTTTCCTGTTCTTGGACAAATACTTTGTGCAAAAATATTTTTTTCATTGAACAGGAAACCTTCTTGGTCTCACTTCCATTCGTGACAGATAGGTTGGAAAAGTATAGTTAAAAGCCAGAGAGTTTCAGAGGTGCTTACTTTGGTCCGTGTTTTATTTATACTCAGGTACATGCTAAATGGAAGCCCCAAACAAGCCTATCTGTGTTACTTTGAGTTGGTTTGATCATGTCAGCTTTGGCTGAGATATTACAAACCTTAGTCAGTTACTAAATTTTTCTTTTATTCATAATGACGTTCTCAAAGGACTTGCCATCAGCTGATACTTCTTGATATATGATATTTGCAAACATTTTATTTTGATAATACATTAAAGTTAAAATAAGAGGCATGAACATTGTAATTACCAGGTACCTTTGTTCCAGAGTGTCTATTGCAAATAGGGTAATATATATTTTTATGTTGTTTCCTTATTTCCTTTTACTTTTACTAACCATTCTAAATTCTTCAAAAAGTGGGGTGCCTGATGACTCAATCAATTGAGCATCCAACTCTTGATTTCAGCTCAGGTCATGATCCCAGGGTCGTCGGATGGAGCCCCACATTGGATTCCACGCTGGTCATAGAGTCAGCTTAGGAGTCTCTCTCTCTCTCTCTCTCTCTCTCTCTCTCTCCTTCTCCTTCTGCTCCTCTCCCCTGTGTGCCCTCTCTCTCTCTTTAAAATAAATGAAATTAAAAAAAAAAGAGTCTTCAAAAAGCTTCAGACTTGTTTCTTTTTATTCTAACTCAGATGCTTGCAGTTATGTTCCATAGCCAATTACCTGTTTTAGAATCAAGATTTGTTGAAATGGAATCATGCTCATTTGTCTATGGCTGTTAACTCACTACAATGGCAAGGTGATTAGTTGTAAAAGAGACTCTATGGCCTATAAAGCCCCAAGTATTTACTCTTTAGCCCTTTCAGAAAACAATTCTTCTGACCTTTTTCTAACTAGTGAAAATACTCAAGAGCTAGTTTCTCATTTACATAGTAGGTATGATTGCTATATTTTTCTCAGAAATAAATTGGTTTTATAATTTAAACATTGCCTCCTTAATTCATACATTTGTAGTTAAATCTTTATCCAGTTATTACTAACAGTAAACCTTAAGAAGAAAACTAAGTGTAATGGTATTCAATTTAATTTATATTTTAAGGTATTCAAGTCAACAAACATTATATTTAAGATTTATAAATGTAACTTCAATTATCATATACTTAATGTGAAACTAAGTTACTTAGTAAATTTAAAAACCAGAATTTATTTACATGTGTATAGTGCTCTGGATACTAAATTATACTTTACATTAATCATTCCTAGTTTACCTATAACTCTGGAGTATCAAAGTAGATGTTCAGAAATACCATTAATAATTTTTTTAAGTATTGTATTCATTATCTTCCAGTTAAATTTTGTTTTTCCATACCATGTATTTCTGAAATAATGATAATAATGAGAAAATGTGATTTAATTTACTCATAAGATTTTTTAAATGGAAATAATCTTATGGAAAGATCATTCTGGATAATTGATAGTTTTCTATATAAATTAGTATGTTGTTAAGAATTTTTTTGTTAATATCTGTTCTTGTCTTTAAATTAGTATGAATTTAATCCAAATTTACTAATACAATAGAACCAAAATATTTCTGTCCCCAGAATGTGTTTTATGATCATAATGTGAATTAGATTATTTCTAGTTTTTTAAAAAATATTTATGCTTTCACTATACAAAATTAGATACTAAAGCATTTTCTTAGAGAAATAAATCTCTAAGAGTAATAAAGTCTCTCTTAGAAAGAGACATTAATAACTGGATATCGTTACTGAAAACAGTGCTACAATGATTAAGAATTATTTGTAAAATCCAAATAATAATTTTTCTAGTCATAACTCTATTTTCTTGATATTATTCTTTTAGAAAATTTGAAGCATTTAAAGTTACACTCCAGGTTACATTTCTCATCGCAATTAATTTTAGTTGAAATATAACTTTATTTTGTCTCTTCCGAAATGTGTCATTAAAGTGCACTTTAATTTTGCCTGCATATCATCACTTCACCCACCACCAATTCCAATAGAGTGAAAATATGATTAATTGCCATATACATTGAGAATTTTATTCAGAAATCTAATTTGTGGCACAGAATATGAAACCCATTATAAGATTTATGTTTTCTATTCATAGAAAAAGAAAGTTGAATGTTCTAGAGTAAACAAATGTAATTATACTTCGTTCTTTTTTCATAATTAAAATTGAGACATAATTCTTAAATAAATAATTTTTCATGTTGGTTTTTGTTGATATATTTAGGCAATATCTGAAAGGAGAACCATATTATTATGATACTATTACTTCTTCTATGTATGGCTGTGTCATACTAGAATTGTAAAAATGGATGATTAAGGCATTGGGATGATAGGTAGGATCTTGAGCTATATTCAGCTTCCAAGACTCAGGACCATCCTGTGGTTATTTCTTCAGTTTTTTTTTTTTTAATGTTTATTTATCTTTGAGACAGAGAGAAAGAAAAGGCAGGTGCCCAAGTGCGGGAGGGGCAGAAAGAGAGGGAGGCACAGAACCCAAAGCAAGCTCCAGGATCTGAGCTGTCAGCACAGAGCCTGATGCAGGGCTCGAACTCACAAACTGTGGGATCATGACCTGAGCTGAAGTCGGACGCTTAAGCGAGTGAGACACCCAGGTGTCCCTCAGTTTTTTTTTTAATGTTTTATTTATTTTGAGAGAGAATGAGAGAAAGAACATGAGCAGAGGAGGGACAGAGAGAAGGAGAAAGAGAATCCCAAGCAGGCTCTACACTGTCAGCTCAGAGCCCCATGCAGGGCTTGCTCTTGCGAACTGGGAGATCATAACCTGAGCTGAAATCAAAAGTTGGATGCTTAACAGACTGAACCCCCTAGGCTCTCCATTTCTTCAGTTCTTAAGTAGTAAATGGAATAGACATTCTTAGCAATAGGCATTATTCCCATTGGCACCCCATGCTCCAAGGAGATGTGGGATCATAGTATACCTATAGCGATATTACTTCCCTGGAGGAATTGTAGAAGAGCCTCTGACTTGGAGCACCTCTGAGTATTGAAGATAACATATGATTATCCTGTGAACATCTGTGAACGGTTGCAAACTTACAAGGTGATCCCATTGTTGTTGAAGTTCCAAAAATGATGTATTTCATGGACCAAAACAAGGTAACTTCAGGTAACTAATGTCTAGTTATCAATCTGGCAGTTGTTTACTCTCCTCTATACTATTTTATTAAGATTGTCCAAAAAAATTTGCTTTTACCCAGCAAGGTCAACAATATACTTTTATGGTATTGACAAGGATTGTTTCTCCTCTCCTTCTCTCTGCTATAAAGCAGTATGAAGAGATCTTAATTGTTTTGACACCCCACAACATCACACTATTCCAATATATTGGTTATATCATGGCTAGATCTTATGAGCAGGAAGTCACAAGCATCATAGATACTTTAGTAAGACATTTGCACGCCTGAGGGTAGGAAATCGAGATGCTATGAAAGTTCAAAGTCCTGACACCTCACCAATGTTTGGGGGAGCTAATTTGTCTAAAGTGTATACTCACCAAAAGAAACCTAAAAGGTTATGTACATTACAACATCTACTATTAAGCCTCAGGCCTAATACTTGAAGGGCCTCTGAATATTGAAGATAACACATGTCATTGTTGAAGTGTTGCTATGACCCGTTTACCTACTAACCCACTTAAGACTGCCAGACAGCAGATGCAGGTCATTCTCCTAGCCACTCTGCTACTTGCACTTTGGGACCTTGAAGATCCAAATAACATTCCTAGAGTCTGTGACAAGGAGAGATGCTTTCTATAGCACCTGGAAACCCTTAATTACATAATAGTGTTACCCGTTCCTAGGGATTTGGAGAAAATTCATGCACTTATTTGTTTTTCCGTAACAATTCTAGAAGAATTCACTCTTCTTCTTGACATCTATATTTATATTTTTATATTTATGAAAGAAATAAGAGGTTTTAACACTAAGATGAAAAGGCCAAAATGGCACACGGTTGACTAGATTGTGAACATAATGAATCCTTTTTAAATTGGGGGTGCGTGTATCCTGATGATCACTGAGTAATGGATAGAATTGCTGAACCATTATATTGTACACCTGAAACTAGTATAACACTATATGTTAGCTATGTAGGAATTAAAAACATAATAATAGTCTTCTCTGATACAATCTCTTCTCTTGTTGGATAAACTTACAATTGAAAGCCAGGGTGCTTGAGTAGCTCAGTCGGTTAAGTGTCTAATTTCAGCTCAAGTCATGATCTTGCAGTTTGTGAGTTTGAGCCCCGTGTCGGGTTCTGTGCTGACAGCTCAGAAGCTGCTTCAGAGCCTGCTTCAGATTATATGCCTCCCTCTCTCTCTGTCTCTTCCCCACTTGTGTTCTGTCTCTCTGTCTCTCAAAAATAAGCATTAAAAATAAAAATAATTGAAAACCAAATTTATATTAATTGTGCACAAATTAAACGACCCTACCCCAAATGATATAATTAAATACCATTTACTTATAAAACCAATAACGTGAAAGTTCTAACATTATTGTTAGGAAACTGTTAAACTCCTTTCACTATTAGAAAAAAAAGTTGGTCTTAAGTAGACTCTCATATTGTAACATAATAAGAAGCATATTAAAGGATTCTTATGCCGTTAATATTTTGAGTTGTTTCATCATACTGGAGGCAATAATTACCCTCTTTTGATTGATGAGATTCAAATTCCATAATAAATTTTTATTTATACCTTAATTTTAATTATCTTTTTTGTGCCAGGTTTGTTTCCCAGGGAAATGGTGAATACCCAGGCACTTATATTATCTTATATTATCTTCTTTGAGGTATATAGATATTATCAGATAATAATTATTATACACAGTCATTGAAAGATCTGGGTTTTAGTCTTTGTTATCTGACTGCTCATAAGGCATGTTCTTTGTATTAGATCATGCTGCCTTTCACAAAGTGCCCGCTATATATCAGGCAGAGCTACAGACACAGTGTCAGCAAGGGCTCCACCGTAGCTTTTCAAGGCTTCTAGTAAAGGATGTGTTTTCTGCTTTTAATATCAAAAATTCTAATCATGTATTTTGTATCTGCTTGTCCTCATGTTTATTCTCTAACTATCCATTCACTGTTCACGTGAGTAATCTTAATGAAAATCATAATAATAGGCACCATTTAGATAATTTGGAAGAAGACAATACCTAAAAATTACAATTCAAGGTATAAGGTTTTTAAAACCTTACATAATTTGAGATAGGAATGTAAAAGATACACAGATCATGTGGAATAAGTATAATAATTTGTTTTGTGGATGTTTTCTAAAATATTCACTTCTTTGTATTTTTTTCATTCTTGGAAGTTATAGACCAAGTCTATAGTCTATGAAACCATAGACTAGGTTTCATGCATGGTAACACTTGAATTAGGTTTTTTTTTTTCCTTCTCCTTCTTTTACTCGCTGTTGTGTGGGGACAAAATTACTAAAACTGTTTTAGAAATAGAATGTTTTTACTTTGTATATATTATATCTAGAAGTTTGTGGGGAAAATATAGGAAAGTAAAGTATCAGATGTTAAAATCTTATTACTCAGATTATTTGAAGTAGTCTTTCTAAAGCCTAGGTAAGGTGAATTTTTCATCCTTGCTTAGACCAAACACATTTGTAGGGCATCCTGAACCCCCATGGCCTATGACATAGAGCACAATAGCACAGGCTAGGAAAATGAGCTTCGTTTTGATAAATGGACTTGTCACATGCAGATAAGCAGTTATACTTGAAATCTGCCGCATCTCAGAATCTGTTAACACTTTCTCCTCTGTTTTCCTCATGTTTGGAGGTTTTAATAGATTTGATAAAATATCATTAATTAAATTTATAGTATTTTAGATAAAGAAGGAATTGGCCTTTTTGTCCGTTTATCTTTCCTTGCTTTTTTTTCTTTTTTCCCTTACTTTTCCTCTTATTTTTCTCTGTTTTCCTTCCTCCCTTTCTCTCCTTTTCTAGCTTTTTCATAAGTAGCATATACTGTTTCTTAAATGTTTCAAATACTTTTATTTTTTTTTTATTTTTTTTTTTGTTATAATAGTTTATTTTCAAATTGGTTTACATATAACACCCAGTGTTCATCCCAACATGTGCCCTTTTTAATGCCCATCACCCCCTCTCCCCCCTCCCTCATCCCCCTTACCCTCAGTTTTTTCTTAGTCTTTGAGAGTCTCTTATGTTTTATCTCCCTCCCTCTCTGTGTCTTTTTTTTCTTTCCCCTCTTCCCCTCCCCCTGGTTTTTGCTTAGTTTCACAAAGTCCACCTATTCGTGGAAACATATGGTATCTGTCTTTTTCTGACTGACTTATTTCACTTAACATAATACCCTCCAGTTCCATCCATGTTGCTACACATGGCCAGATTTCATTTTTTCTCATTGCCACGTAGTAGTCCATTGTATATAAGTACCATAACTTCTTTATCCATTCGTCAGTTGATGGGCACTTGGTCTCTTTCCATGATTTGGCTATTGTCGAAAGTGCTGCTATGAACATTGGGGTACACGTGCTCCTATGCATCAGCATTCCTGTGTCTCTTGGGTAGATTCCTAGCAGGGCTATTGCTGGGTCATAGGGTAGCTCTATTTTCATTTTTTTGAGGACACATAGACCAATGGAATAGAATAAAAAACTCAGAAATGGACCCGCAAGTATATGGCCAACTAATCTTTGACAAAGCGGGAAAATGTATCCAATGGAAAAAAGACAGCCTTTTTAACAAATGGTGCTGGGAGAATTGGACAGCAACATGCAAAAGAATGAAACTAGACCACTTTCTTACACCACTCACAAAAATAAACTCTAAATGGATAAAAGATCTGAATGTGAGACAGGAAACCGTCAAAATCCTAGAGGAGAAAACAGGAAAAAGCCTCTTTGACCTAAGATGCACAAATTTCTTACTCGACACGTCTCCAAAGGCAAGAGAATTAAAAGCAAAGATGAACTATTGGGACCTCATCAAGATAAAAAGCTTCTGCACGGCAAAAGAAACAACCAACAAAACGAATAGGCAACCAACGGAATGGGAAAAGATCATCGCAAATGACATATCGGATAAAGGACTAATATCTAAAATTTATAAAGAACTTACCAAACTCCAAACCCGAAAAACAAACAACCCAGTGAAGAAATGGGCGGAAGATATGAATAGACACTTCTCCAAAGGGGACATTCAGATGGCCAACAGACACATGAAACGATGCTCAATGTCACTCATCATCAGGGAAATACAAATCAAAACTACACTGAGATACCACCTCACACCAGTCAGAGTGGCTAAAATGAACAAATCAGGAAACTATAGATGCTGGCGAGGATGTGGAGAAGTAGGCACCCTCCTACACTGTTGGTGGGAATGCAAACTGGTGCAGCCACTCTGGAAAACGGTGTGGAGGTTCCTCAAATACTTTTATAATTATAACTACCGGGAGTAGATTATTTACGTGCCAATTTATATTCTAATAAAATAACTTTTATCTATCTTTAAATAATTAAATTAAAAAATTAAATATAACAAATATGTAGGTGGCCACGATTATTGTTAACCTAAAAAATACAAAACCAAAAAAAACCACAATTCCTATAATATTCTATTAAGTTTTTTAATAAATGAAAATTATTCATAAATTGCTTTTTTCTGTCACAACTGAGATTTTCTTGGATTCTAAACTATTGCACTTTTAACTCTTCAACCATAACAATAATTGCAAGTTTTCTGTTAATATACCTTTTATCAGAATTTCTAATGCTGAAGCAATTTTGCATTACATTTTATTGCTCAGTAAACATTTTCAAGTGTTCAAATAGGTCATAAAAATAGTGTCTTAATTTTCTTTAACTAGAGCCACATTAGGTAAATAGTGGTACTTTGGGTCAGATTTTGAACTTAAATTTTTATTCCATCTGATAACCTTTTTTGATTGTTTCAAAGAAAGCATCATAAAAAATTCTTTCTTAAGCTTCCTCCATACTGTTGTCCTTGAATTGGCATTCAACCATCAGAACATTACAAAAAAGTTCTCCAGAGATATGCCATAATAGTTGTTATTAGGTTTCTACTCAACAGTTTGGTCTAGAAACACTGGCTAGCTTATTTGCTTTAAAGAAAATTGAAAGCATTGTTGCATCGCTATATTGCACACCTGAAACTAATACAACACTATATGTTGACCACATTGCAATTAAAATGCAATGAGAGAGAGAGGGAGGGAGAGAGAGAGGGAAAGAGCAGACACAAGGGAAGCGAGGTGGAAGGGGGCAGAGCCTGCACACAAAGCAGGTTCTAGACGATGAGCTGCCATCACAGAGCCCGATGAGGGACTTGAACCCAGGACCTGTGAGATCATGACCTGAGCCGAAGTTGGACACTTAACCGACTGAGCCACCCAGGTGCCCCTAGGTTTTCAAAAAGTTGATTAATAATGTAACTAAATCAGTGTTAGAGTAATTGTTTCTTTCATCTCCTCATTATCAGGTTCTTGAAAGCTTTTCTTTTTGAGTTCATTGAATTACTTTCCTTTCCATGCCCTGATCTTTTATTATAGGACAGGTACTGTTTTAAGTACCTATATCATTACAGCATATGAGATAATTAAATCCAGTACTTTTCCAGATGAGGAAACTCACGATAATGCAACTATTGTACTTATCTGAAGTCTCAAAGCAGATGCTAGAGATGGCGTCTGAGTCCTAGACCAACTCTAAAACCTGTTTTCCCACCTTCTGTTATATATTTTGACAATGATATATGAAAAGAAAATTTAGTTTTAATATATTTAATTAAATTCATTGTTTTCTTTCCCTTTTGGTAATATTTTATTGGTAGATACCTGTATATGCACACATATACACACACAGAGACATGAAATATATATATATATATACATATATATATATATGTATATATATATATATATATATACATACACATGCACACATGTGCATAAGTTATTCTGAAATGTTGAATAACAACAACAACAAAAAACCTCAGGTAACTATTTAAAGTACAAACTGCTGCTTGCTGCTAGCAGTGATTATTGTAAAGAATTAAATTATAATTTATTCAGCTTGAATTATCCTGATAATGATAGAGTTGCTGAAGGAAAGTCTGTTACATTTCCTAAAGCTCACAAGAAAGTAAGATATATTGCCATGCATTTTGTCTTATTTTACATCACTGGCTAATCATAATCAAGCAGCGATTTATCTATTAAATTATTTTACATGGCCAGGATTTCATAACTGCATATTTTCTCTTGCAAGATATTTTTTATCAAGACTATATACTTTTAGAAATTGTATAGGAAGATTCCTGAACATTCCATCAAATACATTATCAGCATTGTACATGTGATTGAAAACATTATTCAGTTAAACTGTGGAATGATTTGTTCTTTATATGTTTAATAATAACAGCAATGATAGGAGCTAACATTTATGGAGAGATTTCTATGTTCCAGGCACTATTCGCATAGCTTTTCTTTGGACCACTCATGTAAATGAAAAATTGACTAGCTCAATCTTACTAGTAAGTACTCTTAACACAGAAGTTAGTGAGTAAACTAAAGTCTCACAGATAAAAAAAAAAGGAGAGTAGGGGCACGTAGGTGGCTCAGTCAGTTAAGCCTCTAACTTTGGCTCAGGTCATGATCTCGTAGTTCGTGGGTTCAGGCCCCATGTCTGGCTGATGGCTCAGGTCCTGGAGCCTGCTTTGGATTGTGTCTCCCTCTCTCTCTGCCCCTCCCCTGCTCACACTCTGTCTCTCTCTCTTGAAGAAAAATAAACATTAAAAAAAAAGGAGAGTAATTTTCTATCCACATGGATAGATTAAATCAAAATGAATATGTTCCTAACAGTTAAAAAAAAAAAACCTGTTTTCATGATATTATTTCAGTTATTATTTCAGTTTATTTCATTCATACCTTTAATATATAAATATTATGTGCCAGACTCTAGAAAACTAGGTAGTAACGACGCAGCAATGAACAAATGGGGAAAAAATCCCTGCTTTCATGAACTTAATATTCCAAGAGTAGAAACAGACACTAAAAAAAAAATGAATAATATGTCATATGGTGATAAATGCTGTAAAGAAATCAGTGTTGGGTAAAAAATACAGAAAAATACACTGGAAGTTGTCTTTTGTATAGAGAGATCAGTAAAGGTAACAAGGTACTGTCTAACAAGGTGACATGGGGTGGAGAACTGAAGGAAGCAGG
This sequence comes from Paguma larvata, assembly GCA_030068075.1. Taxonomy (NCBI): domain Eukaryota; kingdom Metazoa; phylum Chordata; class Mammalia; order Carnivora; family Viverridae; genus Paguma; species Paguma larvata. The sequence continues at coordinate 25,683,552 of CM057838.1, forward strand.
ATGGGGCAGGGAGCCAACCAGAGCCTAAATACATCCAACCCTGAAGAGTGGTTATATCTGACATGTTTGAAGAATAGCAAGGAAGCCTTTAAGGGAGGAGGATTTGATAATAGACTAGGTCAGAGTCAAGTTTGTGACCAGATCATATGGATCTGTAGGCCACCAAATCGCTTGGCCATTAAAAGACTCCAAATTTTATTCAAAGGGACATATAAGACATGGAGCAGTTTTATCTGATGAATGTTTTTACTTGACTCTTATTTTAACTTCATTACCCTGTCTTCTTTGTGGAGAATGGAGTACGAAGGAGAAATAGCATAAACAGGAATACAACTTAGACTCACTACTAGTCCAGGCAAACAATAATGGTGGGCTTGGCCCACGGTGAGCGTAGAAGAGGTGGTTAGAAGCACACAGGTTTGGTTGTGCTTTGATGGTAGACCCAACAAGCTTTACTGATAAATTGATATAAGAGGAAAAGAGAATTCAGGGATAACTTTTAGTTCTGAGAGAAAGGATTAGTGGAGATCCCATTTACTGAGAAGAGGAAGACACTAGGTTTAGAAATGAAACTTAAGTATTTGGCTTTGGACAGGTTAAGTTTAAGATACCTATTAAACGTCCAAGTGCAGATATCAAATAGGAAGTTAGAAACATGCATCCATATCTGAGCTATAGATGGGGAATTTTCTGAGTCATCAGTTAGTATGGTATTTAAAGCCATAAAACCTGATGGATCTCATAGTAATTGTACACGAACATAGGAAAGAGGCCAAGAACTGAGAACTGGATCACTGTACCTTTGAGATATAAAGAAGATGTGAAGGAACCTATGAGACTGGAGAAGTGACCTCTAAAGTAGAAGGAGAATCCAGAGAATGTGTAGTTTTTATGAAATTTTAAAGTGGTTTAAAGAAATAATGTGATGTGCTGATTAGATTGAAAATTATTGAACATAGCCTTTGAATTTAGCTGTGCAGAGTTCATGGTGACCTTGATGAGAGAGATTCTGGTGGAAAGGAGGAACTCAGTGAAGTTTTTGTTTTGTCTTTTTACACTTTCAAAGGATACATCGTATACTGTATGTGCCATAATATTTCTTTATTTATTCCCACTTTAATGAGTTATAATTCACAACTAAACATACTTAAGGTGTACAATGTGATGTTTTGATATAATTTACATTGTGAGATTATCAAAACCAATATAATTAGCATAACATAGTCATCATCTCATATGGTTACCATTTTGTGTGTGTGTGGCGAGAAAGCTTAAGATCTTCTCTTAGAAAATTTCCATTTTATGACACATTATTATTAACTATAGTCACTGTGCTATACATTAGGTGCTGTGAAACTTATTCATCTTATGACTGAAAACTTACACCATTTGACGATTCTCTCCTGATTTTCCCACCTGCCCACAGCCACTGTCAAACACCACTCTACTTTGTTTCTATGAGTTTGACTTTTTAGATTGAACATATGAGATCACACAACTTTTCTTTCTGTGCCTGATTTATTTCACTTAAAATAATGTCCACCAGGTGGTTCATCCATGTTGTCACAAATGGCAGGATTTCCTTCTTCTTTAAGACAGAATAATATTCCATTGTGTACATCTGTGTCTGTATATTTTTCTTTATACATTCATCTGTTGAAGGATGCTTATGATATACATATGTGTCTAGTCTACTATGAATAATGCTTCATTGAACATAGAGTGGAGATATTTCTTAAAGATACTGATTTCATTCCCTTTAGATATGCACCCAGAAGCTGAATTTCTCAATCATATAGCAGTTCTGTTTTCATGTTTTGAGTTACTTCTATACTGGTTATTGATCTGTATTAAGTGAGGATTTTTGCATCTGAATCCATTGGGGATTTTGGCCTATAATCTTATTTTCTTGTAGTGCTCTTATCTGGTTTTGGTATCAGAGTAATGCTAGCCTTATAAAATGATTTTGAAAATATTTTATCCTCTAATTTTTTGGGAGAATTTGAGAAGAATTCATATTAATTTTTCCTTAAATATTTGGCAGACTTTACTAGTGAAGCATATGAAATTTTTGATTACTAATTCAATCTTCTTACTTGCTATTGACATGTTAAGTGTTATTATTTCTTCCTGATTTCAGTCTGGTAGGTTGTATATTTCTAGGAACTTACCCATTTCTGTACGGTATCCAATTTATTGCAGTAAAATTGTCCATAGTAGTATCTTACAAACCTCCCTATTTTTATGGCATTAATGATAATGTTTCTTCTTTTATTTATAATTTTAGCTTAGTCTTTTTTTTTTCTTTTCTTGAATAGACTAACTGAAGGTTTGTCAATTTTGTTTATCTTTTCAAAAAATCAATCTTAGTTTCATTGATCTTTTCTATTGTTTTTTCTAATCTTTGTCTCATTTATTTATCTTCCAACAATTGTTAGTTCCTACATTTTTCTAACTTTGGGCTTAGTTTGCTCTTTTTTTAGTTCCTTGAGGTTTAAAGTTAAATTGTTAATTTGAGATCTCTCTTTTTTTAACACAGGCATATATCATTGTAAACTTTCTTCCTAGCACTATTTTTGCTGTATCTCTTAAGTTTTCGTATGCCATATTTCCATCTTTAGTTTTTTTAAGATAGTTTTTATTTCCCTTTTGATTTCATCATGAATGCATATGTTGTTCAATTGTGTGTTGTTTAATTTCCAGTTATTGTTAATTTTCCAGTTTTCCTGCTGTTATTGATTTCTACTTTGAAACTGTTATTGTCAGAAAAAAAATAGTTGCTAAGATTTTGTCTTTTTACTTTTTTTTGGACTTATTTTACAGCCTAATATATGATCTATCCAATAGAATGGTCCACATGTACTTAAAAAGAATGTATATTCTGCTGCTGTTGAATGCAATGTTATGTTATGTCTGTTGGAACCATTTAGTTTACAGTACAGTTCAGGCCCAACATTTCTCTCTGGATGAAATATCCATTGTCGAAAGTGGGGTATTAAAGTTCTCTACCATATTGTGTAGTTGTCTACTTCTCCCTTCAGATCTGATTGTATTTGCTTAGTATATTTAAGTGCTCCAATGTGGCGACGGGGGAGGGGCTCTGGAAATTTTACTAGAATCAACAAGATATGAACTAGTACCTGGGAAAATGAACTAAGAAAATGATTGTTAGGCAGCACTAAGGGTCCATCTGAAGTTAGAGGTCATAAATAAGGCTCATCTGCACAGTTGGACATTTTTTTTCAGTCGTAATTGGAGGTAGAGATATAGGTTCAGAGTAGGAACTGAATTGGATTTAACCAGGTGCTAATCCAGGTATGACTTTGTTCAAGTTGTGCTACAGAGTGGGGCAGAGCACGGAAACTGAGAATGTCTCTTAAGGGATAATTACCATGATACACCATGGAATATGAGCTGAGTAAGACGGGATAGAGATTCCGAAACAGAAGAGATACAATAACAAGACTGGAGCTCAGTAACTTAGGAGGACTGATGAGCTAAAACTATTTCATACAGGTGTTCCATAGATGGTGAAAAGGCTGCTTGGTGACTCTTAGTTCTACCCCAGAAAATATGCCTTCAAGTTACCTTTCTCTCTTTCTTTCTTTCTTTCTTTCTTTCTTTCTTTCTTTCTTTCTTTCTTTCTTTCTTTCTTTCTCCTTTCTTTCTTTCTTTCTTTCTTTCTTTCTTTCTTTCTTTCTTTCTCCTTTCTTTCTTTCTTTCTTTCTTTCTTCTTTCTTTTTCTTTCTTTCTCTCTCTCTCTTTCTTTATTTTTTTTCTGTACATGAATCAATTGATTTTAGTGATTGCTATTAAATAGTAATGTTTACCTACAGCATAAATCTTACTTCTATGTGATTTTTTTAGTGAATGGGGCTTCTTAGACTGTACATGGAGAATCAGTAGTTTTATATCTTTCAAAGGTAAGCATACTTTTAAAAGCAGTAGAGTATCATGGAACCTATTGTAATTATTTGCAATAGTGTTGAGTAGCACATTCAAGATTTATGCAGTAGAAACTTTTAGCTTGAATGAATTAAAGCTTTTGGATTTGAAAACCTGTCTGTTTCTTAATATAATCAGATACGTGAGTCTTTATAAACTTTCTTTGCTTTCAAAGGCAAACATAACTAATAATTCTGTAAAGGTCTTGAATAGTTCCAACATCTGTTCTTAGTTTACTATAAAAACCATGTCTCTGATCTCATGTGTTGAACTACTGTATGTTTGCCACTGTCTATTTCCTGTGAAAAAATACATCGAACAATAATAGCTTTTGTTCCTAACGTTCCAACCACTAAAACAGCTGAACAAATAATATCCATGCTTTCATTTGGAATAATTTATTCCATGGTACATGTTTATGCAGAGTCATTTGGCTTATTGGATGTTTCATCATTTAAAAATCAAATCTCGGAATTTTAGACTACTGAAAACTCTGGTCTAATAGTTTCCTCATGCTTATAGTAATTCTCTTAACAGCATTTCCTTCCTAATTCATCATCTTATTTTGTGTATAGTTTGGTATATATGAGTAGAAGTGGTTAAAAATCCCCTTTATTAGCAAAGTTAGTAGACATTTCCATTCAAGGCCACACATTTTGCAAATAACATTAAAAGATTAAATAATTTGGCCTTTAAACCATAAAAATAACTCTCATTGCTCTTTTGTTACCTAAAGAAATAATAACTATAGGTTTGTAATGATATAAATTTTAATACATTTGTCTTAGCTCAACACACTCCAGATGACTTAATGGTGGGCTGAGCAACACAGAGCAAGCCTAATGTCTAATCCACAAAGTATCTTATTACATAAACTTCACTACTCCAGACATGGAGTAAGTCGTGCACTGATTAAATAAGACAAATAAAAACACTGTGTAAAAGGAAGGAAAAGAAGTTACTTAAAAATCAGTTTTAAATCATTTGCAGTGGCAACAGTTTGGAATATTTTTTACCATACAAAACTCTTCCATTTTATAAAAATTTAGGAATTATAGTTTGGAACTTGGTTACCATACATCTTATTGAAAACCAAAACCAGCAGTCAGCCATTCATCTACCTAGTTGATCCAATGTCTAGTAACAGATTATCTAGAAAGCTCAGGACACCTTATGTTTTCAATTTACATTCAGACCTTACAATCTGAGTAAAGTGATATTAACTGTCAATTTTGAGGTTTGAGTTTGGAATACTAGCATTTGAGAGGTTCACATTTCATCAAGATTCAGCTACTTTAAAGAATAACCACTTTCTTGCTGGTAGTATATCCTAGTTAAGGAAACAATGGAAGTATGGCTGTATTATTTTGCTAGGGTTACTATAACAAAGTACCACAAGCTGGGTGGCTCAGAACAAAATAAATTATAATCCTACACTCCTGAAGGCAAGAAGTACAAAATGGAATATCAGCTGGGCCATGGTACCTCAGGCAGTTCAATGGAAGAATTTGTTCTAGGCATGTTTCCTAGCTTCTGGTAGTCATTTGACTTGTGGGAGCTTAATTCCAATCATCCCATGTTGTTCTCCTTGTGTGCAGGTCTCTCACTGTGCCCAAAATTTCCCCTTTTTGTAAAAACACCAGTCATATTAGATTAAGGTTCACCCTAATGACCTCATTTTAACTTGATTACCTCTGTAAGGACTATCTGCTACTAAGATCACACTTTGAGGTATTAGGAGTTAGAACTCCAGACTATTATTTTTGCAGGGTGCGGGGCAAAATCTAATGCATAACGATACCTTTTATATTTCGACCGCCAGTTTTGTCATGACAGATATATTCTTTGTAACTCAATTGTTTTCTCAACAAAATGACACTAATTTTTTTTCTGCTATATGTGTGTGTGTGTATATATATATATATATATAATATATATATATATGATAAGTAATGTTATATTAGTCTAATCATTGTAACCTAACAATCATATACAAAAATATTTTTCACAATTATAATATATCTTAAAGAAATAATTTAATAACTGTTTTACAAATCCAGATTTAGTTTTGGAGATGTCACTGGCTACCTTACTCTTCCCTCATCCTTGAGATGTGGAAGAATGTTTCCTTCAACTTACCGTAAATCTGTGTTTGAAACAATCCTTCCTCCTTAAAGTGAGCATAGCTCTAGTTATTTATGTCAACACCACATCAAAGATTCTTGTAGCTCCATACAAGCAAATTCTGGTGGCTTCTCTGCTGGTATGCAGTTAATTTTATTTTCTCTATGACATGTCAGGAGATTTAAATAAGAAAGGAACTGAAACATTCAAGACAGTTGAATAATATCATGTCTTCATTTCCCTATTTTCTCCACAATCAATCAAAAGTTGATTTTATACATACCTTACTAACTCATTGCAAGGTAGTATTTTGCAGTAAGGAGGACTAATTTATAGATTATATTCAATTAATTTAAAAATACTAGCTCTGTTTACTTGTTATCAATTTCTTTGAAAAATCCTTAACGATTCTTAACTTCATTAAGGTGCAGCTTCTTGAGAAATAATAAATTCCTTTTTCATGTTCCTTTTCAACAACAAATATCTGAAAAAAAAATGAAGAGGTCTAAGTAGTATTTAAAATCTTAAGTCTGCTGTAAGATAGTTTTAATATTTATAGAACTGGATAGTTACAAGAATATATAAGATATTCTGACTTCTTGTGAAAGTCTGACAATGTATGAAAGCTTTCCAAACCATAAATACTAGTAGAATATGCTTCACAATACATTTCCTGACCTAGATCCTGGTAGCTGCCATTTATTTTGTGCAAATCATGGGCCAGCTTGTTCTCCATGCTTTACATTTTCTTTTAATTGTTATCAATTAACATGTAGAAAATTTGCATCATGATTTTACAGATGAAAAAGCATGGGCCTAAACTGATTGAATATCTTTTGAAGAAATACATAAGTAAAAAATAGGGAGAATAGATTTTGAGGCCAGGTCTGCAGACACTAACCAGTTCACATGCTGTCCCAAACATACAGCTTTCCAACAGGTGGACCTACTTAGTAGTATATGATTCTGCCTCGGGATATATTCCAGATTCACTAGAAACACACATAACACAAAACAGAATAGAATAAATCTGTGTGTGTGTGTATCATACATATATATAGGTGTATCATATATATGATAAAGGCACTTGTGGTCATCTGCTGAAGATACCAGATTTTTTATATTTAAGAGAATGAGATTTTTAAATTTTTTCTAATGCATCCTAATTGCTTTCCTTTTTCTATCTATTAATTTTAATTTTATTGTAGTGTAGGCCATCTTATTCTTAAAAAATTCTAGTGGCGCCTGGGTGGCTCAGTCGGTTGAGCGTCCGACTTCGGCTCAGGTCATGATCTCACGGTCTGTGAGTTCGAACCCCGCATCGGGCTCTGTGCTGATGGCTCAGAGCCTGGAGCCTGCTTCAGATTCTGTGTCTGCCTCTCTCTCTGCCCTTCCCCTGCTCATGCTCTGTCTCTCTGTCTCAAAAATAAATAAACATTAAAAAAAAATTCTAGTCCCAACTCATAAACTATATTTTAAAAATATAGTTTTGAGTAAAAACTTTGAGTAAAAAGTTTGAAAATAATGCGATTAAGTGATATTCCCCTCTGGGAATCTTTGATATAGTGACACACATGTGTACACACACACGCAAACACATAATTTATACCCTTGGATTGGAAACAGTGATGCCTGGTAATCAACTGCCCCATGATGCATGTTTGCTATCATGTCTCTGTGTTTCTTTTCTGCATCCTAGCTCAACATGGTACAGAATAATGATGTTGGAATCATTCTTCTGGTTGAAGGTCCCTTCTGTAGGAACTGGAGATTCCAAGATCTACCTAGGGTCCTCAGAAGCATACAGTAGGGGCCCTGAATTCAGTTTCTGTAATTTCCTGTCCTATCTGTAGTTCATTTACTCATATGAGAAATACTCATTGAACACTTAGTACATGCAAAATGCTATGCTAGGTAGTGAAATGTCATCAGTAAATCAATGCAGACATGAGCTATGCCCTTGCTGAGATTATAATCTAGATTTATAATAATTTATTCATAAGCACACAAAAATATAGAATTGCAGCTTTTTTGACACCCTTGATAAAGATTCCCTTGCTTCTAAAATATCCCTTTCTACTTCAGCCTTTGCCCCCTTCCTTCTTCCCATATTAAATATTGGGAATGAAACAATAGTAGGTAATTATAGGAAAGTTACCAAAAGTTTCTCCCTGGGGGAAAAAAAGCATCCCCCTCCCCCAACCACCTCATATATAAATAGCATATTACACTCTCTTTGGAGGAAAAGGAAGGAAGGAAGGAAGGAAGGAAGGAAGGAAAGAAGGAAGGAAGGAAGGAACGAACGAACAAACGAAGGAAGGAAGGAAGGGAAAAAAAGGTAACCACCTGTCTCAATTCCTGCAATCAATTTCCAAATCCAGTTTTCAAATACAGTCCATCTGAATTTGAGGATTTCCTGCAAAGCAGTTTTGCAAAGCATAATAGCGGTGGCCAAAGTTTCAGCAAATTTGATTTACTTGATACATTAATTTTGTCATAAAAGCGAGACTTCTGCACCTTTACTTTTCCTGAGGCAGGTAGAGCAATCCTGTAGATTCACAGGACAAAAAAGATTTGCTATTCTTGTTCTTTTCTTGAACTGATTATCCCTATTAAAGTAGATTCGCCTTAAGTTTCAGTCAGCCTTCCAGTCAGTGATGGTTTTCTTGAACAGTATTGTCAGGAAGCTCTGACTTTGATTTAGATTTTGAGCTTTAGTGTCAGATTGAGTAAGGAGTTGATTAAATTATTTCATTTCATTTCTAAGGAACCATTTTTAAATGTCAAATCATTGTTAGATGCTAGACCTTTCATTGTATTTTAAAAGTGTATTTCAGCTTACTTTTAAAGAAAAACATACTCCCTAAAATATTGGATCAATAGGGCCTAAATGATGGACATTTGTGCAGTTGCATCCAGTTGTCTGAAAATGAGACCTACATTTCAGCTGGAGCTTGAAATCTTCCAACCTTCCTATGTAGTTGCGAGTATACTTTTCAGTGAGTGGCATGAGGAGATATAGACATTTTCTAAAAGTTAAAAATTAGTCAAACAATCACATTTACTATATTGCTTTCTATTGAACACCTAGCCTGGATTTAAATATAATTTAATGTGAATGTTATATTAACTAAGAACTATATTCTTAGTTAGACAAGAATTTGGTTACTTGATTTCTTCTCTTTTTTTCATCAAATGTCTTTAAAATGATACATCACAAAAATGGAAGACAGTAAGGGAGAAAGTAAGATGCTCCATTAAACACTCGTGTAGGAATTCTACAGAAACACCAACAGAAAACAGATGAAGGTAGACACTGACCTATGTTTAACCACAGTTTATCATATTAAACCATACTTCAGTTCTCCTTCACTTAGTATTCATCTTGTATGAACATAGTCTAGAGTAAGGGTTTAGGTCTGAAAGCTTGGGCTTCAGGGCTAATCAGACTGTGTTTTCACATTAGTTCTATGCCCTTATGAACTATTTACCTTCTCTAAGTCGAAATTTCCCCATTTGTGAAATGTAGGTAATATTGCAAGAATTAAAATGGCACTAAATTGCATAATTTACTCAGACTGCCTTGTAGTGCCTGGTAATCAACAAATAATAGTTCTTTTCCACATTTCCCTGGATTGTTCATAATCACTTCTCAATTTATGTGGAAAATTTGGAAAAGGATTATCAGCAGTACTAATTATCACTGCCCCTTTTCAAAGTTCTGAGACTTGTGAAAACAGACTTTTCCCCCCTAATTTTCTTTGTTTGTGCCTTACCCAAAAGGCTCTGGAAATCTAATAGGTCTCTTACTCCTGGAGCCACCGGCGTGTCCCCAGTGCCAGGGCTACCCAATGCCCTCCAGGAATGATGTATTGCTTGAAGTTGTATTTTAGCAAGTTCTCATTTTTTTCTGACTGCCCTGCTCCCTTTGGCTTCAGCTTGCTATCCAGATCTTATTAGGCATTCTTCTATCATCAATTTTCTTCATAAATCTAGCTCAGTGGACCTATTTTATATCAAGTAATGTTTAAACACTAGTGGACTGATTGTGTTATAGGATTCATTAATCTTGCCAGTTGATATTAATAAATGCCTCTAGGGTATTAGTTTTTGTTGGTAGTTTTTTTTTTTCTTCATCTCTTTCTTGATAGAGTTAGCCTCACTCTGGATTTGGATATCTACAGTCTTTAGCCTGAATATCCAGTGATGGTGGAAAAGATTGGACCCTAAATATTTTGGTTCATTGGATTCAAGTTGGAAGGGCTTAAAAAATCTGAACGGCATTCCTGGTAGGTCAAACACTTAATTAGCAATGAGAATTGGTTGGTGCTATTTTTATAAATTGCTAGTTTGGCACAGAGAAGAAGAACTCATTGGCCCTTCATCTGTTTTCAACATCTTCTTGATTTTCTTCATCTAACAGTGTCCAGTCGGATTTCCTTCTGCAATTGCAAAATTCATTTACTGTATTTAGTTATTTGCTATTTAAAAATTTCAGATAAATTTTGAGGGTTTTATTATACGCTCTTTTGACAGTTATGCTGTGGCTCACGAGAGCCTCCATGTATGTAGTTATATTGGTTAGGGCAAAGTAAACTGGTTTACAATTGTTTACATGAAATGCACAGCACATGCTTTAAATTGTGGAAATATTCATGAACCAAAATCTAGCAATCTAATTTCTGAAATATTTATTTCAGAGAAACACTAAAAGTTTAAAAAATGTTGTATTCAAAAATACTTTGCAGCATTATTTTTTTTTTTATTGGTGAAAAGTTGAAACCAACCAAAATGATGCATGCATATAAACACAAACTGGATAAAATCATAAAACAGTTTTTTTAAAAAGTAGATTTCCTGTTTGGTTAGATTATAGTTGCTGTTTTGTTGCTCTCTATGATGTGTGATATTATCCAAATTCTCTTTTTAAGCTTCTATATCTGTATCTATATGAGAGAGAAGGAGAGACAGAACATATACATATGTGTATCCTTGACATCACGTTTTTTTTTCTGGAAATCATACTCATTTCCCAAATAAATTCAAGAATGCCATTATTTATACATATGGTAACTAAAATTCGGTTCTAAAAATAAGCCCTGATATTTAAATGTTTATCTTTGTGAAGTTTTATTTTAAAATACCAGGCATCCCTGAAAATAGTGAAGTTTAGAACTGACCAACATGATTAAGCAAGTTTAAATTTAATCCCGTGATAGAATTCAGCAAATACACCCTCAGAGTAATGGAATACACTTGACTCTCCTCAAGACTGATTGCATCTTCATCCTGTAGCTATGCAATGTAAACACAGACACCATAATGATATAAAATGCCCAAGCATTCCATAGCAACAAAGTCACTGTTATGTTACACTTTTATAAAATCTTAAATTGTCATCACAATATGAATACATATGAAAGTTTAATAGAAAGGTAAAAATTAGTAATAAAATGTGGTCGTGTCCTGTTACCAACAGATCATTACCATCAATAATAGTAAACTAATAGTAGAAACTTTCATAAAAATAATAAATTTTGTTTTCATTGACAGCTGTTTCTAAGTAATAAGCCTTACTAAGCCACTGTGCAATTACAGTCACGCCACATTGGGCCATATGCTTTTTTGAAGCAATTGGCAATTTGAGAAATTGAACACAAGGTTTTGTATTTTCACTACTTAGTGGAACAATTTAGTCATTCTTTAAATTTAGTTGGATATAAACAAATCTAACTTCATATTTCTACCATTAAGACTCTTATGAAACACATATATCATTAGAGTAAAACTAAAAGAAAAATACACAATCCTGTGCTCACTGGGCATTTGCTCTTTATGAATTTTAGTGAGGCATTATTTGCAACATTAATTGTTTTAGTAGTGAGAGTTCCTTATTTTTTAATATTGAGAGTTTCTTTATAAAATATATTTTTGTAATGGAATACTACTGAATGGGTTTCAGTGTCTATTTTTCCTTTTGTACAAGTGCAAAGCATAATTTGCACAGAGACCAGATTCAACTCAAAGGACAAAACTCCCCCCTTAGATGCAGAGCATATAGATTGAGGTGAAATTATATCTAGATCAGTATTAAGAATAGATGACAGAGGTCCATAAACTGGCAACAATTACATTTCCTTGGATGCTTTTGAAGCATGGTTTGACAATTAGAGCAATATTAGAAAATTCCACTCAACTAAGCCTACCTATGAAGTTTTTTGCAAACTCTGAGAGCCAAAATTTTGAAAAATGTTCTAGAATGTGCTCTTTTTATTTATTTTTTTAAATGTTTATTTATTTTTAGAGAGAGGGAGTGTGTGTGTGTGCAAGCATGTGAGGGGTTAGAGGAGGGGGGAGAGAGAGAATCCCAAGCAGGCTCTGCTCTGTCAGCACAAGAGCCCAATGTGGGGCTACTTCCCACAAACCATGAGATCTTGACTCGAGCTGATATCAAGAGTCTGGTGCTTAACTGACTGAGCCTCCCAGGTGCCCCAGAATGTCCTATTTTTCTTATCAACTTAATGGAGAAATCAATACATAACCTAGAACATTAAGAACTTGGATATTTGCTGATTGCTTTATATAAATTATCTCAGTTAGCCTTCTCAGCAATCATGTGGATGGTGACTAAAGCCCCAGGTGACACATAAGGAAACTGAAGCTTTGAGGCAATACATAACCTATGCAAGATCACTCTGTTAATAAATGAGAGCCCAGGACGGGATCCCAGTTATACCGGACCCTAGAACTGGTGCTACGTAAACTTCCTTTGCTTTACAGCAGAAGAATATGTATGTAGGAGTCTGGATGTGCAAAATAGTCCAACAGTAGAATAACTAAAAAATTGTATATAAAGATTTTAAAAACATGCCATTGTAACCTATGAATAATAAGTGGCCTTTCATGAATCATGGCATGCATGGCACAGATCAGAAAGCCCATGCTGCTGGAGGAGTACAGCCACAAGATGGAGAAGGAATGAGCTAGACTGCCTGCGGCTGATTGAAATGCAGCTACCGGTGGCAACTCTGTATTGTAACTATCTCTGATCTAAGGAAAGGAATGAATAGCATGAAGAATATTTACTACCGAGCAAAAGATACTGCAGATTTGCAGACTGAGGGGACAATTTACAAAGGAAAGGCATCACTAATCTCTCAAGTGGATATTTTCAGAACTTTGACACCTTTATTTTCTCATAATAAGTAACTTTAATATATTCTCTGCTGGCCAAAAGATTTTCCAGACATTAAAAATGACTGATATTTTTTAATCATGATAAAAACATTTTTTGAGGAAAAAATATTTTTAAGAAAATGACGGTGAATTTAAAATTTTTAAGGAAATGAGAGTGAATTGCAAACGTATTTTCTGCAAAAGGATCCACAATAAAATGCATTTATTAAATTTAAATAACCAATATATAAGTAAAAATATTTTTCTATTCTCTATTTTTGATTGATGTAACATGTTCACTGAAGTATTCAATTATTTTATAAAACATTGAAAGTGTTTTAAAATGATGTAAACAGTATACATTGTATACATATACATTTATAAATATGTATATTTAGTTTAGATTAAACTTGTTTTTTACTATAGCTTATGTTCCATTATGCTACAATTCCATTCCATTTTTGGCATTATGGTATCCAAACATAAATGTTATAAATCTAGAACAGGTCAGAGAAATGATCTTCTCTTGTACCTCCTTCTGTCGTCAGTTGGCATCAGTACATGTATACAAGGGTCAGTGTTTTAGCAGTTTTTGCCCATCTGGAATGAAGTATGCAGCTGAGAGCTGCACATTAGAAAGTCTGGGCCAGGCTGGCTGGCTGGAGCATGGTTTGGTTCATTTACTTTCCCTCCTGATCAACTTTATAGAAAGAAGACCACTTACTCAATGAGACTCAGTAAGACCACTCACAGAAGGCTGTCTCATGGTGGTGGCGGTTACAGTCAATTTAATGTAGGAAGAGAATATGCAAGAGATGAAAATAAGTTTTGTTTTAGGGTAAGGATAATTGGTACCGTATTTTTCCTTTCATAATATTTTCTTTAGTATTATTATTACATTTTTGCATGTAATTAAGATTCAGTCAACACACACACACACCCCACTCCCGGCTGCAGTGGCATCACACTGTCAGATCCCCTACAGGGTCCCAGCACCATTTCATTCTGAATGTGTTGTTAAGTCTGATACACAGGATCTCTGCAAGAAGCATTCTCTTATGCCGACAACCAACTTTGCTGCATTGGTCATATTCTGAGAACACCAGCGAGACCTGACTGACCGTGAATATCTCTTCCAGCTATTTAAAATCTCTAAGACCAATTCGAATTCATATTTCCTGGGAACATTACACATACATCGATATATATTTATTATGCATTCTAAGCAAGACTTACGTCAATCTTATAGCTCATTAGCAATACCAAAGGCTATCAAACTAGATACGGGCAAGGCCATGAGGTAATGGTACATTGGACATTACCTTTCCATAGGACTCTGAGAATCAGAAATAAAGAGCTCTTCTTGAATAAGATAGGCCAAGCGGTCCACCATGAGGTGGAGTCCTGTGTAAGGTTGTTGATAAACTGTTGGGCATTGCTGAGGAAAACAGCAATATGAAAAATATGTTTGTGATACTATGTTGGCAATAATAGTAGCTGTTTTACATGGAGTTTGACTATAAACCGAATATACTTCTGCTGGGTACATTATTTCATACACCTCACTTTTAATTTTCCAACTTTATGAAGTAAGGATACTTCTTTTCATTTTGAAGAGGAAGACACCAACATGAAGACTTTATGTAACCCATCCAAAGCCACGCAGCTAATAAATGGCTCAGCCAGGACTTGTCAGAGTCCCACCTACTGCGGTGTACTTATTATTTATTACCATAAATCAAAATTTCATGGTGATTTTATTTATGTAATAATAAATTATGTAAATAATATATTTTTTAATTCATTTAGGTAATATTTATTTATTTTTTAAAATTTTTTTAATGTTTATTTATTTTTGAGACAGATAGAGACAGAGCTGAGTGGGGGATGGGCAGAGAGAGAGGGAGACACAGAATCTGAAGCAGGCTCCAGGCTCCAAGCTGTCAGCACAGAGCCCGACGCGGGGCTCGAACTCACAGACTGCAAGATCATGACCTGAGCCAAAGTCGGACTCTCAACCGACTGAGCTACCCAGGCCCCCCTCATTTAGGTAATATTTAGACAGGCCTCTGTCTACTGGCCTAGTGCTTCCAGTCCTGAAAAAAAAAATCAGTTAAGCTCTAAAATAACAACTGCTATGATAAAGCATTTCATTGCTCACCACTTATCCCTGTCTCATTCTTTTTGTTATATTTAAGAAGAAAACTCGGGGCTCCTGGGTGGGTCAGTCGATTAAGCGTCAGTCTCTTGATTTGTGTTCAGGTCATGATCTTGCAGTTTGTGGGATTGAGCCCCACATAAGGCTCTGTGCTTACAGCATGGAGCCTGCTTAGGATTCTCTCTCTCCCTCTCCCTCTGCTCCTCTCCCCTTCTGGTGCTCTCGCTCTCTCTCTCTCAAAATAAATAAACAAAAAAGAAAGGAGAAAATTCTACTAACAAATATGATCTAGAACTGTATTTATGTGTGCAAAATATATGGAAAATCAGTATCTCAAAATAATGCACACACAGTAGAAACACACTTCAGTTCCATGGTGCTCTGCTTCAGGTTATAATTCATTCCATAATATCTTCATTTATTTACCTCACAGCTAAATGTTCTATACTTCTGATTTAATTTTGTGTTCTCTCTATTGGAAACAAAGTGATACTTGTATTCAATGTGTGCCTGTTACTGTTTGACATTCTTTGGTTTTCTTTGCTACAGAACATAGAAAATATTTTACATCATAAAATGAAACATCTAAAGCATTTGTATCTTCCCTATGAAATCTAGACTTAATAAACCGAATTACTGAAACTCCATGCCCTAAATATATACATTTATTCTCTAATGCCAAGTCGAGATGATTCATTTTCTAATTCCATTCTTTCCATTCCCATTTCTCATGTCCATTCATTTCTTATGAAATTCTTTTCCTTTCTCCTATCTCATACGAATGGCCTTATTGGTGAAATCCCAACACATATTTTCCATTTTTGTTTTTCATTTTACCGTGTTTCTTTTGCCAAAATCCCATATACTCTAAAACTACGTTGCTTTCCCGCTTAGCTTCCCAGAAGTTTACGAGCCTGAAGGCCCAAAACGTGCCATGTAAGATCATGGAAAAAATATTTGCATGGAGAAATTTATGTGCTTTGCAAATCAATAATAGATACGGATTCAATGGTAAGAATTATCTTACTATTGCAGATATCTGGGGAATACAGGCCCTGTAGTTACTGCCTAGCTATTTCCCAATGGATTTTATGTAGAATAGGAATTCTCCGTTGCTCTGTCAAATCATATCACCTACACAGCCTTTTTGGCAGTGAATGATATGTGAGCATGGCAGTATTAATAACTGGGAGAAAAACATTCTGGGTTCTCATTTACGGTGATAAAGATATGCCATCAAGCATACTCTCTTCTTTCTCTGTCTTAAAGACACCATGAAGCAGAGCATGGTTACATTTTAAGAAAAAATATTAGAAAAATTTAAAAACTTAAATTTTTGTAGTATTTGAGACGGAATGATTATTCAAACTACCAAAATTTTCAGTATTTTGTAAATAAGGATATGTACCAAATTAAACCTATTTAGTAAAATGTTTTTCCAAGGGAGATATAATCCCTTTGTGATTATTAAAGCACAACATTACTAATGTGTTTGATAACACAGACCTAAATTAAATGAGCACACAATCCGTTGCTTTACATGGTAATATTTTCAATTCTTAAGCAATTGACAATAGTTCATTTAGAAAGCAGCGCCTTTAAGAGCTATGTTTAAGCATCTCCCTTCTTTCTTTTTCTTTCTTTTGAAAAAGAGATGTGCTTTGATAAACTGTATAAACGCATTATGTGTTATTAAACCTTAAAATTATATGCTTGGCAGATAGCATATAGTTCTCTCTAGGGCTTTATTGCAGTCTGTGGAACTTATTAGTTATGATTTCATTGCCAGTGGCAAAACACAGAATATTCTATAAATTAAAACATTTGGCTATGGCTATGGGAAATTCTCCATGACGAACAGGGATTGGCGGTGGGGGTGGGAAACAAACCTAACTGTTTTCATTCACAAAAGAAAAAAAATTCAATGTGTACTGAATTTGTGCTTCAGGTTTGTTTATGTCAAGAACCGAACATTCTAAACAATGTGGGAATTGCAGTAATTGTAGAATCAGCATGGATAAATTTACAAGTTAAATCACAGTGTTTACAAAAGAATGTATAAAACCGTACACCTGCTTATACCAGACGCTAGTAAACCAGATAGTGGGATATCAATTAAAAGGAATGAAACTTGGCTATTGTTCATGTTGACTTCATTGTGCCAAATACTATTAATTATTTGTTTATTTATTTATTATTTTTTATAGCAGGGACCTGCTATTTCCTGTCATCATCAATGTTTACAATCTCTTCATATTCTATTCTGTGTTTAATTAAATTATTTTATTGGACTCGATCAAATATACATTCCACTGCTGACCCATGTAGATCAAGCCAAATTAACTTCTGAAGTAAATCATTCCTGCTGGGTATTATATAGGTAGTTGATTTCATATTCATCTGTATTATATTATAAAATTCAAGTCAGGCACACATTGCTATGACTTATAAATTTGTATATACTATTAATGTAACTTACAGCTTTACCCAGGATAGAAATGATCAAGATTAGGTAATTGCAAATAAGTTATCAATGCATAAATAACAAGGACACTTTCAAACGATCTACGATACCTAATTAGTTAAACTTGTCAAATAATTACGGAATAATCACGGCTCTCATCAGCGACTGTTACGAACTGATGAAGTCTGATTCAGTAGAAGTTGTATAAATTGGCACTTGGTTAAGGCATCTGCAAACTGCAACAAACAGTTTTCAGTGCACAGGGTTAGAGGAACTTCTGCAAATCGCTGTGACTGCGCTCCTTTTGTCCTTCATAACCTGCAAACTTATCCTTGTTCTTTCTCCCCTTCCTTCCCCCCCGCCCCCATTCTCCTCTTTTTGTTTCTTGCTATCCTCGATCTCTTCCTGATTAGAATTCCCTACATGGTGTGTATAGTCCATACGGCTGCACCGCTAAACTCTGAATTTCAAGCACTGTATCTCTGGCCGTGTTTTTCATAAGCTTAGAAATATGTGTGCACCTATTTCGTTTTTCAAATTCTATATTAAACACAGAGTGTGTCTTTAACAAAATAATTGGCAACAGGTCGGCTTCAATTAGATTATTCATTTTTCAGATTGTGAAAAATTGTAAGTACTTACTGGCTTCTTCACTTATTGTAGAGTCAGTCTTCATGCAGTTCATACCCTCTGTGATCTCTTTCTGAACTAAAGCCATAAATATCCCTTCCGTAGCCTGAATTCACCTGCCAGAAACTATTTTATAATCATGGTGTCTTATAGGTGGGGAAATGCGCGCTCCTACATATCTACTCCGTCTATTTTCAGCCTTTTTATAAATATAGGAGTTGTGAAAATTAAGACGAAAGGAATGAGGATGATTGGACTTAGTTCATACATTGAGCTGCATTGTTTGAGATGTGCAAATGGGCATGATAAAAATTCTCAATGTGTCTCATAGCTTGCTGTGAAAGAGCTTGAAAAAATATTTACCTTTTAAACTGGAAAAATGTGGACAGAAATTATATCTACTGTTTTTATTTTATTATTTTATTTTATTTTATCTTAATTTATATTAACTTCTTTCATCAGTATATTGAAAACTTCAAGCAATATTCTTTGCACAAAACTTTCCTATCATACGTCAATGGCATAAAAGGGTCATTGGTATGGAATAATTTTATTTCTTTTGTCAGAAGTATTTTGGTACTTTTTGGGAATCAGTAGATTCCTAACACATCTATATGGATAAAAACATTGAAATGGGGGCACCTGGGTGGCTCAGTTGGTTAATTGTCCAACTCTTGATTTCAGCTCAGGTCATGGTCTCATGGTTCATGGGTTCAAGCCCGTGTTGGGCTCTGAACTGACAGTGAGGAGCCTGCTTGGGATTTTCTCTCCTCCTCTCTATCTTCCCCTCCCCTGTATGCCCTCTCTCTCTCTCAAAATAAAAAAATAGATAGATAAATAAATAAATAAATAAATAAATAAATAAATAAATAAATAAACACTTTTAAAAATATTGAAATGAATGTGTGGGAAATAAGAGATTTGTGTAGAGGAAGCATAATGTGAACAGATGGCAGTTGCGTGGTTTCTCCCAATAGGTACATTGGGCATTAAATTGTTCCCTTACACCCAATATTAAAGCTAGTTAGTTTTAACTTTCTAATATTACAGATAAGACAACTAAACTTCATAGACATTAAAGGATTCTTCCATTTAACTAGTTGTCTATTACCTAATTATTTATTAAGCTAATTTTGAGTGTCTTGCCCGAGTATATATGGAAAGACCATAGTAGAGTGGAATAGACGATTAATTAAATGGAAGAACTTAGACTTTTACTACCTGTCTCATTTACTAACAAGCAATTCAGTTCTCCTTAGCTTCAGTTTTCACAGGTATGAAATTAGAATTATTCTATCTATCCTGGAATGTTAGAACAGATATAGTCATCAAATAATATACTCTCTGTGAAAGGGAACTGAATTCTAGAGAATGTTTTTTAAATGCAAATACATTTGAGTTTATACTTATATACTGAAAAATGAATTCCCAAATCAAATCCAATTATTTAGTCATCATTTTCTACTTGGGCATTTCTCTTATGTCACATGTAGTCACTTATTGACAAACACGGGGCAAAAGCTATATGCCGAACATAGCAGTAGATACAGGAAATGTAAGTTGAAAAAGATCATTTTCTGTTCTGAGTCTATTTTACTTGTGCTGTGTTTAAGTTCCAACTGTTTTAGCTAACTTTGCATAGTCACAGATTCTGTTTGTAGTATAATCAATGCCTCCTAATTGAATGAAGAAGGTATAGAATGAGCAGAGATTTGGGGCAAAAGTCAAACTTGATTCCTGCTTTTTGCTTAAGCCTCACAGGTTATCTTTGACCAAATCATGCTGGCTCTGAACTCCCAATAAATCAGTCTCCTTTCCTCCCAAATTCTACCACCTAACATAAGTACCACCCTTTTTAATCAAGATACTGTGTAATAGCCTCCAGAGTACTATAGTCTATACTTCACCTTCTGGCCCCTTGCATCTCATTCAGCACAAAGAAGTCAGTAATCTTTCAAACAAACAAATAAGTCAGGTTACTGACGGGGACCTCTGGCCCCTCTGCAGTGGCCTATAGGGCCGCAGGTGATCTGGGTGCTACCTAATTCTCCAAATTTATATTATACCACTTGAATTCAGCTTCGCTGGCTTCCCTTTTATTGCTTGAACAGATACAAGTATTTTCTATTTTAGCACCTATAAAGTTGCACTTGTCTCTGCCTGAATGCTGTTTTACCAACTCTCTGCATGGCTGGCTTCATATCTGGGGTTAATTTCTCTGTTCTGTACTTTAATTTTGTCTCCTCAGAGGACCCTTTCTTTATCACATTGAATGTGGTCATTCTTCATTTTTTAGCAAGTATTAACCTAGTGCCTGCTCTGTACTGAATGTTGTGCCCCCCCCCCAAATTCATATGATGAAGCCCTAATGTGATGGTATTTAGAGGTGAGGTCTTTGAGAGGTAATTAGGTCAGGAGGGTGAGCCCCCATGATGGAGTTAGTGGCCTTATAAGTAAAGGAAGAGAACAGTTCTTTCTATGTCTCTTTGTCTGTCTTTCTCTCGGCCATATGAGCACACGGTGAGAAGGTGGTTGTATCCAAGCTAGGAAGTGGGTCCTCGTCAGATACTGGATGTGCTGGCACCTTGATATCCTACTTCCCAGTGTCCAGAACTGTGAGAAATAAAGTTTTGTTGCTTAAGCCACCCAGTCTGTGGTATTTTTGTTATAGCCCAAAGTGACTAACATGGTGTCAATGAACCTAGTCCTGGCCAGTGACTCTGTCGTATCACTCAGCTATTTCTTACATAGTCTTAAGATAATTGTTACTTGCCTTACTTATATATTTATTTACTTATTTATCCTGTCAGTCCACAAAGTTTTAGCCTTCAAGAGGCATGAATTTTGTTGGTCTTATTCATAGAATTATCCTCAGGGCTATGTGTCATATCTGGCATGTAATAAACACTCAACATATATATTGAACAAATGAATGATTTCACAATATTTTAAGAAGTGTTTTGTGTTAGTCATTGATGGTTGCCAAGCACACGTTTCTTGGCCATCAAGACTGAAAGGAAAGAAATATGTCAGTTTTATTCATTCAGCAAATACTTTTGAACACTAAATACATATAAGGTACTGTCTTGTGCTAGATACCAGGAGTGTAGTTGTGAATAAAACATAAGGAATTGACTTAAAGAAGAAAATAATTTAAAGCTATACAAGTATACATAAAGTGGAGACAATGCTAAATTGTATGTTCTACAGGGTTTTTGAACCCTGATTAAAAATAATATATTGAAAAAAAGATACTTAGTCCAATAATTCTATTTGAGATTGTTGTGAAGGAGTAGCACAGAATTCTATGAAAATACATAGTAGGAGGAGAGATTGAGGAGGGTCTCGTGAAAAGTAACCTTTAAATTGAGAACTAAAGGTTATATAGAGGTTGCCCAGACACGTGTCAAACCTCATACAGTTCAAATGGGAACTGAGCAAGACCATGGTAGTGGTCGCAGAGATGGGTGAAGAGCAGCCTGAGAGCAGCCCGACTAAGTCATTAGTGATGAGATCCTTTGGTGTCGCCATGGAGGGAACCCAGGGTCTCCCTGGGAAGACCTACCTATGGTGAGATGGAAAGGGTAAGCAGACTTGAACAGTGTGAGTGGGAGAGTAAGGGAGGAGAGACGTGTGAGGTTCTTTGAGTTTGTGCAATGCTTAGAGATAATTCTATTAGTTATAATGGATCCCTCTGGAGAGTCTCCCGTGTATACCCGGCTGCCTCCTTTTGTCATATGCTATTAGGTCTGAATTTCTCATTATAAAAACACAATTACTTCACAGAGTAAAGGAAAAACAGTTTGTTTTGTTTCTCCTTTATTTGTTTTTAATCTTTTATTTTTTTTTTCTCCTGAGGGAGTAGAGTGAAAGACTTCTATACACTGGTAATATGTTTTTTGAAGTCAAGGCACTACTAAAAAGACTTTCATAAAGACACTAAAAACCTAGAGAATTTATCTTATACCATCCTTGGCAGTCCTTCCCCTCTCCCTGATTATTTACAGAAACACAGAAATGCCTTTCTTGAAAAAAAGTGTTGAAGGATGGATAGGAGTTATGTTGGAGGAAAGAATAGGGAAAGGAATTCCTGGCAGAAACAATCAAATGAGCAAGTACTGTGCTCGTGTAGAAAATTGCTAGTAGATATTGTCTTTTTATAGTTGAATGAAGACTGCAGTGAAAGACGTGATGGACAGGAAATCATCAAATATGATTATGTGTATTAGTCTTCTAGAGCTAAGACAAGCACCACAGGCTGGGTGGTGAAGCAACAGAGACTTACTGTCTCACAGCTCTGGAGGCTACACGTCCACACTCAAGATTCAGGCAGCGTTGGTTTCTTCTGAGGACTGTGAAGGAAAGCTAATTTAGGACTCTTACCTTGGCTTCTAGATGACCGACTTTCTCCTGTGTCTCTTCATATTCTCTTCTCTCTATCAATATCTTTGGGTCCAAATTTTCCATTTTTTAAGGACACGAGTCATATTAAATTGGACACAAATTAATAATCTCACTTTACCTTGATCACTTTTGTAAAGACGCTAGCCCCAAATAAAGTTACATTCTGAGGGACTGCACACACATTTGGGAGGAGAGGACACAATCCAATCCATAATAGTGTGTCAAAGTGCTTTTGTGACCTGTAGAGAACTGAAAATAAACAAACCATTCACATTACTAAAAATCTCACTGGATGATTACAAGGACCAAAAGGGGTTATATAGGAATACATGATTTCTAGAGACAGTTACATTCTTAGACGTTCATATGACTGGGATTGTTAAGATGCTTTTATAAGCCATTGATTGAATGGACATTCTTTTTTTTTTTTTTTTTTTACTTTTTTAATATTTATTTATTTTTGAGAGAGAGACAGAGCGTGAGCAGGGGAGGGGCAGAGAGAGAGGGAGACACAGAATCAGAAGCAGGCTCCAGGCTCTGAGCTGTCAGCACAGAGCCCGACGTGGGGCTTGAACTCACAAACTGTGAGATCATGACCTGAGGCGAAGTTGGATGCTTAACCAACTGAGCCACCCAGGAACCCCACATTCTTTTTTTTTTTTTTTTTTAGTTTATTTATTTATTTCGAGAGAGAGACAGAGCATGCATGCATGAGCAGAGGAGGGGCAGAAAGAGAGGGAGAGAGAATCCCAAACAGGCCTCCACACTGTTAGTGAGGAGCCTGACATGGGCTTGATCTCACAAACTGCAATCATGACCTGAGTTGAAATCAAGAGTCGGGCACTTAACCAACTGAGCCACCCAGGTGCCCCATGTGGATGTCCTCAGATTTTAATATAATCAAAATGTTTCATACTGTGCCATATAATCCTACACATTAAAATCACATGTTACCATATAATCCTACACATTAAAATCACATGTTAATTTTTTTCATTATGATTGAATTGTGAAGTGGTAGGTGAAGGTGCAAAAGAGCCGAAGGTGCTATAAGGATGTTCAAAATAGTAAGAAGTGAAGGACCTAACCATGGACAGTGGCGATATGCTTAAAAATAAAAATATCTCTTAAAATCATCTCTTGATATAATTTTTCTCTTAAATTATCCTCATACGATGGAACATCAACTAAGAATTATCATTGACATCTTTTATGTTACTATTTTTTTTCATATAAAATATACATTTGGATATATAGTAAAATTTGGTCAATTTTTTTTATCACTTTCAAGTAAAACCCGATGCTTCACATTTTTGTCTTGAAGACACATATTTCTGTCACTTCTCTTCACTGAGTTTAGTCTTCACTTCAGATTTATTCAGAGCTACATCCCCTTTTTTCTATTTTCTTAAGCTGTCTAATGCAGACCACTGTCCATGCAACTCATGTTCATTTCTTAGTTTTCACTCTGCCTGTGCTCTGTTCTTTAACAGCGGGTGGAACTGTTATGTCTCATTATGAGAAACTATATCCATTTTTGTAGCGTGCTAATAAAAGAAATTCCCATGGTTTTTAGAAAGTATGGCAGGGCCCGTAATTAAAAAAAAAAAAAATGACGCTTCACTGCATAGAGAAAAAACAAACTGGACGAATTGTAACCATTGGTTCATTTAACAAATATGTGTCCATCCCCTAGAGGCAATCGCTGTTAACTGCTAATATTTTAATTCTTTGGGATTAAGTTTTTATAGGGTTATTTTATTTATTTTTGACTCTTTAAATGTTTATTTTTATTTATTTTTGAGAGACAGAGAGACAAAGTCTGAGTGAAGGAGAGGCAGAGAGAGGGGGAGACACAGAATCGAAGCAGGCTTTAGACTCTGAGTTGTCAACACAGAGCCCGAAGTGGGGGCTCGAACCATGAGCTTGTGACCTGAGCTGAAGTCAGTCGCTTAACCGACTGAGCCACACAGGTGCCCTGATATAGGGTTATTTTAAAATTTAGCAACTTTAGATTTTAACCAGTTGGTTCCTTGAGAAGATACAGGTTTAGCTTATTTTCCCACACAGTTTTTGCACTTTTTCATCTCCCAGTTGGTAAACATTGTAATTTAAATAATACATACATACACAGTCATTTCATTTTGTTGTTTAACCATTAACATTATCTTTCAATCCTCAACTTTGGAATATCAAGATAATATCATCTTTCTCTCTCTTTCTCCCTCTTTGCTAAAGAAACTATATGTAACTAGATTTTCATTTACTTTTACATTTTCAACATCTGTTTTGTTACTCTAACTGCTTGTATGCTTAGTCTGCAGGTAGTCACATAGCTGAAAATCCATCTGTTTGCGTTATTGTGACTACTTAACAGTTCAAAGCCAAAGTATTGCAATTCATTGCCATTGTTCTAGCAATTGTTTGTTTAATTTTTAAATTTCATTTTCATTTACTAATTACCTTCTTTTTTTTTCTTTCTCTCATTATTTATGACATAATGACATATTTTAGGACCTTTCTTTTTTCATTCCCTGAGCAGTATGGGTTGCAGATTTGAGTTGGATAACACTGGAAACAGGAACAGTTAGGAGTCCGCTGTTCTGGAACAGCTGAAATATAAAGGGAGCTTCACTGCCAACAGTGGCAGTAGAATCCGCTCAAATCCATCATTATTGGGAGTAAAATAGCTGGAAAGCACATGCTCTCCATACAGGGCGTCAGTAGCATCATTTTGCATAGACTGTATCGCAAGATATCATTATATTTTCTATCATGTAAGTCCTCAGATTACAGATCATAAAACTACTCCAGGTCATAGAGATTTCACAACTGACAACTGTGGTAAACACACACACACACACACACACACACACACACACACACTAATTCAAGACTTGTTAGTAGTGGTATATCACATTTTTATTGTATTTTTAATAGCTGCACTGAAAGTTTTATTAGTTTTTTTTTAAATTAGATTATAGGGATAAAAAAAAATCCCTGAATGATAATGAAGTACTTTAAACTATATGTATCCTTAATAGACAATAATTAATTGGGATATGTATGTGTTGGGGGGTTAGTGGTTAGTATTTGTAAAGGATGACCTTGACATGGTTTGTGAGGCCTCCAAAGCAATTACTGTAGAAACTGAGATGGAAAACAATGGTGAAAAGCAGATAGAACTGCTTGAATTAGTCCAAATCACAGACATTGCTCAGCAGCATTAGATGACAGTTAACTTTTAATGAGGGACGACACGCGGTAATTAAATCTTGACATACAATTATGAAGAAAATATCAGGTAACAATCTTGCTATGCAATATAAAAGAAGAAAAGACATTTTCTGAAAACTTGCCTGATGCTCTGTCATCTGAAACTATTCTTTATGAGTGCAGGGTGAAGGTCAAGGAGGTATCTCAACTCCATCAATCCTTTGGACAGTTACAAATGACCTTTCACTTTCCATAAGACATTCAATATTCTGAATTGGAGGGATACATTTTTCTGTGTTTAGAAAATGGCAAAATTGAAACCTTTCCTATTGCAGGAGGCATACTTTTGTGGACTCTCTTGGACAGCCTGTTCATTCCCAAAGCTTGTTCAAGCTATGATCTCATTTGCATTAACTACCTAATCTGGAGAAAAGCATCAATTTTATATTGTGTATCAGAAATTGTTCCACTTGCTGAATAATTTTCATTCAAGCTTTGAAAAAAAACCAACATTGGTCTATTAGAGAATGATAATACCTCTTTTAAAATACTTGAGTGAGTTTTAACTTTAGAGAAGTAGTCCATGAATTTTTCATTTACATTACAAAGCTAATAAAGGAGATAGAAACAAGATTTTATTCTTGAATTTTATTTCCTATCCGATATTCTTAGAAAAAAATGTTGGGTGACAATTAAAATACATTTAAAAAGTATCAGTTCAGAACTAAGACTCGTCTTGTTCTAATGAATTCAGATTTTTAAAATACTTACTTTCTCTGAGTTTTCCATATAAAAGGTCACAGTAATCAAGCTGTCATCAACTTTTGAAATATATAACAGTACAGTTACTGGCTAAAATTACATTTATAGGTACCTTAAGATAACACAAGACTTAAACTATACTTATGAATAAGTGCATTGTGATGAATAATTACAAAGTAATAAGTGTTAAAAATGCATGTGACACCAGTCCAAAGAATAAGGCATTTTATTTTTCACTTATTTACTTAATTGTTCCTTTCACATAGAAGGATTGGCTCTTTTGATGCGTTAGAGACTGCTCTAGGCACTGGGAAACAAGACAGTTAATCCTTGTCTTTCTGGAGATGCTCATGGAGAGACGTAGATGCATATAAGCAAATGCATAACTAATATCATTCCAAAGACTGCTAGGATCTTTGGAGAAAATAAAACAGAGAAATAGATAATATGAAATTGGAGGAGAGGAGTGCATTTTACACAGTGTGGTCAGGAAATCTTTGAATAAGGTGTATAATCTTGACTGTGAGGCTATTAGAATTGAGAAGCAAATATATGTCATTTAATGAGTAATTGATTGAGGTTTTGGTCACTGATTGCATTCTTCCCAAAGCCATTTCTCCAGCTGAACCATTCAGAATGATTTTTACATGTTCTCATTATTTATTCTAAAAAGGAAAGGTAGTTTTTGATCACTGTCTCATCTTATAGAAGATTACATTTCTTTATTTTTTGCAACACAACTGTAAAAAAATATTCTTCTTGGGATAACTTCCTAAGTTTACTATGGAAGAAGTTAATATACAGATAGAGGTTGTCATTTCCTAAATGCTGTCTTTATGTTGTTTTTTGTTTTTTGCAAATTATAGAATCAAGCCTTATTTCTGAGGGGCAGGGACCAATTTTTGTTAGCCAATAAACTGATACAGGGAACTAAAGACAACCCAAAGAGAATTGACAAAGTAAAAATAAAAATAAAAAAAGTGATTGATGGCGGTTGATATTTTAAAAGGTTAAAAATAGTTTTGAAAATAACTTTACTCTAGGATAAATTGTGATCAGTTGCACTCAGACTATAGTTGGTTTCATGTTATTTGACGCAAAGATTTATATTTATAGAAATATGGATGCAATTCTGTTACCTCTCTCATCTGACTGGAAACACTTAAAGTTTCCAGGACAAATTTTATCTAGTTAAGAAAAACAAAAAACTTTAGGATTAAAACGTAATTGTAGCAAGATTTATTTTCAATCAGAAAAAAATATTTTACCTTTTTTACTTCAGAATTCCACTTACAAAATTGATTTCCAATCTACAAATAATGGTTTTGATTTTTGCACATTGTAACTGAGATATAAAATATTCTACTGCCAAATCAGACTCGTGTGAGTCAGAGAGCTTAGTCTGCTAAAGAGTTCAAGGTTAGAAACCGCAGGTGCAAGCAAACAGAAGTGGTCTGGGATCTCTGATGCTTTTCCCCGGGTTCTATCCTGCTGCATTAGAATGTGCTCCAACCCATATTAACCTGTGAGATCATTATTTTTACATTGTTCTAAATGTTTATTTATTTTTGAGAGAGACAGGGTGTGAGTGGGGGAGGAGCAGAGAGAAAGGGAGACAGGACTCCAAATGGCCTTCAGGCTCAGCGCTGTCAACCCAGAGCCCAACGAGTGGCTCCAACTCTCGAACTGTGAACTCATGACCTGAGCCAAAGTCAGATGCTTAACCAACGGAGCCACCCGGATACCCCTAACCTGGGAGATCTTTAATAATGCCCACAGCCACATCATTTCTCAGAAAGAGTCATTTTCGTCATGAAATCTCTCCATTTTATACTTGGTCACATAGCCTATGTGACGTTCTTTAGGGACCCATTCTGGTCCCTAGATTTGGGATTTGCAGATTTCAGATTTGCTTACCATCAGCAATCCTAGCCAAGCAGGTATGTCCTGTTTTATAAACGAGGGTTCATAGATGGGGGTTCTCCTGTTAGAAATATCAAATTTTCTTTTACCAAGACATCTATCATTTGCCCATTTAGAAGGTTTGACTGTGTCGAATTCATTCTATCCTTGGGGCATTATCTTTACTGCCTTTGCAGCCAGGAAGAAAATGTAAAACAGAGCTTCTGTTTAACCTTTTATTTCCCATAAGCAAACTACTATACTTATTTCAAATTGTTCAAGTTCACATACATTGGTGGAAGAACCATGTTTAATGGGATAACGAATATTTCCACCAGCAAGCATCTATGACAAGGTGACAGACACTTTCTTTCCTTTTCTTGCTCATCAGGAGGAAACCGTAGCTTCATCTCCAAGTCATAAGGATCATTGACAATAATTGTCACAACAAAATCATTGATACAATTCATAGAAACTATGGTTTCTTACTACTCCTATATATTCAGCATGAAATTAGTGAAAGGTGGTATGAAGAAAATAATTTCACCAGTTAACATTTCTGTGTATTTGAATAGAACCAAAGAGAGAAATTGTATATTGATTAAAGATCTAGCTCTGCAGTCATACTGCCTGTGTTAAAATCTGGCTTTGCCCCCTAAACAATGTGATTTTGGAGAAGGTATTCATACTTACTTGCCTTCATTCCTTCAACTACAAAATGAGGATTATAATTATACTTTATTCATAATATGATTGTAAGACTTAAATGATATATGTAAGGCCTTTAGAAGCAGCTATTGTCAGACATAACAAAATAAAGAGTGTAAGCAGTTTTCCTAGTTGTGATTGTCCTATAAGACTTGCATTATTCAGTTTCTTTATTTTAGCAGACAATTATGGAAAGACAGTTCTACTCGGTTGACTATTCTCATATCATTTGCATGCTATTGTTTATGTTTCTTAAATTTGTTTTTTATGCGACTATTTGCTAAAGTATAGTTCTCATTAACAATAATGGGTTAATAACTCTAATGTCATTATTCGAAATGTAATACTAATGGTGAAAATACTAATATAAACATCAAACTTAAAAGAATATTGTGAGCTTAAATAAGAATAGACTCCAGTAAAACTATGGATTGTGAATTTTTGTAATTATTTTACAATAATCGTAATCGTATAGACTGTAATTATCTTCCACAAGTAGCTGAAAGATTCTGGAGGTTCAAATCACAAATACAAAATTAATATCAAAATGCTGTATTTTATCAAACTAATAATCTGTTTACCCCCAGGGTCCAGTGTGTTTTTGTCATAAAATGTTAATTAGTTTCATCTTCGCCCTCAAAGTATACTTCCTAGTACACCTTCCTAGTAATTTAATTGAGACATCTCACAATACTTCCAAAAATAATGCTTTCTTATATTCCAAAAAGGTAAAGAAGAAAATAATAGCAACATCATTCAAAGTTGCATTCCTTGGAGCAAAAAAGACTTACAGTAATCCTGAGACGTGGCAAACACGCCCAGAGTAGAAGGTGTTTTGGTTATTGGCAAAATCCCTCCGCCAAGTAACATTGTTGCACAGTGCGTAACACCAGTGGCACGGATAGCAGAAGAGAATTGCCCGTGGAGACGATGCGGTGGCATATCCCACGCAGGGGCAGGACTCCACTGATGTAAAGGTCTGAACCTCTCTTAGCAATTTGCCAAAACATATGGGAGAAAAATAATATATGAGAAAAGGATACTTTGTTCTTTTTCAACTGAAAAGTCATGGTCTAAATCATGATCTAAGAGCTAATTTTGGTAGAGGTGGAATAATTGTTAATATTCATATTTAACTTTGGAGTCATGTTGCTGACTGAGAAAGATACTTGAATCAGTTCAGTGGAGAACTGATCACTGAAAACATCTGCCCCAATGCAATCTTTAAGGTGTCCTGCACATAGAATATTTGGAAAGTACCAAGAGAGCATTTCAATGTGGTTTTGAAATTAAAAAAAAATAGTAAAACTAGTATATTAGAAATGGACTAAATTCCAGGTCCTGTTAACAAAAGAATATTTCTTAGCTTCCAGAGAGTTTCAAGATTTAACTTTTCCATTCTGAAGTATGCATTTTGTGAAAAATCCTCACACTAGGGTGTAAAATGGATAAAACCAAAACATTTCTTTATAACACCGATAGTGTCAGAAAATTTTTTCCATAGTAAGTCCAAATGCCATAGCTCGGTAATAAATACGGCATCTTAAGATGCCTGCATCTGTCCTTTAGGGTCAATATATTATGTTTTTAATGTTGACAATTACATTTTAGCATTTTATTTTCTTTTTTTACATTTTATTACATTTTAGCATTTTAAGAAGATAAGCAAATAGTTTGATCAATGACAGCTTACCTACTCCAAGAAGTTAATTATATTTTTTAACCTCTAGAGGAAAAAAATGAACATATATTTATAATATATACATATACTTGATATGCATATATACATATGTAAGTACAGCATATGCATATATTATGTGTGTAGTAATTTGTTAGTAGCAATTAAATATATATAGGCATATATATCTATGATATAGATATATGTGATATAGATATATATGTATATTTATATACAAATATGTATATATATATATTGATATTACATGTATGTATACATGTATACATCTATATATAGATATACATCTATATATAGATATATGTATAGTATATGTATATGGTGTATGTATATAGTGTATATATGTATAGTATGTGTACTATATGATACAAATTACTACATATCTAGCCCCTGCCATACACTTATATTTCAGTTTCTGTGCATCAAGAGTCCAGGCAAATCTTAGCTGGGCTAATCTACTTAAATTGTCAAAAAGCTGTAATCAACCAGCTGTGTTCCTATCTGTAGTCTTGATGGAAAGAACCTGAGTATCAGTTTATTCAGGTTGTTGATGAAATTTATTTTCTGGTAGCTACATGATTCAAGTTCTGGCTAAGTATAATATGAACCAAGATGACTGATTACACTTTTTAAAAATAATGTATACTGTTAGAACAGTTTTAGATTCACAAAAGAATTGAGAAGAAGGTACAGAGATGTCCCACATACCCTTTGCCCCCCCACATGAATATCTTCCCCCATGATCAATGTTCCCCACCAGAGTGGTACATTCCTTGTGATCGATAAACCCACATTGACACATTATAATGTCAAACAGTGTATATTAGAGTTCACTCAATGAACCATGGGCTCCATGGATTTGAACAAATGTATAATGACATGTGCATCATTATTATACAGTATTATACAGAGTATTATACAGAGTCTTTTCACTGTTCTAAAAATTCTCAGGACTCTTCCTATTCATCCTGCTGTCCTTTTGCCCCCAAATCCTGGCAATCACTATTTTTTTTATTGTCTTTATAGTTTTGCCTTTTCCAGAATATCATTTAGTTCAAATAATATTTAGCCTTTTCAAATTGACATCTTTCACTTAGTAATATGCATTTAAGTTTCCTCCATGTCTTTTTGTGGCTCATTGGTTCATTTCATTTTAGCAGTAGATAATATTCCAGAGTCTGAGATTACCACAGTTTATTTAACCATTCACCTACTGAAGGATATCTTGGTTGCTTCTAAGTTTCAGCAGTTATAAATAAAGCTGCTATATATATCTGTGTTGAGGTTTTGTATGGACATAAGTTTTCAACTAGTTTGGGTAAATAACCAGGAGAGTGACTGCTGGATCACATGGTAAAAGTATGTTCAGTTTTATAAGAAACTGTCAAACTGTCTTCCAAAGAAACTGTATCATTTTGCATTCCCACCAACAATGGATGAGAATTACAGTTACTGCACACCTCTGGCCACATTTGGTATTGTCAGTATTTCAGTTTTTGGCCATTTTATAGGGGTAGTGGTTCCGGTTATTTTAATTTGCATTTCCCTGATGACACATGGTGCGGAGAATCCTTTCATGTGATAATTTTTGATCTGTATATTTTCTTTGGTGAGGCATCTTTAAAGGTTTTGGCCCATTTTCTAATAGGATTGTTTGTTTTCTTCCTGTTGACTTTTAAGTGTTCTTTGTATGTTTTGGATAAGTCTTTTATCAAATATGTCTTTTGTAAATATTTCTCCCAATCGGTGACTTCTTTTCTCATTCTTTTGACATTGTCTTTCACAGAATAGAAGTTTTTAATTTTAATGAAGACCACCTTATCCATTATTTCTTTCATGAATTATGCATTTGGTAATTGCCATATACAGTGTTTTTTAGTATTGTATCCAAAAGACATCACCTTTCCTGAGATCATCTAGGCTTTGTTATCATCCAGGAGTTTTCTATCTTTGTATTTTGCATTAGGTCTTTGATCGACTTTAAGTTAATTTTTGTGAGGAGTTAAGTTCTGTGTCTGGATTCATGTTTTTGCATGTGGAGATTTAGTTGTTTCAGCACCGTTTGTTGAAAAGACTATCTTTACTCCATTGAATTGCCTTTGCTTCTTTATCAGAGATCAGTTTTCTCTGTTTATGGGGATCTATTCTTGGCTCTCATGGCTTTATAGTAAGTCTTGAAGTCAGATGGCGTTGGTCCTCCATTTTTGTTCCTTTTTCCCCCAATATTGTTCTGGCTATTCTGAATCTTTTTCCTCTCCATATAAACTTTACAGTCTAGTCATTGATGTCTACAGAATAACTTTCTGGGATTTTTATTGAGTTTGCACTGAAGCTATAGATCAAGCTAGGAAGAACTAACATCTCAAAAATATTTAAACTTTCTATCCAAGAACATGGAGTATCTCATTTCTTTACTTCTTTGATTTCATTCACCATAGTTTTTTGCATACAGACCTTGTACATTTCTCTTTAGATTTATACTAAGTGTTTCATCTCAGGGAGTATAATGTAAAAATTATTGTACTTTTTTAAATTATCTTTTTTAATGTTTACTTATTTTTTGAGAGAGAGACAGAGCATGAGCAGGAGAAGGGGGGTGAAAGAGAGGGAGACACAGAATCCGTAGCAGGCTCCAGACTCTAAGCTGTCAGCACAGAGCCCAATGTGGGGCTCAAACCCACTAACCATGAGATCATAAACTGAGCTGAAGTTGGATGCTTATATGACCTGCCACCCAGGTGCCCATGTGCTTTTAATTTGAAATTCCACATGCTCATTGCTTGTTTTTAGGAAAGTATTGGATTTTTTCTACTAACTTTGTGTCTCGCAACCCTTCTTTGATTGCTTATTAGGTCTAGGAAGGCATTTTTTTCTTTTTTTTTGGTCACGTTTTTCAGATTTTCTATATAAACTATCATATCATCTGCAAACAAAGACAGATCTATTTCTTCCTAGTACACATTAACCTTTAAAGCTCAGGGAAATTCTGCTATAAATACACAGAATTTATTAAATAGAAATGACCATGTCACATTAATGTCCCATAGGTGCATTTTTCATCTTATCCACATAATTAAAAATTTATTTTAAAAGTCTCTTAATTGTTTTCTCATCTTTAGTATTGCACCTTATGATTTCTTCTTCCTCACTATTAAGAAAGTATGTTTTATTTTATTTATTTTATTTTATATTCAAGATTTTTAAAAAGTAATCTCTACACCCAAGATGGGGCTTGAACTCACAAAACAGGCTCTACTGACTGAGCCAACGAGGCACCCCAAGAAAGCACTTATTTTAAAACTCAAACACATGTCCTATCTCTCTCATTCTGAAGAATGACAACAAATGTCAGCATCTTGAACAGAATGATTTCAAAAATTCTCAGCATGACATATGTGGTCCTTCATGACCTGTGTTATTCTACCTCTTCAGACTCTATTATTTTTTCTGTTTCCCATCCAGTAAGTGATGCTGTTTAGCTTTCTTCTTTCTTCCCCTTTTTTTCCTTCCTGAGCAGTCAAATACATTGCTCTGGGTATGGGATCTACTCCTCTTCTTTCATCTTTGTGCCTTTGTACGTGTTTTCCTGAATCTCTCTAAATGTTGGGATATTACAAAGCTTCTGGGCCAGAACTTCTTAAGTTATTTACATTTAGAGTGCAAATGATATACTCTCAAAGCACATTATCTTTTCAAAATATCTCAACTACCACTAATACGAAATCTCTGGGTATTCTTAGCTTATATTCAGAGTGATGTTTTCTATCCATGAAGGTCTACCTAAAATTTTATCAACTTATTCCTTATTAAATTTAAGGAGCTGTTGATGGACATTAAACTAGACTCAGTGGTAATAATAAAGCACAGTAAGCATATTTTTCACTAAGCAGAGAATATTTAAGTGTATTTACAAAATATTTACAATACATGGAAAACAATAAATTTGCATGTTGTCTAATATGTAATTATAAACCAAAGTGTTTATTTTAGTAGCATCCTTTATATATATTACATTTGATTGATGCACCATTGAAAAGAATCATGTCTTACACTCACATTACAGAAATATAAAGTAAATTCTGGGGGAAATAAAATTATTTTGCAAACAGATCTCTAGCTAAACCTAATAATTAACAAAAAAGTGCTTTCTTATTTCCTGGATATTCACCTTTGTATATGAATGCCCAAGAGAATGCCTATTGCATAGTAGGCAATACATAAATATGAATCAAATTAATAAATAAATGAATAATGAATGATTAAAGTTTTGAAAAACATAATGTCTCAAACCTCCTTTTGAGGCTTTTCTTCTCCACATCCTCAAAGGCATAAATACAGCTTTTAGTGATTTTCAGCAAATTATGTCCTGATTAAATCTTCACTGATTTAGTTTCTGTTGATTGTAGTCTCTACATTTGAATTATTGCATGCAAATAAACTTGGCCTATTTATTATGAAGAGGATTTGTATTAGAAGTTGTCAATTGAATCTTTATGAAAACTTGTGTGTATCGGTCTCCCTGTTTCAAGTTTCTTCTTGAATGAATATTAATATCAGACTTGGTTAGACTCAGAGGCACCATTAGTAAATAAGTGGGAGTTATTTTTTAAAAAGAAAATATATCACAGTATTTTTTTGTATAGATCAGACAATGTGCTAATTACTTTGCCTACATAGATTCTTTAAATTCATACAACATCCATAAGAAGAAAATCTCTCTTCACGGCTGTGAAAACTGAGGCGTGGAGTTGTTGAATAAACAATATGTGTTTATAGGTTAATGGGTAACAGACAGGCTTTGAACCCAGGGAATCTCTCTTCAGAAGCTATGCTTTAAAGTATTATGCCATATTTCCTCCTTCAGGGAAGAGACTTTATATTATTTTCCAAAGTAAATATAGATCCTAATATAGTATCTGACACAGATAAGGTTTTCCAATAATTTGTTGCAACAGGATGCTTAATCTAAGGTGAAGTCTGTTATAATAGCAAATACCAGGAATACAAACTCATTTTTCACAGTAGGAATGATGTAGAAATTCTGTGCCAAATGACTTCAGATATTCTTTATAGCACCTTACAGATGTATAAGATTCACCTAATTGAAAGAAAAAATGGAATGAGCTTATTATCATGAAACTTTTTTAGGCTAATGACACCTAGATGGATTATATGATATTCAAATTTAAATATTTGATGTGTACTTTTAAAAATATATACTGCTATTATATGGAAAAGTAATGTTGCTCTTTCACCCATTCTTTAATGGTTTTTAAAGATATTGTGTGCGTGTGTGTGTGTGGGGGGGGGGTGTGTGTGTGTCCTCCGAGGTGAGATACCGTGCTACCAAATGTTTTTTTTTTGTTTTAATTATTTTTAATTAAAAAAAAATGTAATGTTTATTTATTTTTGAGAGAGAGAAAGAGACACAGAGCATGAGTGGGGGAGGGCCAGAGAGAGAGGGAGACACAGAATCTGAAGCAGGCTCCAGGCTCTGAGCTGTCAGCACAGAGCCTGATGTGGGGCTGGAACCTGTGAACCACGAGATCATGACCTGAACTGAAGTTGGACACTTAACCGACTGAGCCACCCGGGTGTCCCTAAAAATTTTTATTGAGTAATTAACATGTACTATCATATTCGTTTTGGGCACACAATATAGTGATTCAACAGGTCTGTATGTTACTCAGTGCTCATCAGGTGAAAAGCACTCTTATCTCCTTTCTCTCACTGGCCTCTGCACCCATCTGCCCTCTGGCAACCACCGGTTTGTTCTTTGTATTTAGGTTTGTTTTTTGTTGGTGGTCTCTTTTTTTCTTTGTTTGTTTGCTAATTTTCCTTCAATTCTCAATATAAGTGAAATCATTATAGTATTTGTTTTTCTCTGGCTGACTTATTTGACTTAGCGTTCTACCCCTTAGCCTGTTGTTGCAAATGGCAAGTGTTCATTCCTTCTTATGGCTGAGCAGTATGCCGTGGTGCATATGCTGCCTCTTTGCCTCTTTATCTGTACATCTAGGGATAGGCCAGGACTTCTTGCATATCATGGCTCTTGCATAATGCTGCAATAAACATACAGTTACACATATATTTTTTGAATTAGTTTGGAAAAATTTATTTTTAATATTAAAATATTTGTCATTGCACATTTTATATAACCTATGCAACATGTGCAGGATTCAAATTCTACACATCGCCTATAAAATTCATTGTCAACCAGTGACCTCATTTAAAGAAGACAAAAAGCACTTAAAGGTAATCTAAGTAGTTTAATGCTCATTTTTACTCACTTTATTTTACAAATTCAATAGATATATCATAATAACCTTAATTTAGATACTTTTTTCTGTCTAAAAATGATACTTCTTTTCAATGAAGTTTTCATTTTTTAATATTCTGTCTACATTACCAACATTTTCCCCACAAATATGTGAAGCTCTTACATTCTCTGTTTTACCTTCTTTCCACAGGTCCATTTCAAACTCAATTATTATAATTGTAGGCTTCATTTTGAATGTTCTAATTCCCACTTAAAATATGCCTACAAAGACAATTATTATCTCTGCTCCAATTTTTTTATGGGACCTGGGATACCAATGTTTAGTCATCATAAATCTTCAAGTACAGACTTCATAAAATTTATTTTTTCAATATATAAATATTTACATATTTATAAAGTAAATCTATCCTTATTGAGGTATGCAAAGTTGTTCCAGATTTGTACATATTTTAAATATTTGCCCTGGTAATACCGCATATCTTTTTAGATCACACAATTATTTTATGTGAGGGGCTAAAGACGCTCAACCTTTAAATAAAGAAGAGGATATTAGCCTTTGTTACTGATGTTACAAATAGCAACTTGTTCATAAAAGATAATTTTGCTTATACATGTTAAACAGCTACTATACTACAATTAGTCTTGGAAGGCATTCATAAAAATGATTATTTAAAATGAAATTTAAAGTAAGCAGCTACTAGTCCCTAATACCTGGTTTCTAATGTTCTTTTTCTTGACCTACATTTTCCTCACTTTGTCCTCATCATGATATTATATATGTTTATTTTTTAAAGTTAAGAAAAAAAGTTTTATCTCTCTTAAGTAATCAGTTCCATCAGAAAGTAACCCAA
This sequence comes from Paguma larvata, assembly GCA_030068075.1. Taxonomy (NCBI): domain Eukaryota; kingdom Metazoa; phylum Chordata; class Mammalia; order Carnivora; family Viverridae; genus Paguma; species Paguma larvata. The sequence continues at coordinate 25,721,868 of CM057838.1, forward strand.
AAGGTAAAAATTACACATATCTTTATATAGAGCTATTTTTATTGGTAACGAAGGTGTTTAAAACATGTAGAAACCATAGAAACAAATAAAAAAGAATAAAGTACCAATACCTGTTATAACATGTGTGAACCGAATAAACATTATGCTGAGAGAAAGAAGTCAGTCATGAAAAAAACACATACTATATAATTCCATTTATGTGAATTGTCCAAAAAAGACGTCTACAGAGACAATATAGATTATCGATTGCCCAATGCTGATGGTGGTAATGGGGTGTCGCTGTTAATGAGCAGAAAGTTTCTCTCTAGGGTGATGGGTATGTTCTGAAATTAGAATGTGGTATAGTTGAATAATTCTATAAATATATTGAAATTCAGTGAACTGTACATTTAAAATGGATCCATTGTGACATATTAATTATATCTCAATAAAAGGCATAATAATCCTCCCACATCCCCCCAAAACCTTATAGACAAAGACACGAGTCAAAACGACTAGTACTTGACAAATATCATTTTCTCTAAGCACAGTCCTTCTCCTTGATTCATGCTTGATCATATTCTCAGCTGGAAATGGCGACATTGAAATTATAGGTGAACACCTTGAAGCTATTGAGTAAAGAGATTGAATCTCAAAGGTTTTAGGGTGAAACCCAATATTTAATACAAAATCTTAACTACCTGATGTTCTTAGAAAGCACAAAACTATTTTAAAATTATTGCACTTTTCTCATTTTTATTGATGAAAAAAGTTTTAAAGATTCCTTTGTCCTCAGCATCAATATCATAGTTGTGTTTTCTTATCTGTTGTCTGCAGAGAGCTCAGTATATAAGGGTAAATAGATATGCTGATAGTGTGTGATATTATACGAAGGTTGCATTCTACTACGTAGTTTGTGAAAATTCATATCATATTTTTCCCAGGGAGGTATGTTAGTATAAACTTACTGAAATGGTGAATAGATGGTGGAATGGACTAGTGAGTGACCAATGCAGCATCTGAAGTTGTGAAGGTAGCTAAAATAATGTTTTTGAAAGACTTTTAATTTCTCAAACCAGGTGTCCCATGAATATAGAGTACTAGATCTGACTGTACAATAATTCGATTCTAAAGTGAGAAAATTGCTCACCAAAGTGGGATGAATTATCTCTTTCCGAAATGCAAAGTTTCCAGTGCACTAATGTACTGGAAGTGATTATTTACCAAACGTCATTCTGATCCTTTGAAGTTAATCCAATTCACATGGTTAAAATGTGTATATCTAGTGACTATTTACATTGGGTAATACCATCTTTTCATGTTAGATTTATATTTAAAATATTTGTGTTAGTGGATTTTTGTAGCCGCTGTTTTACAACCGCTGAACATATGCATAGTAAAAAATGAAAAATGTTAATAATTAGGTAAGGTTTATCTCTTAATACTTTTGAAATGAAATTTTACACCAGACTTTAAAAGTTAATAATTGCTATTCTGGCAGAAATAAAAGAAAGAAAAAAAGCATAAAAATGAAAAAGATCTTCCATGGAAAATATCTGGTTACTTGTTCCTCTATAAAATTTGCTAGTTGGGAGCGTCAATTGTGTTAATGGAGAGAGCAATTTTAAGCTGTAATCAGGATTAAGCCTTCATAAGACTCTTCATTTTTCTTTTCCATTTGATGACAATTTTCTGTAATTAATATCAGTCCTTCTTTGCATACACCAATTGCCTTGATATTGCAAATAGAACATCATGCCTTAGCTTTAGGTAAAGAGTAAATTAAGAACAGATGAATTCTTAATAACAGTCTTCTCTTGCAAAATGCTCATGATTATAAAACAATATGAGTAAATAATTATTGAGGATGTGAAAATATACAGGAGAAAATTCAGTTTAAAAACGTTTGATTTTCTGAAATTCCATTAATTTAAGTTTATCTGGGTCGAGTATTTGCATGGGAACACCCAAGAATCTAAAAAATGCATTACAGTATATAAGATTAAATACATATATTCATCTGTAAATACATATATGTGTATATATATATTTTAATATTTGAAATAAGATTAAGATAGACATTCACAATCAATTGAAGTTTCATTTAAAATGAGTTATTAGCCATGAACATATAAAATCACCTCTATCTTGTACAAGTACAATGAACTACGAAGTCAACTAATAGGAAGTTTTGAGGTTTTCGTTTTGTCACAGGAAGAAACAACAATGAAACTTATATATCAAAATATTTCCAGTGGTTTTGTCCTATTAGAAAAACTTTTTAAAGGCATATTCACTCATATTCATTTCTTCTTCTCTTACTTATTACCAGTTTCTATTTCCGTATAATACACATATATTTCTGTACTGTTTAAAATAAATATTTTCTGTGTGTTTAAAATAAATATTTTTAAAATAAAACTTTTGGGATCATTCATATTTTGAGAATTTACTTTGACAATTTTTACGGGCACAGAAGAATAGAATTATGTTTTAAATTAAACAATTCTTTTTATCTCAAATTAAATAATTAATGATTCTAATACCCTTGGATAGATCTAAATGGTTTTTCATACAGGAAACATAAATCTAGCCTTTAGTGAATAAATGGAATTAAAGTTATTAACAAATTAACTCTAACTAAAATACAACAAAATAATACAAACAGGAGGATGAAGTGATATAAATATGAAAATTATCATGTAATTCTAATTAACAGCCAGAGTAGGAATATCCTGTCTCTCAATTTTCTTTAGGCAAAAAGGGGATAGTAACCTTGATCACTGACCCAGTCAACTAAAAAAAGTTATAAATTTGGCTAATAACCTTGCAATTCAAACAAGTACTTCTTGGAACCAGAGAAGAGAGTAATAAATTTCATAGTGGGAGTGATAGTCTTTTAGAAAATTCAACTTTTCCTGTTATATGTTAATATGATATAAAAATATTTCTTTTAGAGAAGAAAAAAGAGTCACTTTTAGAAAATGAAGACTTCATCTAAAAACAAAATCTTCCCTCCTTATACACAGTAACTTCACTGATTTTACACTTAAAATTTAATGATTCCTAAAACATTGCTTATTATTTTTATTTTCATTAAATATGATCACCAAAAGATCAAAGGCGTGACTGGGTTATTTCACCAAGTTCCCAAATAAATGTTATTTTGTATAGTAACAAATCTTTAGAAAGTGAACCTTCATATAAGTGCAACTAATCTTTTATTAACTGAAGTTATACAATCCTTTTGGAAATGACACTGATGATTCATTAGTCAAAAATCTTTCTTTCTTTCTTTTTTTCTTTTTTAATTTGTTTATGCTGTCATCTGGTCTTGAGCGAAACTTGCAAGGACCATACTTAAAAATTTTGTTTTGCCAACATTTTAAAAACTCTGCCAGGTTTTTGTTTAAAGTATAAAGTGAGTGTAAGTTTTTGTTTTTAGAATTCCCGAGGGACTACAAAAGGAAAAAAAATTCTAAACCTTTTAGGCTTATAAAAAGTTGAAAGTTAGGCAGGACTTCTATTTAGAGCAGACTCAGTTGAACAGTTTCAGGTTACTGCGTGAGCTTAGTAGAATAACAAAATATTGCTACTGCAGAAATAAGTTACTCTGTCTCTTGGGACCACCAGGAGAATCTACTTACGTTTGAAAGAATATCAAAGAAACAAAATCCAGAGTTGAAGCACAAACTGAACAAAAAAATAAATTGCTTCATGAAAAAGAAATAAATAAGTGAGAGGAAATAATTGAACTACTGTGTTTTTATAATAAATACATACATGAAATAAAATATTTGTATAAAGTTCACAAAATGTTTTTGTTGTTTTCAGTTCAAATAAAGCCTTTTTTAAGCAGAGAAACACATAGTATGGAATAAGCTAAATACTGAAGTTGAATTCCAACACCTTTAAAAAAAAATTAGATGGTATTTAGGAAGCTTTTAAAAGCATCAAGTGGACTCATTATTAGACGCAAAGCTTTGTTGAATAAATGTTAAATCTGCTGTATAAATCAAGTTTGAGTAAATGCTCGCACATTCAGTTATACATTACCCTTTAAAAATAATTTCAAAGCACAACATTTAAATTTTAAGGCTTTACATTTAGAGTTCTGAAGTAGAACGAAAGATCATAAAGGTCACATGTCCAACTTTTTAATTTCTCAGTTTTTTAAAAGTCAAAGTGCATTTCCAGTGATCAGGAACTTTATTACTGAGTAAATGCTGTTTCTGGTTTGTGTACTGATACACTCATGTTTCATGAAAGAAATACTTACATTTCTATGTTTATGTACCTATGGAGGAAGATTTCGGAGTCAAGGGCAAACATTTCAAAGGAAATTGGAGCTAATAAAGGTATTCGAGTTATCATTCACCTGCAGGCATGGATATTTTGTCTTACATTATGACTTCTCTTCTGAGATAGCATTTTAACATTTGCATTGTTTTGTAATCATGTTTCCAATAATCATTTTAGTGATTATCTCCAAGTTTGATTAGTTTAAATATCAGTAAATCGTCCTTTTATATGATAGATTTTCCATTCATTAGTTCTTTTTTTTTTTTTTTTTTTGCTATGCCAGTTGAGCAAGTGTATTATTTGCTAGGACTGCCTTCACAAAGTACCACAGACTGGGTGTCTCACACAACAGAAATGTGTTGTCTTAAGATCTGGAGGTTAGGAGTTTGTGATCAAGGTGCTGGCAAGGTTGGTTCCTTCTGAGATCTGTAAAAGATGTGTTCTGTCTCTCTCCCAACTTCCGGGTATCTGCTGGCACTCTGGCATTCTTTGGTTTCTGATGTATCGCTTCAAATGCTGCCCCTATCCTCACATGGTATTCTCCCTATGTGTGTTTTTGTGTCCAAAGTTCCCTCTTTCATAAGGACACCAGTCATGTAAGATTAGGAGTCTGCACTACTCTAGTGTGATCTTGTCTTAACTAACTACATCTGTGATGATCTCATTTCCAAATAAGGTTACATTCTCAGGTCCTGGGGGTTAGGACTTCAACATATAAATTTTGAGGTGATGCAATTCATATTCACATACGATAAGTATATTAAAAGAAACCATTGGTAGAGTAGTATGGGTAATATGTTTTCTAGTCCTTTCCCAGATGAGAATGATTTTTAGTTCTTTCATATACACACACGTTTTTTTCTTCCATATATTTGAGGACTTTTTTTTTTATCATAGATATTACTTTTTAAATGTTATCTGCCAAACAATAAACAAATTTAATCTCCAAGATCTGATGGCGTTAGTTAGGATGTTGATTTTGCTATTGAAACAGATAGCCATAGTTCACAAAAGCTTAAACATAGTTTACAAGAGTTATAAAAGTTTTCTGTTATTTTATTATATTATATTATATTTTATTTTACTTTATTTTATTTTATTTTACTTATTTTATTCATGTAGAAGTTCCTCTGTTATTAAGGGTTTTCTTCATGAAATCATGGGGGGCCCAGACTTAATCTACCTTTTCTCTGATCACCTTCAAATCTAGCTTCCATCTCCTGGTCTGAGATGCTTATTCTAGTTTTTGCCATTTTATCCCCATTCCAGTTACAGAAAGAAGAAATAGAAAGACATGGTTATTCATGTTAAGAGCACTAACTGTAAATTGGACATACAACTTCTGCTCATAGGCTATAGAACAGAAGTTAGACACATAACCACACTTAGCTGCAGGTAATCTTGAGGAATATAGTCTCTCTTTGAGGAGCCATGTGCTCAACTAAAATTTTTTTCTATTAATATAGATGAAAAAGCATAGATTTTAGGGGCAAATACTAGGCTCTGCTACAGTCTATACTTGTCTTAGATATCTATTTGTGACTTTTTTCTCATGCACTGAAAATACTTGTCTCTCCCACAGAGAGTCAACCTCAATATCCTATCCAGGTACTGTATTCTACTTAAAATCCAGAATCTCTGGAAAATATCCAGTTCAACCTGTTAGGTGCGAATTTGGTTTGTCATGGGCTGGCAACACCTAAACTAAAAGAAAAATTATCTTTCTCCCTCTTACCCTCCCCCATCACCTCCAACATGCAAACCCAATATGTAATACAACAAGGACATATCAACAAGAAAACTTTCAGAGCTGTAGCAAAACGATGCCTATTAGACCTCAGCTGTTCCATGCCATCCCTGGAGGCTGCCCTGGTGCAAAGTGCAGTTTCTCTGTTGGGGAGGTGGTGGGTTTGTGACAAAGTGCAATGGCGTCCATCTTAATGAAGTTTATGTACATCTTGTCTTTGATGTCTATCATCTGCCAGATCTTGGGGAATTCATGGAAAGTGACTCCCTCATTAGAGTCCATCTGCCTCATGCAGATGCTAGCCAGCTCCATCATGCCCCATCTGCAATGGAGTGAGCAGAATCCTTCTCCTTGTGGCAATTTCTCAAGACCTCTTTTTCCACATTTTCATATTCTTCCTGGGTGATGTGGACTTTTCTGACCGAGTTATACATGTGGAACAGAAACCTCAGCTTTTCCTTCTGGCACAGCTGCACCTGCTCCTCCTCCATGGTGGTGTCGATGGGTCAGAAGTAGGGCATGATGGGTCAAGAAGTGCTCAATGCTGGTCTTGGCCAAGGTTCCTGCTTTCAAAGAAGACATGGTGGATTTTGGATCACATCTGATTGAGCTCCAGGGCAGGGACTTTGTTGAAGTCCTGCTTACCAATTGTGGGCTAGTCTCCACTTAGATGCTTAAACTTTCACTTAAGCAGCTATATCTGGTCTAATTAAAAGCCTGTATTACCCACAAGCTCACTCACTTCCTCAGACTCCCCCCCTTGGGGAGGAGCATGAGGAATGCATCCCTTTTATGGCATGGGATGGTATTGGCTCTGTGGCAACTGGTCAGATCTTGGGTCCAACATGGTTGAGACACCAGGGCCAGATCTGGATTGCAAGTAAAGAAGTTTAGGCAAGAAGAATAAAACATTATCCAACTCATAAAAGAAAAAGTAAAACTGTCACTATTTCCTCAAATAGTGTCTAACATGACATTACATATATGACATATATTACATATATGACATATATTACATATATGACACCCTAAAGATTCCGCCATAAAACTAATGAAACTATTAGAAATAATAAACAAATTCAGTGAAGTTGTAGGATGAAAAATCAATATAAAAATATGTTATGCTTCTATATGCTAAAATGGATTATCAGAAAGAGGAATTAAAAAACAATTATGTTTACAATTATATTGAAAAGTATAAAAGACCTAGGAATAAACTTAACCAAAGGAGGCAAAAAAACTGTACATGGAAAACTCTGAGACATTGATGGAAGACATTGAAGAAGACAAAAATCAATGAAAAGATATTCTATGCTCATGGATTAGAGGAATTAATGTTATTAAAATGTCTGTACTACTCAAAGTGATCTACAGATTCATTGCAACCTGTCTCAAAATTCCAAGGTCATTTCTTTCATAGAAGTAGAACAAGCAATCCTAAAAATTGTATGGAACCACAAAAGACCACAAAAAGCCATAGTAATCTTGAGCAACTGAAGGCATCACATCAAACTATACCGAGAGGCTATAGTGATCAAAACAGTATGGGGTTGGAATAAAAACAGACAAGAGATCAATGGAAAAGAACAGAAAAGCCAAGAGATAAACCCATGCATGTGTGGTCAATTAATTTACAACAAAGAAGCCAAGAACATATAATGGTGAAAGGAAAGTCTCTTCAACAAATGGTGTTGGGAAAACTCAACAGCCATATGCAAAACAAGAAAATGGGATTACTTTCTTATACTATGGACAAAAATTACCTATAAATGGATTAAAGACTTGAACAAATACCTAAGGCCATAAAACTTATACAAGAAAACATAGATGGTAAGCTCCTTGAAATCAGTCTTAGCAATGATTTTTTGGATTTGATACCAAAAGAAAAGAAAAGCAAAAATAAACAAGTGGGAGTGTACTGAACTGAAAGGATTCTGCATGGCAAAGGAAATCAACAAAATAAAAAGCAACCTAATGGATTGGAGGAAATATTTACAAGCCATCTATCCGATAAGAGATTAATATTCAAAAAATATAAAGACCCCATTCAACTCAAGAGCAAAAAAGAGAAAAACCCCAAACAATCTGATTAAAAAATGGGCAGAACATCTGAATAGACATTTTTCCAAAGAAGACATACAGACAGCTATACAGGAAAAGGTACTCAACCTCACTGATCATCAGGGAAATGTAAATCAAAAGCACAATGAAATACTGTCTTACACTTGTTAGGATGTCCATTATCCAGAGGACAAGAAATAACAAGTGTTAGTGAGAATGTAGAGAAAAGGGAACACTTGTGTGCTATTGGTAAGAATGTAAACTGGCGCAGTCACTATAGGAAACAGAATGCATGTTCCTCAAAAAATTAAAAAAATAGAACTATCATATAAGCCAGAAATTCTGCCTCTTGTTTTTTATCCAAAGGAAATGAAAACACTAACTTAAAAGATATATGCACCCCATGTTCATTTCAGCATTATTTACAATAGTCAAGATTTGGAATTTGGAATTATATATATATAATTCACCCATAATAAAGAAGGAAATCTTGTCATTTGGGACCACACAGATGAAATTTGAGGGCATTATACCAAGTGAAATAACCGAGACAGAGAAAGACAAATACCACATGATCTCACATATATGTGTAATCTGAAAAAAAAATTAGAAAAAATTGTAGATATAGAGAACAGATTGGTGGTTGCCAGAGGCAGAGGGTGGGAGGTGGGTAAAATGAGAGAAGGGAGTCAAAAAGTACAACTTTTAAGTTATAAAATCAGAATGGCCTGTGGATGTTACATATAGCATGGTGATTTAGTTAATAATACCATACCGTATATTTGAAAGTTACTAAGAGAAATAGAAATCAAAAGCACATAGTTCTCATCATAAGAAAAAAGTGTATAAATTTGTGTGATGATGAATTTCAACAAGACTTATTGTGGTAATTATTTCACAATACATACAAATACCAAATCATTGTGTTGTACATCTAAAACTAGTATGTAATATGTCAAGTATATCTCAATAAAAATATTTAATATTGTGAAATGGGCAATAAACAAATCCTGAAAACTTTAGTAGCTAATCATCGCATAAGTATTTTTCCCTCATAGAAAGTCAGATACAGGTGTTCCTGACCTAGGGCTTTCCTCCAGAGACAGAGACTTGTAGATCCAGGTTCATTTCATCTTCTGGGGCTGCCATCTTCAACACATGGCTTTCAAGGTCGCTCTGGAACAGTAACAAAAACCCAAAAAGCTTTGTAGTCAGAATGCTGAAGAATGGGAACATGTAAGTCTCCTTTTAAGATTGTGTTGTCAATATTTCTGCAAAATGTTTCAGAAATCAGAGACAAATTATGTGAAAGCAGAAATCCAGATATATGATAATTGTTCGGTATAGGTAAATTCAGCATTTTTCCTCAGAATATTCACCTGGGTGATGGGACATAGGGAACCAGTCTCAAGGCTGACCACATTTTAGGTTGACCACATTCAGTTGGCAGTTGTCCCCTGATAAACTAATCAGGATCCCAAATTTATATGACATGATATAGATAATATACTTTATGAAGGTGAAGAGATAAGTAGCTTATAATCACAAATATTGATCACAAAGTTTTTTGATAATATTGTATAAGTGATAATATATTTTAAGTAAATATAAGAAATAGAAGCAGGTTATCAATGGAGTAGAAAAGAATTCCTGTGTTGAAACTTTGAAATAATTCACCCCTAAAAGGAAGATCTAAAAAACACTATATTGGAATTAGACTTCTATAATTTTTTTTTATAGATACTGTTCTCCCTTATGAATGGAGACCTCTATGGCTTTTTGTTTATAAATCATTTTGTTTCTACCATCCTTTTAATTTTTTTTTTAATATTTATTTTGAGAGAGACAGAGACAGACTGCAAGTGGGGGAGGAGCAGAGGGAGACAGAATCCGAAGCAGGCTCCAGGCTCTGAGCTGTCAGCACAGAGCCTGACGCAGGGCTCAAACTCATGAATCAGGAGATCATGACCTGAGCCGAAGTCAGATGCTTAACTGGCTGAGCCACCCAGGTGCCCCCATCCCTTTAATATTTTATGGCAGCATGGTTAGGCCTCACCTCCTGAGAGAAGCAACACAGTATAAAACCTAATAGCAAAGACTCTCTACCTGAATGGTCTCTTTCACATCTAGGCTCTATCATGTCCTATTTTTGCAAACATAGACACATTAGTCTCTCCACCAATGGAAATGGAGTAGCTGTCCTTCCCCAACCAGTCCATTATCGATCCTTCTCAGACCAGCTGATCAGTACTGAACTGCTCTTAGAAGGGTGAGCTGGAGATTAGGAAGTGTTTCTTTTCTGTGTGTGCATGAAAGAATGGGCAGTCTTTGTTTTTTTTATTTTTGTTTTTGTTTGTTTTTTTAAAGAAATACGGGACAGATGGAAGAAAAGCTTCCTTCATTTCTTTAACATTTATTTAGTTTTGAGATACATAGAGAGACAGAGTATGAGCAAGGAGGGGCAGAGAGAGGAGACACAGAATCAGAAGCAGGCTCCAGGTTCTGAGCTGTTAGCACAGAGCCCGACTTGGGGCTCGAACCCACCAACCACAAAATCATGCCCTGAGCCAAAGTCAGATGCTTAACCAACTCAGCCACCCAGGTGCCCCAAGAATAGGTAATCTTATAAAAGCTTCGAGCAAATCCACAACAATCATAGTGCAGAGGCTGACTTTAAGGGACACAGGTTTGCGAAATTACAAGAAGGAATTCCTTGTATTCCCAATTACAAGGGGAAAATTACAAGAAGAAATTTCTCACGTTCCCAAGACTTTTAGGACTAATAGAAGTGGTGGGGACCCTCTGCCAACTTCCTGAGGTCTGCCTGAAGATGGCCGCCTAGCTCTGGTTGGGGACAAGGGCTGAAATGGTGACCACCAGCCATCTCCAGGAGTTGGGGCCCCAAACCAGGCAACCACGGCTACAGGGGCTGCTTAGTGCTCCTTGAGACAGGCCACTGTTTGACCTGGTCTGTCAGTGCCGTGTTTGTGCAAGAAATGGAGACGTGAGGCCTTTGTGCCAGGGCCCTCCCCTAAAGTCTCTTCTTGTTCCTTTGGGGCTGCACCTAAAAAAACAAAACAAAACAAAACCCCTAAGAAGAAAATTACTCAAGTTTCACAAATTATTACTCACACTTTAAAAACTTACATTTGTTTCCCTTTGAATTACAGGCCTTCACATACGAGGGTTAATTTTATTTACTTAGCTCTTAAAAATATTCAACTATCTGTTTAACTCCTAATCTTTATGTGTCAGGTGCCATATTTTGCCATCTAAGACCATCTCTTGACAAAAATAGCTTTAATTTATTCACTCACTTATTAATTTTAGAATTCCGTATTTTCACGTAATCTTGATATGTTCATCATTTTCTATATATTTTTAAATATTTAAGACCCTGGTGTTGGGGAGTTAGTTTTTTTGTTGTTGTTGTTTTTGTTTGGGTTTTTCTTTTGTACATTTTCTCTAATAGAAAAAAAATACGTTGATAGAAAACTTCTTATATTTACTTATGAATTTTTATTGATCTTTTGTATTTTTTATATAATAGGTGATATTTATGGAGGGATTGCTATCTGTTGGAAATGTTTTCAGCGCTTGAATGAGTTGCTTTATTTTCATGACAATTAAGAAAATTAAAAAAAAATTTTTATGTTTTTTATTTATTTTTGAGAGCAGGAGAGACAACGCATGAGTGGGGGAGGGGCAGAGAGAGAGAGGACACACAGAATCTGAAGCAGGCTGCAGGCTCTGAGCTGTCAGCACAGAGCCCGACACGGGGCTCGAACTCACAGACTGAGATCATGACCTGAGCCGAAGTCGGCCCCTTAACTGACTGAGCCACCCAGGCGCCCAAGAAAAATTTTAAATGTTTATTTATTTTTGAAAGAGAGAGAGAGAACAAATGGGGGAGGGACACAGAGAGAGACACACACACACACACACACACACACACACGAAATCTGAAGGAGGCTCTAGGCTCTGAGCTGTCAGCACAGAGCCTGACACGGGGCTCAAAATCACAAACCATGAGATCACGGCCTGAGCCGAAGTCAGACACTTAAGCGACTGAATCACCTGAACGCCCCTCACAACAGTTTTCTCAGGTGAAATATCATTACCTTTTTTTGCTTGGGAGGTCCCGGGTCACACAGTTATGAATTATACTACTTCAGATATTTAAGCCATGAAGCATCTATGCTTACTATAAGCCTGCCCCCATAGAGGCAAGGGAAGGCAAGGGAAGGCAAGGGAAGGCAAGAAAAACAGATAAATATTCCCTATCCCATAGTACGGAAGAAAGTGGTAGAGCGGTAGAATTGTGATACTGTAGTACTTTAGAGTTTAATTTTCTAATGGAACTCTAAGTTCCTCAAAACAGTTGTCCAGCTGCATAAAACTGCACTTGAACTTTTCTCAGAGAAGCGCCTGTGAATGCTCTGTGTAAATGGTGGTTTGTGGCTGCCCCTGAGCCTTCTTATGGGTCGGACATTCAACAACCTCTGGAAAAATCAGGAGACACTGGGAATCCTTTGATAGGTGCTGCTGCTGAGAGAACCATTGCTGCAAGGGGTCACTGCCCCCGACCCCCGCCCTAGCGGCTGCTGCAGAGAGCCTCAGGGAGTCAATGACAGCAAGGCTAAGGCCAAAAGTAAGCCTGCCATGTATGTAAGTGGCAGTTCCTGTGGTGCTGATGGTGATTCCCTTAGTTTTCTGTGTTTTCAAACTTTTGGGAAGGGATCTTGGTGTTAGATGCTGAGATTTTAGTTTTAATAAATTTTGTTTTTCGCTGTGTTCTCATTTCAGTGGCTTTCTCCATGACGCTGTATGTAGGGGTGGGGACATTCTGGATGAACAGAAAAATGAAGGTTGGCAAATCATCAAATTGGGAAGCTTGTTTTCTTTTTTTAATCTGTGTTGCTCAAAAGTGAGACCAGGCCTACTACTAATTTCTTTTCTTTCTAAGTCGATTTGTAGTATTGATCCTCACAATGTTGCAATGCATCAGTGACGGTTTATGAAAAGATGATGGAATTTCTCTTCCAGAATATTCATGTCCTTTTATTTACTCAGTACACATGACATTCCCCATGTATTACTTTATCAGATGAAACTTTGATCTACTTCATAATGACCAGCCTTCTCTCCCATGGAATCTTGATCAGGGATCTTGGGAAGAAGATTGAATCTCTCACTGCATATGAATTGGGAATTGGTCACAGTCATTTGAATCTTTAAAAAGTGTAAAATAAATAGGGGTTGGATTAACATTCCTTTTTTTAATTTTTTAAATGTTTATTTTTGAGAGAGAGACAGAACACAAATGTGGGAGGGGCAGGGAAAGAGGGAGATGCAGAATCTGAAGCAGGTTCTACGTTCTGCTTCAGAGCAGTCAGCACAGAGCCCAACTAGGGACTTGAACTCATGAAGCACTTGCAAGATCATGACCTGAGCAGAAGTCGGATACTCAACCGACTGAGCCATCCTGGTGCCCCTAGATTTACACTTTTTTATTCATTTGTTTATAAATCATACATTTATTGAACACTTACCTTGTATTGAGGCATTTTGTTAGATGATGAAGAGATGAAGAAATATTTGTATTCTCAAAGAACTTGTAGTTTATTAGGAAAAACATGATTAGAAAGTTTAAGAATAAAGAAATCAACATTAAAACATAAAAATTGTACTGTTCTAGATGGATACCTAAATGAGAGAACACTTAGTTCTGCCCCAGAGAAGGGTTAAAAAAGTAGTACAGAGAAGATATAATACAGTATATAATTTAAAATGTCAACTTAAAAGTTAGTTTAATTATGTGGGTTTATACTCTCGAATATGAAAAACATAAATAAAATAGGTCTATAAACCAAAGATAATATCTCAAATCAAAGAGAATAAAAACAGTTTCAAAAATGCTATTGTGACAACATCTGAATCATGGTACTAAGTTTAATTAAATATGTGCTTAATTTTAAGGGCCAATTGGTGCAAGTTTACAAGTTAACATTTTAGACATTATAGAAAGATGATTCATAGTAAGGAAAATGGGGAAAAACTTCATTGATGTTATTCCATAGGTCTTTGGTCTTTTATCAGTTTTATTAACCTATTAGCATTTAGTCTTATTTTCTTCTTTAAAGTTAATATTTTTTTATTCTTTTGGTTGTTTTAACATTTTCTATTTGATTTATTTATAGAATTTTTTTCAAATTTTTATTTAAATTCCAGTTAGTTTACATATAATATAATATTGGTTTTAGGAGTAGAATTTAGTGATTCATCATTTGCATGTAACACCCAGTGCTTATCACAAGTGCCTTTCTTAATAATCATTACTTATTTAGCCCATCCCCTGACTGTCTCCCCTCCAGGACCCCTCAGTTTGTTCTCTATAGTTAAGAGTCGAGTCTGGTTTATGGTTTGCCTTTTTTTTTTTTTTTTTGCCTCCTATGTCTATCTCTTTTGTTTCTTATTTTCCACATATGAGTGAAATCATATGGTATCTGTCTTTCTCTGACTGACATTTCGCTTAGCATAATACACTCTAGCTCCATCCATGTCATTACAAATGGCAAAATTTCATTCATTTTGGTGGCTGAGTAATATACCATATATATCATATACACATGTATGCATATACATATACATATATACCACAACTTCTTTATCCATTCATTAGTTGATGGACATTTGTGCTCTTTCTATAATTTGGTTATTGTTGATAATGCTTCTATAAACATCAGGGTGCATGTATTCCTTCAAATCAGTTTTTTTGTAGTCTTTGGGCCAATACTTAGTAGTGCAATTGCTGGATTGTAGGGTACTTCTCTTTTTAACTGTTTGAGGAACCACCGTACTCTTTTCCAGAGTAGCTAAACCAGTTTGCGTTCCCACCAACAGTGTAAAAAGGTTCCCCTTTCTCTACATTCTGGCCAACATCTGTTGTCTCCTGAGTTGTTAATGTTAGCCATTCTGAGTGAAAGGTGTGAGGTGGTATCTCATCGTGGTTTTGATTTGTATTTCCCTGAGGATGAGTGATGTTAAGCATCTTATCATGTATCTGTTGACCACCTGGATGTCTTCTTTGGAAGTGTCTATTCATGTCTTCTGCCCAGAAATTAACTGGATTATTTGTTTTTTGGGTGTTGAATTCGAGAAGTTCTTTATAGATTTTGGATACTAACCCTTTATCTGATATATCATTTGCAAATATCTTCTCTCATTCTGTAGACTGCCTTTTAGTTTTGTCGATTCATTCCTTCACTGTGCAGAAGTTACCTTGATGGAATCAAGAATTTTTGCTTTTGTTTCCCTTGCCTTTGTTTTCCTTTTCATATCTTACTAGAGATGAGTCTACTAAGAAGTTGATACGACTGAGGTCAAAGCAGTTGCTGCCTGTGTTCTTCTCTAGGATTTTGATGACTTCCTGTCTCATATTTAGGTCTTTCATTCAGTTTGAATTTATTTTTGTGTATGGTCTAAGAAAGGAATTTTGAGTATTTTAAAGTTATATTTATTTTTCCTGTTTTAATATTATAGAGGTTCTTGACCCTGTAGGTTGACATCATTTCCAGTGTTGCAAATTTTTAGACATTATTTATTTCCATAAATTGTTTTTTTGTATCTTTTTTCATTCTAAGATTCCAAATACATTGTGTTAGACATTTTCATGCATCTCTAACTTATATTTTCACCTATTTTCCATCATTTTGCCCAGCTGTTCTTATGTCCATTATTTTCTAGTCCACTAATATTTTCTTCAACTGTGTCTAATAAGTTTTAAAGCCATCTATGGAATTGACTGTGATGCTCCTTTCAGCTTCTAAAATTCTGTCAAAATCACTTTGTTCACTGATAAAATAGATCTTGTTCTATTTATGTAAGTTTTACTTCAGTAAAAATTTTATTAAAACTTAAGCCCTATTGGGATGCCTGAGTGACTCAGTCAGTTAAGTGTCTGACTTCAGCTCAGGTCGTGATCTCGTAGTTCATGGTTTCAAACCCTGTATTGGGCTCTGTGCTGACAGCTCAGAGCCTGGAGCCTGCTTCAGATTCTGTGTTTCCCTCTCTCTCTGCCCCACTCCTGCTTGTGCTCTGTTTCTCTCTCTCTCAAAAATAAACATTAAATATATATATATATATATACATACATATAAACTTAATCCCTATCATGATCCCTCATTTCCTTATGAAAAAAATTTATTCATCACTGAAATAAATAACAGTATAAGGCTTCGAAATTATATTTTTATAGGTAATTTTGTGGATTGTGTTGTAATAATATAGACAATATTTGTTAACATTGCTAGCATTTGTTTGCATTTCTAAACTTTCCAGGGTCATTATTACAATAGTCAGACATTTTATTTTTAACCTCCAAAGTTACATTGGACATTGTTGAATAAATTTTAAAGTCCTTTGTATTCTGTTTTATATGTTTTGTACCTGATATGTAAAATATTCTTACTAAATTTTATGTTATCTGATAGTATAATATTGGAAATTACTACTTTGTGTATTAAATTTGAAAGTCTAATAACATACGCAAGCAATATTTAATATTTTTAAAATCTTAACTTGAATGGATATGTCTCATTTACTTTTAGAATCTCTTTCTTTATATTTGTGCGCATACGTATACATGTGCATATATGCAGACACATACCTATATAATGAAGATGTATAATGTTAATAGCTAATGGGATCCCCAAAACAACTTTTTTCTTTCTGTTCTCTTAGTAAGGAAATTTTGCTATCATGTGACTTAGGCACTATTGTTATGATCCAACCTAACATGTTTCTACCATTTAATCCCATGTATTTATTTCAACAAATTTTCAATTCAAATAGTATGCTTGAAAAGCTAAAGTGTAAAGAAAGTAAAATTTAGCAAGAATTAATTTAAGATGTATTATTTTACATTCCAATTCTCATTTCAATTCTATATAGTGACAGTAAGATAAACTTTAATTAAATTTGAAATTGTATTCTCCTTCATTTACCATATCTGTGTAACAGTTGCACTTATTAGTCTGACACATTTACTCTATAACACCCAGAAATTCAGGAATTCCCTCTGAAAGGAGATTCAGAATGGAACATGTTGGTTAATTTAAAAAAATTTTTTCTGAAAAATAATTTTTTGTGCCTCACCATTTCTTAAATGCTATAGAAAAATAACTCACTTCTCTTCCTACCACAAAGAGATTACAATACGATTATGGAAATAAGACCGAGAGTGACAATAAAGTCAAAAAACTAATCCCAATAGGATTAGAATCTAATCAGTTTCATTGTGTTGTAATTGTACTTCTATATTGGAAGAGCAAAATAGTAACACCAAGTCATTTAAGTATTAAATATGTCTGTGAAGAAGTTGTGAGATTTAAACTTAGAGCTTGTATTTTGAAAGATAGTGAGGAATTTATAAACTCTAAGTATGTAGAAATCATATAAATTGCAAAGATAAAACTTGGAGGGAACAGAAAGTGAAAGATAAAATAGTCTAGTTTTCTTATAGGTTAAAATAAGTAATCACTTTATGATCAAGTAGCAAAGTAATAAAAGTATCAATATGAGAATGACTAAAGATATGAAAGGTAGACACTAAATAAAATAATATAATTGAAATCATCTACTAGACATTTCAAGCATTTACTAATATCTTGCTCACTTCTTGGTGCTTACAAGGAATGCTCTCTCCTTTCTAAGACTAAGATTATGGTCAAAGGGCTGTCAACAGAAATGACTGCTGTCATTTCCAGGTGACATATTGAATTCCCAATGCAGGCTCTTAAAAGACTCCCATTTCCGTAGAGTGGACCTGAGGCATTGTGTTGAGAGGTGGGTGCCACAGGATTGAAGTAGCCTGGGATTCTGAGCTGCCACATAGAGAAGGGTTGCTGGAGAAATGCCCAGACTGTAGGGCACTTTGAACAAGAAATAAACCTCGCTGTGATAAGTCACTGCCATGTTGTATTCTTTTATATGGCAGTATAACCTAGTCTTTTCTGATTGACACAAAATAAGTGGTGGTTGGGGCATAAGTAGAAAAGGAAATCTATTGAGTCGGTCTGAAGATTTAGATAACTAAATATACTGCCAGAAGTAATAGTCATAAAGAAAACTGCTAGTAAATGTATTAACATCCCAAATTATCAGGAAAAAAAGACAAACTTCCATAAAAGAAAATAAATAATGCTTATATTGTGAAAGATTAAAAGGAAGCAGTGGGAAATTATAAATGACATAATTAACCAAGCATATATATCATTTAAATAAATGTAAATGGGTTTACTCAACCATTTAAAATAAGAGTCTCTATTAATAGCAAGAACAAAACATAATAATATATTATACAAAATACACACATTATAAAATAACCCAGAAAAGCCAATATATAGAAAAGATAGAGTTATTACAGGAATATGCAAATGAACAAAAACCAAAAGTTAGGGTTAGTAATTTTAAGTCAGAAAAACTTAAATTTAGGGCAAAAATAATTAAACAAAAAGAGTAACAACATAATTTATAATGAAGATCAAAGAGAATATTTATTCACTAAATAATATAGTCATAGAACTAAATCATCAAGAAACCCAAGGAGAAAAAGATAGAAACACATTTGTAACAGAAAAACTTAATTTTTTTCTCTTATATTATTTTAGTTAATGAAACAAAAATAAACATGTAAACAATCTAAATAATATTATCAATATGTAGTACAATTTTTAAGTTTTTGTACACTGATAATAAAAAGTATTATTTAAAAAAAATGTGAAAATTTGGCCATGCATAACATTACAAAACACTTAAATCGGCTTGGAAAAGGCAAACTAATGAGGCCTACTCCCTTTGATTCAATTTAAGAAACATGAATTATGTAGGAAAATTTGAAAAGTAGTAATGTGCAAACCAAAAAACTGTGTGTATATATATATACTTACATCTACATATATATGTATTTTAAATATCATCAAATTAACCCATTTCAAGTATACAGTTCAATGCTTTTTTAGTAATAACCACTATAAATGAGTTTTAGAACATTTTTATATCTCCCAAAAAAGATTCTTTATGCCCATTTATAATCCATCCTCAATCCCATCCTATTTCTATCTCCATGCTCAGGTATCCTTGAATCTACTTTTTGTCTCTATAAAATTATCTTTGTTGGATATTTTATATAAATGGGACCATACAACGTACAACCTCTTTTGTCTAGTTTCTTATGCTTACAATGTTTTCTGAAGTAAATCCATGTAGTATGACTATAGTTGCTTCCTTTTTATTGCTTAGTGGTATTCTATTATATAGATATGCCACATTGTATCTATTTATTTATCAATTGATAGACATTTAAGTTGTTTTCACTTTCTGAATGTTATGAATAATGGGTGCTGTGAATATTCGTGAGCAAGTCTTTGTGTGGACTTAGGCTTTCATATATCTTAGGAATGCTGAGTTTTACAATAATTTATGTTTAACTTTTTGAGAAACTGCTAAACTGTTTCCAAAGTGGCCATTCTATCTTACATTCTCCCAGAAATGAATGAAATGTTTTCTCCCTCTACACGGTCGGTCACCAGTGTTTGTAATCATAAGTCCTATTTCCTAAAGCTTATGTAGAGAGTATGAAATAGTATCTCATTGTAGTTTTAATTTACATTTCTCTACTTATCATCTTGTCATGTACTTAATTAGTTCTGATGTGTGTTTTTGTTCAATACCACCAAGGAATTAATCCTGACATTATCTACCTGGAGATAGCATCAGATGCCATAGGTTAAGAGTTTGGTCCTTCAAGATGGCCCCCTGCCCCCACTTCAGATGTCAAATGCAAGTCCAGGTTGTCACCTTTGCTTCTGACCAACCAACTATAGATAGAACATTTTCTTGATCTTTTCTTGAGGTTCTATGAATTTGCTAGAGCAGCTCAGAGAACTCAGAAACATTTTACTCACTGTATCACTGGTTTATGAAATGATATAACTTAGGAACAGCCAGATGGAGGAGATATATAGGGCAAGTAGAAAACAGTAAAAAGGTTGAAAGATAACTTTGGCTGCCTCCATTCTTAAAACAAACTTTCTAGGTGGGTTCTTCTTTCCAGCTTGTCTTTTGGCTCAGGTGGAAGATCCTGAGGATAAAGCAGCCCCTGATGTGAACCCAAACTACCCCTTCGAGCAGTAAGGACTGATCTGCCCTTGACTGACTCCACCATGACAGTGATTGACTGATTTCACCTTCTGTCTATCTGTACAAACCCACCCACCTGTGCCCACATTTTCCTTATATGAACTTGAAAGTATAGTCAGCATTTTGGAGACAGTCTTTGGAGATGGTGGTCTCCTGTCTTCCTAGTGTTGCCCCCCTGAAATAAATTCCTTTCTTGCGTTACCACAACTTATTTCTCTGCCTTTGGATTTCATCAATGCTGAGCAGTTAAATCTGGTCCGTTAGGGACCCCTAGAACCAGGTGCTCCTGTACTCCTGCACTCTGGCTACAGGGTGAGGGGTTTCCGTGTTCTCTGGGTGCCCTGCTCTCTCCACCTCCCTATGTCTTCACCAACCTGGAAGCTCACACACCTCATTCTTTTGGGTTTTTATAACAGCTTCATTACATAGGCAAGGCTGATTAAATTGATTGAACTCAATTTCCAACCCCTCTCCACCGGTGAGAGATGACTGTGGGAGATAAGCCTGAAACTCCAACCCACTAATCACATGGTTGGTTCCCTGGGGCCAGCAGTCTCCACCCTCAGGTTACCTATTGACTTTCCAAAAGCCACCTAATTAACATAACAAAAGACACTTTTATTCCTCTCCTCACTTTTGAAATTCCAGGCATTTCTGGAGCTCTGTGCCAGAAACTGGGAGTAAAAACAAATACATATTTCTTATTGTAAATCACGATGATATTATATTACCTAACAATACATCTTCTTTGGTGAAGTGTTTGTGAATATTTTGGCTCAATTTAAGATTTTATGTATATATAGGATATATATATATATATGATACATATAATATATATGATATATATGGTATATATGATATATATAATATATTACATATGATACACATATACATATAATATATGATATATATATAATATATTACATATGATATACATATATAATATATAGGATGTACATAATACATGTATATGATATATAATATATATGATATAAATATACATATAATATATATTATGCACATAATATATATACATATTATATATGATATATTATAAAAATGTCATATATACAATATATCATCTATACAAATAATATGTATAACAATTATGTGTGCATCTGTATATGTAAATAACATATGGGAAACGATTAAAATCTCCCTCTCTAAACTTACAGAATAAAGTAAAGCTTTTTAGGAAGAAAACTCATGGTCTAAGATACTCATATTAATGGAAAGAAGAGTGAAAATAGGTAATTATCCAACTCAATAAATTTGAAATTACAAAATTAACATAGGAAAAACTGAAAAGAAACAATATATGTAGACTGAAATAAAGTAATAAATAAATTAGCAGACCTAATAAATCAATGATCTATTTGAGGGAAAAACAAGACAATAATATTTATAAGTTATTTTTTAAGCTAAACAAGTGGAAATCAATAGTACATGATTACATGTCATACACACCGATAACAGAAATAATCACAGATTTGGGTGTGAGGAGTAAGAGAGATGATTCATTTTCAGAAATAGAAAATAAAAACTGTGCTATCCAATTAACAATAGGTTCACAACCAATTGGAAACATGTACCTCTCCCCTCCACACACACACGATGGAGTCCCAAACCCTTAGACACTTCACTTCCTGATTCTTCTTTTCCTCTCCATTTTGTGGGCTTATTTTTGTGGGCTTTGCAATGAACATACTTCAAAGAGCAAGGAGGACGGACTGAAAGTCTCTGAGTCACCTCAGGGAATGTATATTTGTTCCAGTCAGACTACTTTTTGCATTATACCTCTGTCGTACTCAACCATTGAGGAACCAGTGGAGGCACTTACATGGTAGTTTGCTGTGACTGCCCCAAGTGTGCCTGTCCATCAGATACCTGTTCTTGCAAGAACGTTGAGTAAAGCCTCACTTCACTGTGCTCTGAGTCCCCGTGTCCCTCCTTTGGGTCAATGGACTTATTTCTCACATAGGCATGTTAACTAAGTCATGTGAGGCTAATTTTCTCCATTCTATGCCTGAGTGACACATAATTTTTTTTTTCTAGGAAAATATAAACTGATACTATGATAAGGAAAAGATAGGATAAAATAGGCAGACAGGGAAAGATTAGGCCTTCAGCTCCCAAGGTAGGGAAAAACAGATATTTTGGAATAATGCTGCAAGTGTCTGACCAGATCAGATGTCTGGAAGTGTCTGATCAGATCCTTCAGGCATAAGATTCCTCTTGAGAATATAACAGATACCACCTACTTCCCCTCAGGTTCCCCTCAGGAATTTAACAAAAGACCTAACTGAAAATAAGTAGAAAACCATAAAACGTATGACACAAGGAATGATATGGCCATAGACCAACCCTCATACAATGGAATCGAGCCAATCAGGAATGGACAACTCAGCACCTCGAACTATCCAGCTAATAAGGGTAGGACCTGAGAAGAAACAAGGGGGAAAGGGAAGGGAAGGCTGACCAAAGCCTTATAAAACAAGGACCCTTGTCTATAGTCCTGGGCATTCACTTTTAAAAGTCCCCTCTCTGTGAAGAGAGCTTTCATACTATTCCTCCTTTCTGATCTTTACTCTAATAGACTTTTGCCTGCTCTTCATTCTTCAAAAAAGCAAGACAATGAATGCCAGGTACTGAGGTAAAAAATCCGGCAACACCACCACCAGTCACAGAACAGATAGATAATCTGAGCCATCAGAGGAATAGATTTCGTCAAAGAGCTATGCTCAAAAAACGGACTGTTTTCTAGAGTAATTCGTTAAAAAACAGTTAATTTCAAAGCTATTTAAAATTCTCTGGAGCAGAGCAAAAAGAACAGAACTTCCGAATTTTTTATGAAGGTGATCAAATATTAACACCAAACCGTGATTAAAAGATACACTCCATTTGCTACACAGCCTCCCACTAGCCCCAAATAACAATAAATAAATAAATAAATAAATAAATAAATAAATAAATAAATAAATAAATAAATAATAAAATAACTTCAGACCAGTTTCACCCATGAATATCAGTTTGGAAACACATTAAGGAAAATTTAGCAAACATTATTCAGAAGCATATTAATCAAGACTGAGTTTTATTCTATATAAGTACCTGTCCTGCTATCTTTTGTATCTGACTGCCCAAGTACCAACATCTACAGCATTTTAGCATTTAAATGCTCTTTATTGATATTTGATGTTTATTTACTGATAGTCCTGTAATACCCAGGTGACTCTTAGGTGCCCTGAAGCACTATTAGTCTTCAGTAAATGACTTCATGGTGAATGGCTTATTCTCTGATTCTTTTGAGAAGTCTCAGGACTGTCCACTGCTATATTCTCCATTGTGCTTTGTATTACAGTTCATCTCAGCTTTGTTTTGTATTTGTATTTCTGGACTAGAAACGATTGTTAGGTCCTTTAGTTCTACAATAAGTATTTGTTTTTGCATATAATTTACTTACCAATTAGATATAAAGTGTTAGCTTTGCATTAAAAATGAACTCAAACACCAATATAATATTTAAATGGAACATTTTCTAAATTTTAAGAATAAACAGACAAAAAAAATTTGATTCAGTTAGTGGTCATATCCAGATTAGGATGTATTAAAATTAGTACATCTGGAGTAGGAAACTACCAATCTTCATCTCTCTTACCCTAACCTATATCTAATGTTCATGTATCTCTCTTTCTATAGAGCTATTATCTAACTATTTCCTTGAATTTCCTTAAAATTCTACTTTTACCTAAGAGCTAAAAAGCCTTTCATAATAAGCTATACATTCAGATTCCCTTCACAGGGCAATCAGTAGCATCCGATTATCTTATGAATGGAGGTCAATGCCTGTCTTGATTGGGAGAAAAATCCCATAGCTTCAGTACCAATACTTGATTGTATAGTAAGAGGATAATGCATGGCTTTTATATGCATTTTCTGTTCTTATTAAAAGAAGGTATGAGACTAGAATAAGTGCTGCTGAGGAGCACTAAAAATATGGGGGTTCTCTCTGGCCTTGCCTGGACTAGCATAAAGAGGCCTAGAGATTACGGTAGCCAAGGTGTTGGGGAAAGCACCTCATTAAAGATGGGCTTCCTAGAGAAACAGAAGGAACACTGTGGCTTTAGAGCAGTGAAGAAGCAAGTCCAGACTTACAGGAATTCACATACCTGAAGTCTGGAACAGTCAAACCAGCTTGAGGCCATCTATCACCATAGCAGTTAGTGGCTGCAGGAGCTGTTTGAACCCTAGATTCCTGGAGAGAGTACAATACCAGAGTGACTACATCACAGAGATTCTGACCCTGAGATCCAATAAGTAGATGTTCATAAAGCAAGGATCAAGAGGTTTGGTTCTCCCTGGGCATTTGGCTCTGGGGGCGAACAGGCATTCATTAGAGAGATAAGGCTCAAGTTTGAGAGATAGGTCTTAAGTATTAGCAAGAGCCTATCTGAGGACTCCTAAAGCAAAACAGCAGGCCACCCACCACAGTGGAGAGGGCTCAGAAGGCACAGCTGCGGCAGTCATAGAAGGCTAAGACCAAGGAAGAAAATTATTATAAATCTTAGTGACTCCAAGAAAAAAAATATACTAGGTGAGATAGTGTTAAACACTCATTCTTCCTATTCCTAAATATACGATTTGCCTGTCTTTTGACTGATTTGAGTAGCATTTCATTTCTAGTATCTCTAAAGGATTAGCATGCACATTTTAAAGTTTGTATTTTGAAAAACTTGAGTGTTAGAAAGGATTGTAGAGATAATATATTCCATCACATATCCATAAAAACCATTTCCAAAAGAGAACTGTGATGCTCTGGGAGGTTTTCTAACTTGCCTACAGTCATGAGTGGTAACGGAAGAATTAATACTCACATTGCTGATTTCCAGCACACATTCTTTCTCATTATTATGCAATATAAAATCCTTCTGCTAATAACGAGTTAATTTGCTAAATAAAATTTCCAGTTTATTTCCCTTTTTAAAAACATTAACAACTAATGGTTTGCTAATTTAGGCTGGCCAAAGCACGCATTCTTTAAAGAATAAAAGAAAAAGCTGCTTATGGATACTCTAGCTGCCCATAGATACCGATATCTCCTATATGATTATATAAAATATATACAATACCACTATATATATATATATATACACACACACATACACACACACACACACACACACACACACACACATATATATACACATATATATAGATGATCTATCTATTTACATCTACCTAGATGCATAAATGGGTAGAGAGCTATGCAGATAGATATGGATATAAGTAACTTTATATGTAAACATATATGTATACATATAAAGTTAGTACATAACTAGTCCTTGAAGATACAATTCATGGATATATAGTTAGCCCTTATTTCCTTGTTGCTCCTTAGCTATAGTTACCTATTCTTACGGGTTCAGCAGTTTCACACCCATCCAGAAAGATGTCTCTGGAAGTGACATCAAACACTGCTTGGTGTAAAGCTTTTGGATCTAAAAGGCTCAGGGTATCTTTAATGTCTACAATGAAAATCTTGTTAACTGCCTGCTTATGGGTGAATCCATTCATATTATTAAATAAATCAACTTTTATAAGAAATATACATATGGAAAAATAGGGAGTGAAATTGTTTTCTAGGAGCATGAAAAAGGGAATGCCATTTGATTCCTGATAGGAGGTGAGAATTGTCACATAAGGTACAAAATTTGCAATCTACAGTTGACAAAGAAATGACATGGGCTTATATCCCCTCACTCAGCATAATAGTTGAGAAAATGGCAACTCTACTTTCCACACTACTTTTCTGACAAAGAGTACTTTAATTATTATAATAGAAGCACCTTTGAAAATAGAAGACTGATAAATTAAATTGTTTCCTTATACATATCAACCAGAAGTTGACCAATTTGAAAATTTGTCTCAACTGCTTAGCAACCTATTTTTCCTACTTATTGGCATGACATTCTTTTTATTTTTATTTTATTTTGAGAACACTTAACATAAGGTCTTAGCACAATGTTCTTTTGATGTATTAATTCATTGTTTAATTATTTTATTTATTTTTATGTTTCAATTTTTTGTTTTATTAATCCTTTTTTCTCCCTTAGTCTTTGGAACAACACAGTGCTTGGCATGTAATGTATAAAGTAAGACACATATGTATTGAGTAAAAAATATATAATTACTTTTAAAGTACATTACATAATGAATGAATGAATTTCTCACTTGAAATTAAGCAAGTGAGAAAGGAAGCAAGTTTTTTTTTTTTTAACTCGTTTCCTTTTTAGAAATCATTCTGTCATCTAGGCCTTATCTAGGATCAGAAATCTGGGGTTAGGTCACAATAAAACCACTCTCCTTCTTTCTTAATTCTACAATTTCACTATGTTTTCTAATGGAAAAATATAACAATAAAATAACCAAGGAATATATTAAAATAATAACTTTAAGAAACTTCCAGTGGCTGAAATAAAATAGCATCTTCACTAGTCCTCCTCCTCAGAACTTAAAAACTTCAACATATGTGGCAAGTAAAAACAAGAAACCTGTATTATGGAAAGGAAAACATGGACCGACTAAGGACCATGGGATTGAAAAATGAAAAGACAGTGAGCTCCCTGTCAAATAGCCAGCATGAGGCACCAGAGTTGGCAACCTGGAACCACCAAAATATTCAGACAAAAAAGGACCTAAGAAAAACCTGATCCATCTAGCCAAAGGAGAAGGAAATGAGTAGTAGATTAGTAAACTTTTTGACAATATCTGCTTTGCTCCCTCTAAGTACCAATGGAAAAACTCTCCTCTCTGGTCCCCTGGTGTCAGGGGAATTGAACACAGAGTCAACTTTCTACCCCTGCCCCTTGGCATAAACAGAAACTGCTGTGATTAACCCACCAGATTGTTCCTGGTCCGGCCAAGCAAAGAGCTGAACTTTCACCCACAAGGCATCAACAAGGTAGAATAAAACAGTGCAAGTTGGTGTCAATCAGCACCCTGCTTCTTCATCTCTCCCAAGGTCAGTGAGGCCGAGAGGCATGAAACTCCACCTATACTGTCCTCTACCCTATCAGCAATGAATCATTATGATGGGGTATGAAGTAGTACTAGTGGACACTCCACCCTCTCTGGTAGGGTAATATTAGCGGGGATCACAGGGGAGCTGAGCTTCTACGCCCATTCAAAAGCAACAAGGTAATGCATTACCAAGCTCTGTTTTTTCAGAGAGAATAGGTCAGTGGGGCCCAGTAGGAGATTGAACATCCATGTAAGGGTTCATCACACCTAGACCTGTGTGCTACAGCTAAACCGGGTGACTACTAGCTGAAAAAGTTGAAATACATCCAGGATCTGACAGTGTATCTTAAACCTTCCAAAAGCAATCCAAAATCAAAAATCTTTCCATGAACCAAATCAGTACATGCTTTCATTGATATCAAACTCAGATACCAGAATTATTTGGCAAGTTTTAGAAGTGGCAATCATGGGGCACTTGGGTCAGTTAAGCAACTGACTCTTGATTTTGACTCAGATCATGATCTCACAGTTCATGGGATCGAGCCCCACATTGGGCTCTGTGCTGACAGTGTGGAACTTGCTTGGGATTCTCTCTCTCCCTCTCTGTCTGCCTCTCTCCATCTCAAAATAAATGTATAAACTTTGTAAAAAAATTAAAAAAAAGAAGTAGCAATCATAAATTTGCTTCAGTGAGTAATTATGAACTCTTGTATATAGGAAGTGAAAAAAAGCAAATCTCAGCAAAAATGGAATATAGTATTTTTTAAAAAACAAAGAAAAACTATGGAACTTGAAAAAAAAAGGTATACCTAAAAAAAGTGAAGTAAAATCTCACTGGACCAACTCAATAGTAGATTGGAGATGACAGGAGAAAGAATCATTAACTGGATGCAACAATAGAAATTACCTAATCAGAACAGTAAAGACAAAAAAAAAAAACTTTGGTGACCTGTGAACCAATATCAAAATATATTCATGGTATCATAATCCCAGAGGAGAGGAAAAAAGAGCACGGGGCTGAAAAATTATTCATGAAACAATGGCTAAAAGTTTTCAGAATGTGGTTAAGTGCATAAATTATTAGAATCAATGTGTAAAACACATGCAGAATAAACCCAAGCGACCCCATACTAAGACACACGATAAACAAATTTCTGGAAACTAAAAGCAAGGAAAAGGTCATCAATGCAGCTAACGAAAAATGAACATTACCCAGAGAAAAACAAAGGTTTGAGTAACAGCATATTTCTGTTCTGAAACTATGGAGCCAGATGGAAACACCTATCATTTTTCAAATGCTAAAAGAAAGGAACTATCTATCCTGAATTCTATATTCAGCAAAAATATCTTCAAGAATGAATTCCCTTCCACATGAAGTAAAACTAAGAATTCGTCCCCAGCTTACCTATCATTAAACCATGATTAAAGGAAATTCTCCAAAAAGAAAGGAAGATAATAATTTTCACTTTTCATTTGTACATCTTAGCTGAACGATAAGAGTTCATTGTGTGTTCATTCAGTCACTTACCTACTATATAACAGACACGTGATTACTAGGCCTTGCCAGGCACTAAGAAAAGTACGTGGAATACAACGATAAATATGATAGAACTGTCCATGCGTACATAGAACTTAAAATTTGGTGAGAAAAATTCACACGGGTCACAGAAGGAGACAAATGTGTGTATTTATGATTATTTTGAAGCCTGTGAAAATGTTCAGGATTCATGAGGATATACCTCCTTTACTGGGTCATGTGGGATGGCTTTCTGAGAACACGTGATTTAAGATGATATTGAAAAAAGGAAGGAGATAATAGGGTTGGAGACAGAGAGAGCAAGTAAAGGTGGAGGAAGAGCATTCAAGGTCAAGAGACAGCATGTAGATGACGCTGACATGGGAAGGAAGGAGGTTAGGGCCTTCTAAGAACTAAACACTACCACGACTGGAATTGAGTGTATAGTGGGCAATATGAAACTGGGTCATGGGACCCATTTTAAATACTGAACTTTACCTATGAACAACATGAAGCTGCTGCAGTGTTTTAAGTGGGAGAGTGTTACCGTCAAAATGGTGGCTCCTATAAGAGCTGCCCAAAGCCCCTTCTCTCAGCGAACCCGGTCGGGTAACATGGTGATTCTTGTTCATGGTGATTCCTGTGGAGAGCAGGTACCCCAAGGTTCTTCTTTTTGTGATAGTGGCAACTGCTGGCCACAAACGTTTCCCATGACCTTTTAGTGATTTGTACCTTCTTTATCAATTTATTGCCCATTTTCTAGAGAACAATTCAATTGATCATTACTTTTTCAACACCTTATCTGTAGAACTTCTTCCAGGATTCTAACTTTTTTTAAAGTTAAATGAAATTAATGGAATTATACTTAGCATAGTGCATGCCACAGAAATGCAAGATAGTGCGTTAATTTGGGTTAGTATCTACAGCTTACACAGAACTTCTTCAAAGCCCGCTGAAGTTGTCCTAGGGAGGCAAGACTGAGTAACACTACTTACTAGTTAAATTTCAGTGTTTTCACAGCCACGTGCCCACAGACACACCTGTGCTGAGAGAAAGGGCAGAAATGTATGTGCTTTCCTAGTTCAAGCTGATTGCGACGCATGTCAGCCTCAAGAGCTTTTAATGAAAATTCTTCTAGTAGTATGTGGCTTTAGTTAATGTGTCTGAACTTCATTTTTATGTACATTGTCTGACTTCCATCTCTTCCTCCCTTATCTGTAAAAGGCTCATAGACACTTATGTAAACTACTTCTTTTTTAAAATTTTTTAAAAATGTTTTATTTATTTTTGAGAGAGAGACAGACAGACAGAGCATGAATGGGGGAGAGGCAGAGAGAGAGAGGGAGACATAAAATCTGAAGCAGGCTCCATGCTCTGAGCTGTCAGCACAGAGCCTGACACAGGACTCAAACTCACGAACCATGAGATCATGACCCAAGCCGAAGTTGGACTCCTAACCGACTGAGCCACCCAGGTGCCCTAAACTAGTTCTTATGAAGAGCTCTGACTCTATCACGTAGTTCCACATGCCAGATGGGCAAACTCACCTATAATAGAAAGCAGTTGATAAAGTCCATGAATCAACCTATGAAACAACAAAATGCTTATTTTGTTTGCTTATCGATAATGTTCTTTCAGGACCTCTCATAGAGAAAGCCGGCCGGGCAGATTACTCAAGTGTAACTCAGCAGTCACAATTAAGAAGGAGAAGCTAGGTTTGGACACCTACTTCTTTGGTGGAAGGCATGCCCTTTTTGTCCTTAACATAATTATCTTTGACCTAAATTCTTTTCCTCTCAGGACTCCATCGCCAACTGTACTCCCATAAATCAATCTCTCTCTTCTATACACTATACTGTCCTCTATTTTACTACATCTGACTTGAAAACCAAATTCTGACCTGATAGTTTTATTGGCCTATATCTATTCCTTAACATCAGACCTGTAGGTTAGATCAGAGTGGGGTTAACATCTATTTACCAGAGTTAAACCTCCAAGTAACCAGAGAGTAAGCTCCACATCGTTCCATTTGAAAATAAGTACAAAATAATGATGGCACTTCCACTCTAAGGTAATTTTTTATTAAATTATGAATATTTCTTGATAATCTGACAGTTTGTGTTTTAAAAATTCCATCATCAAGGGGCTCCTGAGTGGTTTGCTTGTTAAGTGTCTGACTCTCGATTTCAGGTCAGATCATGATCTCACAGTTGAGTTTGAGCCCCACATCAGGCTCCATAGTGGCAGTGCAGGGTCTGCTTAGGATTCTCTCTCTCACCCTCTTTCTCTGCCTCTCCCCTGCTTGTGCTCTCTCTCTCTTTCTCTCAAAAATAGATGAATAAGCTTTAAAAAATTCCATACACTTTCCTTAAAGGATTGTTTTATCATCACAAAAAAACATATTAAAGAGACATTTAAACATGGTTGCAGAAGAAATCTTTCAAAAGATATTAATATAAAAGCATAAGGAGAAGGTCACTTTTCAGAAAAATAATGTGATTTTTAAATATAATAATTTTATACATGGTGGCTGTATAATAATTTTCATAATTCCTTAAACTTAAATATACTTTTAAGTTAAAAAAATAGCCCACTATAATAATATTAATGGCTTTTTAAAAAATGTCTACCATGTCAGAAATATACCAAATGTATTATTTCTTTTTATCTTAGCAGCATCTCTATGTGATAGACATAATATGCTTATTTTATTTTATTTTATTTTCAAATATTTATTCATTTATTTTGAGAGGTAGTGCAAGCAGGGGAGGGGCAGAGAGAGAGAGAGAGAGAAGGAGAGAGAGAATCACAAAGAGGTTCCATGCTCAGCATGGAGCCCTCTGCAAGGCTTGATCACTAGACCCTGAGATCACGACCTGAGCTGAAATTAAGAGTTGGATGCTTAACCGACTGAGCCACCCAGGTGCCCCTGTGGCCAGTTGAAAATGAGCAAACTAATATTCAAGGAGGTTCAGTTGTTTAAGATTACATAGCTGGAAATAAGTCAGTCAGAAAAAGACAGATATCATATGTTTCCACGTATAGGTGGATTTTTAGAGACTTAGCAAAAACCATGGGGGAGGGGAAGAGGGGAAAGGAAAAAAAGACACAGAGAAGGAGGGAGATAAAATATAAGAGACTCTCAAAGACTAAGAACAAACTGAGGGTGAGGGGTGTGAGGGGGCTGAGGGAGGGGGAGAGGGGGTGACAGGCATTAAAGAGGGCACGTGTTGGGATGAACACTGGGCGTTATATGTAAACCAACTTGAAAATTAACTATTAAAAAAAAAAGATTACGTAGCTGGTAAGTGGTGCAGCTTTGATGGAAACTTAAGTTGGCTTGGAAACCCTGTTCTGGATTCTAGTTCACTACAGTGAGATGTTAGGTTTTGGCACATGTACTATTTTGACTACTTCATGTTACAATAAAATAACACTGACACAGAGATTCCAGTGAGAATAAGCACTGCTCAAGATTACAGCCACACCAGACTCTGAATGTTATTTGACAGCACACAAAGAATAACACTTTTGAACTTCTAAACAAGCCTGGCTATGCATTTTTTCCATTTTGCTTTTAAAAGACTTGCATGTTATTTGGGATAAATGTGATCAATCATCATGTTTGTTCCTCAGAATTAAGTAGTCCTCTATTCCCATAAAATTCATTGTATGTTTAAGAGATACTATAGATTATAGCTACAACTACAGTTATTAACCTTCTCATTTTCCAGATTTTGAACACTATGAGTAATTTATTACTTGTTTTTTATTATCTGAATTCCAAATTAATGAATCAAGTTTTGTAATACAGTCTCTTTATGGATGTTGTTCTCCAAGTATAGGAATTTGGTATGTATTTAAAGGGTTGTTATCACTATTATTATTGCTGCTGAAGACCAATCCAACATTCAATTTGTGACCAACTATTTTGTGCTCGAGCAGAACAAAGGCCACTGAATAAAAACAAAGACTATAGTCCCTGGCCTCAATAAAGGAATGTCCTGATTCTAGTACATTGTGTAGACCAACAGTTATAGAAGGGGATTCTTTTGAATCTCGACAATTGATAATGATCAGCTAAACTCCTGGTAATAGAACTGCTTAAAATTCTAATTTTCTGACTTTATTACAATGTGAAGCAGCAGCAGGTTCCAGGACCTTTGTGAAATGAGATTTAGAGGAAACACGGCTTCGTACTCATTACACTTGATATTCAATGCCTGCCATCTAGTATCTCTTGATTTTTAATTTATAATTTGTTATTTTCTGCCTAGGTCTAATATCCTAAGATTTCACCTTATAATGTTTTTTCTAACTTCCTGTAGTTTAGTTTTCCTCATTCTACTTTAGGATACACAGGGCTGACTGTTTACAGTGTGGTAATTCCAAATCTTCAGCTTTCCTTGAATTATTCTCTATTATTATTCATACGCCCATCTCTACTTATCAGGTAACCAACAACCCAATCAAAATATAGGCAAATTAAATATTAATAGCTAACACTGTTATCTAGTTTTTAATCGTGATTGCCTTTCTGGTTCCTGGGAACTCCTCCACTATGTACAACTCTCTTCTCTCAAGGCAAATGGGAAAATCCAACCCCACTAAAAATGAGAGAGAGATTTATTTTCTATTGCAAAGCAAGGATTATTTATCACTCAAAATAAGTTGATGGTAAAGAGTTCAAAGTACAATGCCAAAACTTTAGAGATACTTCCTTTAGAAGCACAGTTAGTACTGATTTGTGATTTACATTGAGTATAGTATTATCATTATCATAGCGTATGTGATTATTGTAATATAAACATTTTTTATTTAAATATAAGTTTATTAACTTATCAATATGTACCATAAAATTCAAATGTCCCAATAAGATTTAGTATAGTAGAAAGAGCAAAGAATTTGGGGTTTACTTTCATTATAAAATGATTCAATAATAGCTTTACAAATTTACAATAGGAATGAAATGAGAAAATTCATATGAAATTCTTTTGAAAAACGCAACAAAATTTTTAATGTAATTAAGTATCCGGTCATTGATTAAGCTTGTAGGGATAATTCTTAAGAGAAGAGAAATACTGTGATTGTATAAAATAATTATACAGAAGTTATGCTGTTAGATTTGTTGCAAAAATATTATAGCTTCTTGATTCCCTAAGATGTCTAAACAGTGTTTGTGAAACTACCCCAGGGCTGAGATAATTGGTTTCACTTTGCTATTCCTCAGTTTCTACATTTACATTCGCTGTACTACCAGGGAGACATGCTTGTTTATTTTTTTCTAAGTAGGTCGATAATAATATTTAGAGAATATAATGAACAGAATATAACTGGCACCATGAACATTAATTTCTCATTTTGACCATGATCTTAAATGCAATGCAAACATTGATGGGAGTTTAAGAATATGAGTGGCTCACAGACGATGGGAACGCTGGGACAGCTAATATATTGGACCAGTACGTGGGGGAGAAAGCCGTTCTTGCAAGTGAAATGCGAGAAAAGAGCTTGCACTCATTCCATTTCGATGTAATAGCTGCCCAACAGAAACACAAAGTGGAACTTGCTCAGCTAGAACAGCAGATAACACAGCTTGAAAGCGACTTTACAGCTGCCAGGAAACTTTGTAGTTAGAAAGATCAGCTACACCCTTGAGATTGTGAGAAACAGAGAAATAGATATCTGTTCAGCAATCACGTCGCTATTGATAAAGAGAGGGAACTGGAAACATACCACTTCATACATTTTCCCCGAGTTATTGAGAAATATACAGTTTACCTTAAATTTAGTGATTCCACCTTTTTCTTGTTGTTTGTCTCTAAATCCAGGGTATACCTTAAGTGTTGGTGATAGAAATGCCATCAAGTTTCATTTGGATAGAAATTAAAACTAAATAAAGCTGTAGTATTTATTAACTTATGCCAGTAGATGGCTAGAAGATAAATCTGCCAAAACTTTAAGTGCAAATCCTTCCATATTCACTTTATATTTCAGAGGCAAAGTAAAGGACGCGTATTAGCTAGTGAAGAAAATGACACATGCCTGACAGGTGAAATTAAAACCATCTATCCAGTTCAACTCACTAAGCACTCATTATACCGCCAGGTATACAAGCCTCTATGCTGAATGCTGACAACACACAGATGGATAAACGAGGCAAAGCCCTTATCTTCCTGGAACCCACATCCCGGTGGTAGCTCACAGAGTGGACCACTGTGATACAGAGGCTCCTACTTTGTGGTTCACTGAAAAGTATAGTCCTTTTATAAAACATGTAATTTTTATTATTAAGTTAAAAAATATTCACATGAAAGTCAATTACTTGAACTCGGATCAACAAGTATGTATTATCTACGTCTCAGATTTTTCCGCTCTCTAGCGGGAATGTATATTTTTCAATATACATTCATAAAGCATGAGTAGTGAATTCTGCTACCTTGGACTTTTTAAACTCATATTATTTTATGAAATAGCCTTCTTTTTGATTCAGATTATTGGTAGAACCTGCTCAGAATTGGAGAATAAAAGAATTGGCCAGTGAGAGTTCTAAAACCTTTAAGTTTCCCATAGAAAAACAAACAAACAAAACAATATAACTCAGGTTTGTAAGAACTTTTGAAGTGCTTCATTATCTAGAATTATTTAAAGACATCGGCAATAATCATACCGAGTCATTTTTTTTTTGGTCCGGTCTACAATTTAACAATCCGTTGGGGAAAAGCCATTGAGAATTGAATAGGCCTAAATCCATACCTTTTATTAATAATGACAAAAGTGATGGAATGTTGAAATCTATATCCATAAGAAGGTATCACGTGCCATTTCCTAAGTTTTGTACACCTGAGAAAATATGTTAACATAAATAATTGTTGTGTTCAAATTATAGCCAAACATATCTGCAGGTTTTAAGCTGTCTAAAGTAATTCCACATTCTCAATGAATAATGTTTAACATTTGAACCAAAAACAGTTCGGCACGAATAATTAAAGGCTTAAGTTAAATACATAGACAGTCATTTAAATTTAGATCTGCAATAACATTTACTATTATTCTCCAAGGCTTTGACTGCTTGACAGAAACAAAGTACTCTGGGATTAATTTCAAGAAATGGTGCCAACTGTGCCGCAATTTGCTGTAATTAAGACATGAAAGAACACTAAATATTCAGATTAAAAGAAGCATGATGGAGCAAGATAGAGAGTCAAGGTGTGGCAGGGAGCCAATAAGAAAAAAAAAAAAAAAAACCTAGCCAGGAATACCATATTGATGGATACAAAATCTCTGATTATATTTAATGTCTTTTCTCACTCAAATTTAAAGAGGAGACACGGCGTGTTAAAAAGATAATAAAACTGAAAAAGAAAGTGACAAACATTGTATTCTTATAAAGCTAATTAGTTTAAGTGGTGTGGAGAAGTCATTAGGAGGGTATCATAATTATCTTTATGGTGTAGGGATTTCCCTGTGTGTCAGATCAGTTTGCTTTAGAGCTAAATGAAAGAGTTATATAGGTGTTAACTCAAAGAGATCAAATACACTTTTTGTATTCATTAAATTTTTCTTCATATTTTAAAAAGAAGGAATTCATTTTGATCCAACTAGTGTCCTTTTTAATTCCCTAAGAATTATGGGAAATATTTTCTTTAGCCTTTGAACTTTTGCGTATTGATTAACACTACATTTAAGCTAATGGTGACTCTTCTTTCCAACTGACTTTTTTTTTTTTTTAAGAGTCCCTTTAAGGTTTTGATCCTAAAAGAGATGTGGATACTTGACCCAGTTGCTAATGAGGGGCCGTATAATCTCCAGTACCCTATAGCTCAAAATAGCAGGATGCAGTATAAAAAGTACATCATAAGAGGCACTATTGGAATGCTTTTTGTCTTCACAGGCAATACGCAAAAAGATAGGACTTTCTTAGAAAGTCAGAAGCTGGTCTCCTGCAGGCACAGGAAGCCATCAAAGTCAAAGTGGGTAAGGGGATGAGCCTCGACAGTGCTGTCAGGAGACTGAAAGCAAGCATCCAGGGTACACAGGGAGGAAAGCATCCGAAAGAGCAATCTTTGTCATTAGATCAGGTCTGCAGCAGCCAGATGGGGACCCGCAGAATCTGCATAGAGTAGGGCTTTGTGAGAGGGACCAGTGTACCCCAATTTGGGAGCTCCACCAGAATGCAATCTGTTCTAGTCTGATAAAAGAGAATTGCACGTTACAGATGTGTGATGAGGGGCTCCAAATAGGAAACGTGGACCGTTTCGGGCTTTAAGAAAGATGCTGCAAAGAGTCAGCATCTTCAAGAGAACCATAAAAACAAAACTGAGTTGTGTCTACACACAGATCTTTGCAGAAAATGTGTGATGTCTTTCAGATACAGACTAGGTATCTTAGCCCTTTCCCTGATGTTGCAAATCTTCATTTAGGGGGAAAAAAAAGGCTTGAAATAAAGGGCTTAATATACAGTGCTTGTGAACAATTCAAGTTGATCCTCAGTTTAGAATTTGAACATTTTAGTAAAAAAAAAAAGTAGTTGAAGAGGCATCAAAGTATTTCACATCCACTAGTATTTACATGACTTACATAAAATAGAAATACAAGAATTCATTTCATGGCATAAATAAATAATCAATGTTGCTTATAATCTGTGGTACATAATATTCACACAACACCGAATCTCTCTAAAGTCCCTATCTTCATTAGGGTTTCTTTGTTGTTCTATATAAATAAGTACTATGAAGCTTTGAGCATTATTATCATTATTACTTTTGCTCTTGTTTGTCTCAACTTTGTGGTAGAATACTTTTATGAAATAAAATATTAATGAAGTTACTGGGTACATAATAGACAGCGTTTGTCAACCCCTTAATTTTTCCTTCCACTATTCACAACATTGCCAGATACGTGTTTCTGGATAAAACCCCCTAGAGGTCTCCTGCAAATTCTTTTTCAATACAACCAGATCATTGCAGATAATTGTATTACACAGAGTATCGATCCAAAATCGTTGCGCACCGGAAACATCTGAAAAAACATGATTATAGCTTTCTGTTTATTGTTCGTACATCATATAAGCAGGCTTTTGTGTGAATCACCTGTAAAAAAGGCAAGGTGGAAACATCAGAGAAATTACCTCTTTACAAGAATCTATTGATCACTTTAAATCAAAGAAGTATGTTTGACATAAGATTACCTGCCAGTTTGAACATTAGGTACACTATGTTATAGCCTGGGGCAGTTGTAAGTCTGACAAAGGGATTGTAAATAAAGCATGCAGCTGCGAGCGCCTCTGGCTTGGGATCAACTCGGGCTCAAGTCCAAGGCATAGGTAAACTTAAAATAATTTACCCCCTTTAACCAGCACATAATGAATTAGAGTAGACTCTTAGGAGAACCGTGAGGCATAAATCTCTTAGTCATTTCAAAATCGGCAAACTTCATAGAAAATTCACATCATGCATCGTTGACAAAAGGTCTCTTTTGTGTATGTGCCACAAGGTGACTCAAGTAGTCTTGAAGACAGTCTATTGGTACAAGTAGATTCTTCAAAAAAGAGACTTCCTGCAGCATTCTTAGATCCATAATCATTTATATGTAGCCTGATCGCTCAGATCCTTTTAACTTAAAGACCATTAACCTCTCAATATCGATGTCTAAAAATTCTCCTCAAAACTCATTTAAAAAGTTTTGGTGTGGTTTTCTTTTTTCATGAGAAATATGTATTGTGAAAGGTGAAAAAGCATACAAAATACAATGCTGCACCCAAATCAGTGTTGCAACTACATTAACGATGCTAAAAACATACCATTGCAAAAAATATCAATTGCTTTCATTTGATTACATGTTTATTTGGTCAAGAGCAGGATGGGCCAGAATGCTTATATTTTTTTTAAGCTTGAAGGTTTTTGTTTTTTTTTTTAATTTTGAAAGCACACTCATTGTAAGTCCTTTATTGGGATTCTTCCCCCCACGCTTTAACATGTGTTGAAATTATTAAACATTTAACTCATTTGTTCAGAGAGATTTCGATGTATTTGGAATTTAATAAAGATGAGCTCTGGGTGATGCATTCTTCCTTGTTAAATATTTAGCTGTTTGCGTTAGCTCTGTGGTTTCCTGAGGCACAAATTTAAACTGTTCATATATAGCAGGTTTAAGCTATAAAAATAGTAGATGCTGTAATTTCTTCTGGGGCAAAACTGGTCCGTTTGAACACTTGCAAAAAAATAAAGTGAACATGCATGCCCATATTTATTAAAACATAAGCAGTCAGTTGCTCAAAATCTATAAAGAGAAACTGAGAATCAGATATTCTTAGATCTGATTTATAAGGGAGTCATCATTCACCTTCAAAGATGAGTGATAAATGTAGAATATTTATATAGAGTAAGTTCTTTACGAGGTTGCCTGTAAAAGATACCTCCGATGCCAGACTGTAATGCCTTGGTTTCTAACTTCATTGAAGCTGAGTATAAACATCATTTTTTGGGGCATAAAATGAGAATCATTAAAAGGAAAGATGCTTTTTATTAATACAAATATGGCCTTCTCCATTTCTATTTATATTGATTTTGGGATCTTAAAAGAATTTCTTCCTCTTTCTTCATTTTGGATTACATGATTGAGATGACTGATTTTCATAAAATATCATGATCTTTAATGCAGTGAGATTTGAAATGCAGTGAGATTTAAAAATACCTCCAGAAATGCACTATATAACATAACATGTATAAATATATACCCAAGCATATGATTAAAGAAATAAAAAACATTTACATTTGAAGGCATGCATTTGAGGCAAATAGAAAAAAAAAAAAGCAGATAAATATTTTTATAAGGGGGAAATATTCGAACACAATGTGCGGATATATATCTCTAGGAATACGGTCAACAAAGAACAAAGGAAAAATGTCTTTGTCTTAAATCACTTATTTTTTGAGAGCTTGAAGCATACTGCCTAGTTTGCTTTGGTCTAATGAAAGACTGCCATCTATTGGATGACCTTGAAAAAGTGCTTAAATTTCATAAATATTATACATGAAAATAAATCAGCGGAGGGCCATCATTTTGGCATAGTTTATAACATATC
Organism: Paguma larvata; assembly: GCA_030068075.1. Taxonomy (NCBI): domain Eukaryota; kingdom Metazoa; phylum Chordata; class Mammalia; order Carnivora; family Viverridae; genus Paguma; species Paguma larvata. The sequence goes on from CM057838.1 coordinate 25,761,780, forward strand.
AGTCTTTGTGTGAATATTTATAAATATCTGAGGTCTGTGCTAAAGAAAGAAAAAGAATACTATGTGTTATTGTTTTCCCGTTTAATACACTTATGTCGCAACAGAAATCTCACAAATTAAAGTCAGCAAATTGTTGTCTGATTAAGACATCTAATTTTTGAATTCAGCTGTTTTATAAACTTGAGATTACCGACATGCATCTTGTATTCCTTCATACATACCTTTGTTTACTTGTGCGTTAAATAAAGGCATCTGAAAATTGAATGCATGAGTGTGTATTTTGACAAGAAGGATCTGTTTAAATCTTCCTCAAAGTTGCATCACATAAAATTTAAGCTGAAAACAAAAGAAAAAAAAAACACATTAGCTTGGTTTTTTAAAAGGCAATGTTCTTGTTTTATCTTTCAGCCCAAGAACTTGCCAGTCAAGATGAAAAACTTCTTCTAATGGAATCCAGCTTGAAAGCTACTCAAGAGCAGCTAACTGAGCAAATAGCAGAAACAGTTCGCCAAGAACAGAACAGTAGAAAACCCCAGGCAGAGCTGAAGACAGTGACAGAAGGGATTATTGCTTCTGAAGAAGAAAAAAATGATTACAAGTGAGTTGCTTTTTAGTATTTCAGAAAGTTTTACTTTACATACTAAAATCAAGTCAATCCTTTGACTTTCGTTGCTTAATATTTAATTCTCTCTGTCTTGCAAAAGGTTATGTGTAAATGTGCTAGCTTGCTCAATAAATTGTTCATTCCAAAATAGATAGACTTTAAATTTGCATTGTGTCTTAACTGAAGTGGGACGTGCTGAACATTGTGACTGTCCTATTCTGATTCTAAATAATGATGCAGCCGTCAACTTTCTCGTTAGCTATCAAGAAATGGTCAAGGTAAGATACAAGAGAAAGAATACACTGTGTTTCTGTAGCACCTATCTGCCAATGGTATTCTCATCTTTCTCCTTTTGGAGTCCAAAGGTTACATATGGCTCTTGTTGCCTTTCTTTTTTGTTAAAGTAGCAGCTCTAAGCAAGACACTATTAAATTGAGAGACGTTTAGAGTAGAGTTTTTTGGTCAGACCACTGAAGCATGTAAGGAACTATGAAGAAAAGTAATAAAGATCTATGCTGTTTTGAAACACTCATGAAAATTGTTTTAGTGAAACATCTCCAGTAGTTAATTTCTGCTTTCATCATCTAAATCTTTATGCGATTATTATGCTTAATACTATGTTTTCAGATTTTATCATTTACTTTTCAAATAAACGTTAGTCTCTTTTTTGACTGTTCTGATAATTAGGTATTCTATCCTCTCTACCTTTTGCTTGGTATTCTCAGGGTTTTTGTGGAAATGATTTTTTTAAAAGTAGCGCAGCCCAGATGAACCTCTCTCTCCTTCTCTTATTCTCTCCCATCCCCCCACCTCTATCTCCCCCCCCCACCCCCGTATTTGTCAAGAATTACACTTTACTCACCGAACACTGGTAAAATTGAGTAATCATGGTTAGATAAAGCACACATACCTAAACTTTCTTTTTTTTCCTCCCCTGTCACTCACCGTTTGAACACAATCCTGAGGCCAGAACTAAAAAGGCATTTGATATTAACTAATCTTTGGAAGCCAAATGTTAAACTTTCATTATGTATTGCATATCTTAATACATCTGTCAATAGGATTTCGAAATATTGCATATGATGAATGTTGAAATTCTTTTTTGATTTATAATTTATAATGCTAAATAATAATGCTAAAATGTAAAAGTAAAATTTTTGAAATTTATTCATGAGGAATTTATTCCTGTGTTTTAATCCAATGCTTTAATATTAGAAGGCACTAAAAATAATTTTACAATCTAGGATGACATTTTACAGGCTTCTAAATAAAATTAAACACTCGGATAAACCCTGTTTGCCATTAATGTACCTTTAGTCAGCTGCCAGAACTCAGGCAACATAAAGCCACATTTTGCAAATACTAAAAGGTAGAAATTGGTACCAAGAATTAAAAGCATATTGGGCAAGGTTTCTTTGGGAATGGCTTTAGTAATGTACTATTGTTGTAAATATTATGATCTTTTTAAAAGCTGGATTATATTAGGGGGGAATAATATACTTAAGATATATTTAGATAACAAGAAATATATAAAAATGTTTGTGAACACTAATATAAAGCTAATGATAGTGGTACATGTTAACTTAATGTTATTAAAATAATGTCAACGTTTTTTCGACAGTTAAATGCCAGTATGAAGGCATGTTATTCAGTACCCTCACAAAAAAACATAATTTTGATCTGAAAACTGGCATGCAAAGATCTGCTTCCAATCTTAGATTTTCAGAAGTAAATAACCCAGAAAGTGATTCGTCCAGTTAAACAACAATGAAAGACTAAACTTAAGTTCTATATACTTGATCTGTACGTATCTGTTTTATTTTCCAATACAGCTTGAAAATGAAATTAAGTACACTCTTCTCTCTCAATGTGAAATTGCTGGTAAGGTGTACAAATATCACCTCAGAGAGTAGTTAAAATTATAACAGTATTTTTTCGCCTATTTGCAATGTTTTTTAGCAATTAAATATCTTAGAAATCAAAAAAATTATAGATATTATTATGGTATGTTACAAAAACCTGTTGTTGAATTTTAAGAGACTGATATATGACCATAATCAAACCAATGATTTAATTTCTTAAGGGAAATCTTTTTTTTTTTTTAATATAGCCTCAATATACATTATCACAAGGTATGCCTACATGCTAGGTATGTATATTAATGTGAAAAAACAAATTACTGTTTAAATGTAAAATAAAATCAAAGCCTTTCTGGCCCCACCAAAATGAAAAGTCCTAACTTAGTTTATTCATTTTTATTGATTACTCCACTCAATCCACAGGTGGCATGAATCGGTCAGATTTATTAATTGATTTGGTATTGGGCAGTGTCGGACACCATGGTATTCACCAGTCAGAAGAAAGAAATGCCACATCAGGTGTCAATGGCTTGAGAATAGTGTAATGAGTTCTCTTACCCAGTCATTCCTTTATCTGGAAAAGTCTTTGGATTTTGACTAAGCGATACAGGGTGAAATGTATAGAAAGTTAAGGTCTAAGACCTGAGTAATTTCTAGAGTTCGCAATCATGGTTGAATTTTGCTATAGAGAGCAGAGGCTCTCACTGTAACGGAACATTCTGTTTTTGTTTTTGTTTTTTTCCCCATAAAAGAGAAACTCACTTGAGATATCATGATTTTATTTTCTCTTAAAAAATAGGAAAAAATGAAAACCTGGAACATAATTTTTGAAATATGCTGATATAAGTCATAAAAACAATAACTAGAATGTATATTTTAAGAGGCCTGTTGCAATTTGAAATATATGTCAGGTTTACACTTCATCTTTCTAATAGTCATAATGTATCCGAGTGACTTTTTGATAAGTAATTATCTAAAAACGATTTTCTCCATTCATTTAATTGGAATAGTCATTCAGAAGTAGCCAGGTTCCAACACCATGCCACCAAAATCTATTACTAGATTAAGTCATTTCTTAACTAAATGTGAAACAGTTAAAAAAAAAGTAGTAAAGCATCTGGCAATTAAAGGAAAGATTGTTTTTAACATTAAAATGTGACTTGTAAGTTATTGTTTCCATAAAGTTGAAATTTTAAAAGAGGATATAGGATTTAGATTTTATTTTTCTCCTCTCTTTTTGAACTAAATGTAGAGAATACACACCATATACTCAGTATAAGCCTGTTACACTTGAAAGATTTGTTCTGAATGTCCAGTGGGAACCTGGAAATCGTAATAATTTGTAGTATCGATTGAGTGAAGCTATGCAGCTGGGGCCTCCGGTGAATAGACAGGAATAGACATTTTATTGATTAACTTTTACAGTCATATTTTCAAGACTCCGCTGCAACATAATTTTCACTTCCCAGCTTTGTGTTGCTGCATCATGAAACTTGGATTCTTCTCTCTTAACATTTACCCACTTGAGGAAAAAAGTATGGCCATGTCTTGCCAGGGTTATGATCTACAGAGATGCAAAACTTTCTGGAAAATGATTTCTCTTAAATACGATTCTACTGCAAAGAGTAGAAAGGAGCTAGCTGGTTATAACAGTTTGGGGAAAAATCATTACAGCAACTATTTGGTAATCAAACTTCATATCGTCTTCATTCTTTTCATGTTTAAACGTCTTAATTTCCCTGCCCTAACTCCATGCATGTAACTAGTAAAATAAATTCTCTTGTGATGGCTTTGTTTTCATTCATTAACACTTTCTATCTTATTTAATGTGAGCAGCAGAAGAAAAATTATTGTTCTCATCTATAATCTAGTCTATAATCTAGACTGTAATGAAAATTATTAAATGCTAAATCATTTGGTCAATAATTTCCAAGTATGGAAATGTGAATATATGTCTGTTGGACATATGTGATAGTTCCCTAGGCCTGCGAGAGCTTTTTAAAGTTATTTAAGCAAACTAATGTTGTATTTGCACAGGTGAACATAGGGCAAATATTCTGTGTATGATCATATGTTTATTTGCCGCAGGTTCTCCGTTGCTCACATTTTTGGTCACTGGAACAAACTGCAGATTTTATACTTTGCTTTACATATGTGGAAAATATTTCACTGTAATTTTATGTAAGAGCTGGTGACAGATATTTAGACATTAAATTGGATTTGAGGAAAGGGACTTTTTAAAAGAAGTTTACATCAATTCCTTTGTTTAACTCACATTTGCATTTCTTCTAATTATGATGTTGAAAAATCACGTTAGAATAAGTTGATCCAAAGACAAAATTCAAGAGCTCCATGTGACTACACCAGCCCAGAAGATATAAATATGATTAAATTAGACCAAAATTTAGCAAGTTCTAAGAATTCTGTGCGATAGTTCATATTCCATGACATTTATGCCTTATGTACTTAAAGAGTTTATTTTAATTTAAGATTATTGATCATAACTATGGAATTTTGATTTTAAAGTTCATAGATTTGATTTTAAGAGTACGCAAAGCATTTGAAGCTTCCCAACTTATTGCTGTTTTAATCCAAAGTTAAAAATTGTGTAAAACTGGCAGTGAAAGTATGAAACTTGTAAGTTTTCCATATTATATCGCATATTAAATTTTTTAATGCTATTCAACAAGTTCATAGTTTATTTTCCTGTTGATTTTCAAATATACAATTATTCCTTTAGGTTTTCTTTATGATGCTTTAATTTATTCTGTGCCAAGTTTTATAAACATGTTTATGTGCAATAATATATGTTAAAAACAGAACTTTGTGAAATTCCGTAGTTATCACAATGAGTATAGCTCATTAATTGTGCTTCAAGATTTTTCGGTTACTTGCATATATGTAACTATGTTATTCTTCCAATGAAATAGGTCTTTATTTATAATGAAACCATGTTTGAATAAAATGTCTAGGAATTAATTATTTCCTTCTTCACATTAAAAGAATGAATAAAACAATGTACAAGGAGTACAGGTTATTTTAATAATGCAGGTGGCTCTTGGAAGACTTACCTATATAATCATATTTGATTTTAAACTTATTTACCAAAATAAGAAATGCAATTAAGAGAGATCAAGTAATAAACATAAAATACAAAAAGTCTGAATTGAGATTGATTTCAACATAATCCTGTAGAGGAATCCCCGCTTATTGATCATTTTAAAGCCCATGCATAGCACTTAGAAAGATAAAGTAAGCAAGGTCAGATAATCAAAGCATTTAAATAGTAAAAACAGCAACTGCCACTGTAGACTGCTAAAATAAATCCATAATACAAATTGCTTTAGCAAAAAGTGGATGAGCAGCTGATCTTCCTATTGAACTCTGATGCCGTTCAGTGACCACACTGGGAAAAGGATTGGGAGAAATGCCTTAAAGATCAATATTGAGTGAGATGTAGCAGGGATTCATTCTGAACACGAAAGCATTACAGGTGTGGGAGTAGAGACATCGTTAGGAGATGTCATCAAGTGGATATTGTTTAATACCGCTAAAAAATGCCATCCATGCCTGATACTGCCAAACGACGGGCACAGAAATGCTTTCTTAACTGTTTCAAAAATTGTTTGGAGTTGAAAATAGTTCTCAAATTTGAAAGTATAGAAAGCTGTTTCTAGACTAAAATAGTAGTACAACTACTTACCAAAGTAAGTTAATATCTCTATCAATATATTCAACTCATGCCACTAATGCATATTTGGGATATCGAATGATTAAGTGATGGTGGTCTGCGATCCTGCCTATAAAATTAATTATAGAATGGGGGTGGAGGAGATATGTTTGGAGTTGTATGGAAGTGGAGTATTCTTGTTGTGAGTCCCTTTTTGAAACCTGTTGCAACTTGAGGCATCCTGTTTTCCACGAGTATTTGAACTCTACTGGCTAATTATATTCTTGGCCCTAGTGAACTCCAGTGGGAGTTTTCGGCATACAGATGTATGACCAGCAGAATTAGGTTTAACGTATTTAATTATTTTTCTTATAAAATTGGAGTTTCACTTCTACTTAATGAGACACCTTCATGGCTATAATGAAGTTTTGTGGCAAACTGAATACGATGTAGTGTAAGTACATGCAGCTTTATTGTATTTTGGAATAAAGTGGTTCTTCAGTCAAAAGGGACAGTAATGTGATTCAATTACTCCCACCTTTTCTCCGGTTCTCACATGCGCCCTCCTTATGTCATTGTGTTTTCATAGCTTCTAAAATCATCTGCATGGTCACTGCACGAATAGTATTGTGTCGTGATAAGTACGCCAACAGGGGTTTCTGCACCAGCTTTTTCTGATGGAAGATAACCATAGTCTCCTCATAACTTGAATGCAGTATTTAAGAGCTTGGCAATATTACTGATTGATTTTACTTCATTTACAAAAGTGTTTCAATACTGAGCTTCTCAGTTCAATGACATAAAGCACTGAATAATTTTAACCAATTTTTTTTTCCCAAAATTGAGGGGAAAGAACTGAAATGAAGATTGGTTACATTTAAGATGATCTGCATATCAAGATGAAACATAAAAATGAAGTTTGAGGCTTAAAAGTTGCTTAACTCTGGCTCAGTTTTTTCCATTCCCTTCTTTCCATAATGAATAGTTATTTACAACTATTGTAGTCTCCATGTTTGCTGTATGAATTGCTGATGGCAGCTATTTCAATAGTGAAATTGTGAAATAATATTCATAGTTGTCAGAAAAAGGTCATTCCATTTGCATTCATTAGGAACCTGGAGGACCGTGCAGTGTGTGTTTCCTTTGGGATGTTGTAGCTATTGATTTATATACAGCTGTAGGAAAAATTAATTAGGATTATATTTCATTTATTACTGCAGGCTGTGTAATAAGAAAGAAAAACATTTTTTTTGTTAGAAAGTTGAACAGAAAAACCTAAATGGAATCATTGTTTCTTAAATCACAACTACTTTATCATCTAATTTTTCTTTTATAATCTGGTTAAAGGCTTAGTGCATTTACGGAAATTTAATTAGCACTTTGAAAAATGAGTGTTTTAGTACATATCCTGTATTAATAATGATAATTTAGATTAAGCAAAAATGACATTTTTCCCTTGTTAATTGAAACTTTCCTTTCTCTAAGCTAAGTTTATTTGTCCACTGTGAATTTGGAGGTATTGGAAGTTTTGGCCAAAAGAGTTAAATTAAAAACCAAACAGGGACCAAAATCAGGTAATTTCTCAAGGTGAAGAAGTAGATTTCAGAAATGAGAGCTTTAGTAGTAACACAAGAGAGGAAAGTTCACTGATGTTTTAGATTTTTACTCTAAGAAACTATATATAATTAGGCTCTTCTATGAATTTACTACTTCAAACAAACTAGATTATGACATTGACAATAGTCTCACTTTGTGTGATAATATTAGAGTTCAAATTATCTTAAAAATAGGTTTGGCTTCTTTCTATGAACATCATGCATACTCTAAGTGAAAAACTATTCAGTTCAGTCCCCCACATTGTTTATATGTGACACATGTTTGAGATTAATCAAATTGTAGTCACTTCTAATTAATAGCAGAGAATAATTTCGAAATGGGTCAGAAACAGATGACAAAGGATAGTTTGTATGTGTTCAAGACATACTTTATGAATGGAAACACATGCCTATTATAACATTTCTAATTTGAAAATTTTATTAAGCCCCCTATTGTCTCTTAGGTATGTAGCATTTTTCCAAGAAACTCACTGCCTGGCCCATGGTGGACACTTAGGTGTATAATCAGTATTTAGGGGAAAACAAAATCAAAGAGAGGTTTTTGTATGGCCCTGTAAAAGCTAAAACTAAAGCATTAAAATCCATTTGTAGTATTGAAAATTTTTAGATTTTGTGAAAGTAGTTCATAAGAGGTCGACAGTGAAACAGTACAAATACAGGCTGCTTCTGGACATTTTATAGAGTAAATAATGTCTAAAAAATAATGACTAGGATTAAAATACATTACTTTCCTCTCTAAAACTTCTAACTATTTTAGCTATGACCATAAGAATCTATTCCTTAATGTACCGAATAACATATAAATTGGGTATATATTTTGTCCTTTGTTTCTCTGTTTCGAATTCTTGGGGCCCTTTTAAGGGAAAGCAGTTTTATCTTGAGTAATATGGAACTTTGCCTTTCCAGAGTGATAAGCAATATTTTCCACGTTGGCACATTTTGTATTCTGTTGTAAAAATTATATGAGGTAATTATATTGAGATTCATTGCAAGCCCTTGGCTTTTGTAGTGCATCTAGCTTGTCCAATTTGTTTTTAGAATAATGTTGTGTTAGGCTAATCATGAGGTAACTAACTAAGAATCTTATAAAAACTCATGGAGGTCTAGGGCTAAAATTTTTGAATGACATTCTTAAACAAAATGAGCAGAACTGTATTTCTTAGGAAAACTCATTGATCAAGCTATATATTGGTCCACAATGTATTGAAAAGGTAATGTTTTAAAGGCGCTGTCTCTTTAGATTGTGTGGGACAGAAAAAAATAGCTAAGATGTGGTTCTTTACTGTGAAGCACTCATGAGCTAGTAGAGGGAACATTCATGGAAAGAGATGTCCACAAAACTAGGTTCTGTGTAATAAGTCCTTTAAATACAATGGAAAATTATCATAGTATAGAAACAAATACCCCACAAGGAGGAATTAAGAAGCAATAATTGGTAACTATATTTTCAAAACGTGTAAATATTTAAGAAGGTATTTTATGGGCAACAAAGACTAGGAAGCAAAAACAATGAGAAAGTATATTTTTAGTCTAGAAAATGGTGAGTACTTTCTGTTGTGGAGAATGTTTAGGTGTCTAGAAAAGCAGGTTGGGTGGTCTCTACACTAGATTTAGGAATTTATAATTTGCTTATAAATAAATGGGGAGATCATAAGGAGCTGTGCATTTGAACAGACTAGTGCATTTGATCATATTAATGTTAGAGAAGCAACATCTGAATCTCTCTTTTCTCTCAACAATTCAAGTGACTATTCCCAACCATTCTTAAATATTGATGTCTTAGCCTCCTTGTGGTTGCCTCCCTAATCAATTAAGACTCAATTATGTTGTATACTCTGTGTCCCCATAGAACCTACTGCATACTCTATTATAGGGTGCCTTTTATATTATTTTACCTATTGATATACAAATAAAGGCCCATTTTCCCCACCGAATGACTTTGTGTGGTCAATAATCTTCCAGGACCATTATAGGCACTGCCATCTTTTAACTAATTTCTATTAGGTGAAGATGAGCTGGAGAGAATGAACTTAGCTATGTCCCTGATCCAATATATTATCCATCACCTTGTAAAGTATGCTGAGTTGCTGGGCTGACCCCAAGCATCTAGCGAGAATATCAAAGTACCAAAATTTAACCCTTAGCTTATGTGTGGTTTCAGATAACCCATTCAAGACTGAGAAAAATTGAGTGGGAAAATGGAAGCTCTCCTGAAATAGATGAGGCAGGTATACTAGATTATAAAAGATTGAGAAATAATATGTGAGTATTAAGGAAAGGGTACTCACATTTTGTTTTCAATGTCTGGTGCTATGGTCAGGATATTTGTGTAACTTTCAAGTTCATATATTGAAATATTAACCCCCAAATTGATGGTATTAATAAGTGGGGTCTTTGGGAGGTGGTTAGGTCTTGAGCATGGAATTCCCATGAATGGGATCAGTGTCCTTGTGAAATAAGCTGATAAAGCTCCCTTGTCTCTTCTACCTCGTGAGGACATAGCTAAAATCCATGTATATGCCAGGAAGCGAGTCTTCACTAGACACACAATCTGTTCCTTGGTCTTTGATTTTGCAGACTATGGAACTGTGAGAAATCAATTTTTGTCACTTACAAACCACCCAGTTTATGGTATTTTGTTATAGCAGCCCAAATGGACTAAGGCAGGTAGAAAAAACAGAAGAGAAAGAGAGTAGTAAAATTAAAAGAGGCGAGGAAGGACTAAGTCCTTATGTAATACAGACTTGAATTTGATGATGGGCAGAAGATGAAGAGCTCGTGGACATGGAGGATACAAGAAAGAAAGTAAATAATTGATCAGGCAAGAATCAGAAATACACAGATGTTTAGGAGGGTAAATATAGATACTTTGAAGAGTCTCCTTATATCTGAGAGTGTGGGCGAGTGATAGGTAAGGATATAGGGAAAATGTGAGGGCATAAGTCAGTCAGAAAAAAACAGATACCATATGTTTCCATGAATAGGTGGACTTTGTGAGACTAAGCAAAAACCAGGGGGAGGGGAAGAGGGGAAAGGAAAAAAAGACAGAGAGGGAGGGAGATAAAACATAAGAGACTCTCAAAGACTAAGAACAAACTGAGGGTGAGGGGGGTGAGGGAGGGAGGAGAGGGGGTGACGGGCATTAAAGAGGGCACGTGTTGGGATGAACACTGGGTGTTATATGTAAACCAATTTGAAAATTAACTATTATAATAAAAAAAAGAAAATGAGAACTATTTTTGAAACACAATGATCTGACGGAATGAATATGACAGAGCTTTAGAGGATTGTGAGCAGGCTTGTCAAAAACTATGGAAACCATTGAGCATTGAGTAGAATATAAGGGAATAGATACTAATGTGTGCTTCAAGAAAACTAGATTCACAAGGTATAGTGCCTTTATGAGGCAAGGATTGCTTGGTTTAAGTGAATTCAAAAATGACAAATTCATTTGTTTAACAACTAATTCCTATGTCCTACTGTGTGCCTCAAACTGATCGAAGTCCTAGGTATAAACAACGAATAAAATAATGAAGTCCTTGCCCTCAAAAAGGTTATATTCTAGTGGGAAGTTAGATAACAAAATGACAAAACAACATATTGGATAAGATTATCCCGGATGGGTGGTATCCTTAATGGATTTGAAAATTTTCTTCATCACATTAAAGGAGACTTGAGTATTAGGGATGTGGAAATACTTGTATTGCACAGCCTCCTCTAGTTCTGAAAATACCCTCTGCCCAGAAATCCACCCCTTTATGTTTTTTGATTTACCTGCTTTCTGAAGGCTAATAAAGTTGACATTCTGATGCTTGCTTGTTATAAAGGCGCTGAAAACTTCATGGCAATTACTGACAAATTATTAGAATATATGCCCAAATCACATTTTTACTTGTATTTGAGGACATCTTTTTTCTTTCTATTCTTTTAAGTTTGGTACAACTTTAAATTCAGATCTAGGTCTTTCTTCTTTTGGTTTTCCTCTTTCTCCTTGATCTCTTGGCTTCACTTATAAAGACAGATCAGATGTGTTAGAGCCTATGAGCTGTCTCACATAGATGCCAAGTGTCCCCTTTTCCTCACATTTCTTTTGCTCTTGGTAAAGCTAATCTAATTTTCCCAGTATAATTATTCCTTCTTTTATCATTCTTGCCATTGACTTTCTCTATTTTCTTCTCTCTGCTTTTCCATCTTCCTTATAGTCCACTTATATAACACTTAAGCCGAGATAGATTCAAACTAGCAGTGCCTTCTCTGTACCTGGATTATTCTTGATTTGAATTAAGGCAACAGATAAACCAAGACTGGTTTACCATAGTTAATTAGACATCTCAAAGGAGCTCAGAATAATTCATCCACAAACCAATAAATTTAAGATTTCAACTAATTATTTTCAAAAAATAAAATGACAAATATAAATCTTAGAAAAGCTTGGACCTACTTATTAACAGTATTAATAAACATATTAATTAATATGTTTATTAATATTTAATTAATATTTAATTAACATAAAAATATTTTTATGGCATGGTGCCTAACCGACATATCTAATTGAAGCCATGTTTTAAGTTGCTAATATCCCTATTGCTGATGGGGAGAAATTTGGTATTGTTTATTTGTTTCTTTTGTGTTTGCTTCATTTCCCTCACCTCTAAAGCCTGATAAGGCCTTTTATTTTTTAATGACCTTAGAGACTTTCCTAATTTTATTCAATAACTCTCTGTAACGATTCAAATCCTTCAACTGGAAGTAAAAGTCAAACTCATCCATAACTGAAGACCTTCACAGAAAGCATCACAAATGCCTTGATTCTTTTTTTTTTTTTTTTTTACGTTTGCTGGTTGGATTTTTTTTTTTAATTTTATAATAGTTTATTTTCAAATTGGTTTACATATAACACCCAGTGTTCATCCCAACATGTGCCCTTTTTAATGCCCATCACCCCCTCTCCTCCCTCCCTCATCCCCCTTACCCTCAGTTTTTTTCTTAGTCTTTGAGAGGTGAAGCCCTCAAGAATGAGTGAGCAAAATATCCACCATGTAACCTTGAAAATGTGAAATGTAATTAGGAGAAAATTTTGCAGTGCCCTTCAGCGAATCCAAATGTGGAAACAAGAAATGTTGACGACTCTTGGATAATCAAATAACCACATTTCTTAAGTTGAAGTTGTGTGTAATTTAAGCCTGACCTAAAGTATAATTACTCAAGATTATTTAATGAGAATTCAAAAATACCTTCATATTCAATGAGAATACTTGTCACTCATTGAGCACTTGGTATGTGCTAGATTCTATACTCGTTTTCTTACATGCATTGTTTCATTTAGTCTTCATTTCAGTTGATTAAAATTAATATTATTGCTATCACTTTTAGGTAAAGAAACTCAAGACTATAGAGATTAAAGAATTTGTGGTATATCCATACCTGAGATTTAACCTCCTATGTAATTATACCTTGAAATGTATTTTCAACCATTAAATAAACTATATCAATTTAAAACTACAGGAATAACTTTGTAGGTGGAGATGAAGAGTATTTATTTAAATACTAGCTTCCAGAGTCATAGAATTCATTTCAGTAGCTGTGGATTATACCAGTGAGCATTTATTGCTATACTTATAATTTATAAATGTGGAGAAAAACAAACAATGAAAGTACTATGAAAGTAAACTTTAACACAAATAGAAAATTCTAGCACGTCTATCATAAGATATTCTAGAAAAAAAAAGCCTTAACAACAGATTAACCAATCCTGGCCAATGGACCATAATAAGATTCAATTTAAAGTCTTTTTTTTTTTTAATTTAAAATAGTTTATTTTCAAATTGGTTTACATAAAACACCCAGTGTTCATCCCAACATGTGCCCTTTTTTAATGCCCATCACCCCCTCTCCCCCCCCCCCCATCTCCCTCACCCTCAGTCTGTTCTTAGTCTTTGAGAGTCTCTTATGTTTTATCTCCCTCCTTCTCTGTGTCTTTTTTTTCTTTCCCCTCTTCCCCTCCCCCTGGTTTTTGCTTAGTCTCACCAAGTCCACCTATTCGTGGAAACATATGGTTTAAAGTGTTTTAAACCATAATGCTCAGGATATTTCCAAACAATACCTATTACTACATATACACATATACTACATACACACATATAACATACTACATATACACACATATACATGTACTACATGCAACAGAGTAATGTAATTTTAGTCAAGGAGTAACTGAGCAGAAACTGAAGAATATTAATTTCACCTTGACAATGGAAATGGCTCTGTATGTATTTACTTGACATTTAACAGGCCTAAGACAATATGATACTTTGAGAAGAAATCTGAATATGCACCCTCGCAAATTTTCTCTAATTTTTGTAAGGCATTCACAAATGTATTTTCAAAATATAAAATACACATTAATGCATTTGTTTGATAAATACAGAAAGGTTTTGGGAAGGTTTAAATTATAATGCACTTTTTGCAATAAAAGTAAGTGACAAAAAAAAAAAAAAGACAAAAGTAGGAAGCACAGAGGTTACAGGAATAAGTCTAACTGTGGAAATGATTGCAAATTAACATCTGGGTCAAAATGCAGTGTGCCTGATGACAGAATTAAGGACACTAGAATATTACACGTGAGAAGTCACACAAGACAAAGCTGGACTATCAACATGAGACAGTCTAAGAAAGAAGGGAGATTCATTCCCTTTCCACCATGTTGGCAAAAGCTGTCCCATGTGGGGTTTCAGTGAGGACACACCCTATTCTGGGAAAAGAAGACCCCACTGGCTAAAAGGGGTTTTAGCCAAACAAAATGTAAACAACTGGAATAATTGCGTCAAATCATCAACCTTCATTATTTTGGAGAAAACAGGCATGCGGGTCTTTGTTTTCCTTATACTCCATGAAGCACCGTGCTACCTGTATGACCTTAAAAGGCTGGGTTAGTTTGCTTGTCTAAAAGCATTTTCAGGGAAACTTGCTTTTATTCTTAAGTTATGCACTCGAATAAATATACATTGCTTTGCCTAAATATATTTTCCTCTTAACAAATTAGCCAGGATTTCTGGTTTGATGTCTTTTTATTGTATTGAGAAGCAAAAACAATAACGTTTTATTGAGAAACAAAAAATTGTGAATCCCTCTGTAGGAATGAATGGGTTAGTTGTTATTCGTGATACCTCCACTGCTCTCCGACCTTCGGGACACTTTGTGCTTAGAGACACCAGGATGTTAGTCCTCTGTGGAAAAGACAAGATTATTTGGGGAGAACAGTACTTTCTATGGAACAGCTTTTGCTTTCTTCCTCGATGCATCTAGAAGTATAACTCTACTGTTAAATTCAACTACATACATGTAGATAAGGAAAAAGATGCTACAGTGCAATGCCCATAGTTAAAGGGAACACATACTAGCATTTAAAAAACATACAGGCACAAAAGGGAGAAAAACGAGGGAATAAGTCTAAAAAAAATGAAATGAAGATGCCATCTTGCTTTTATTTTTTTCTTCATTTTAGCCTCACATATACATTGGAATTTTAATTTGTATTATCCTTAGAGGAAATTATTATGCATCAATGATTTAAATTTGCAGGAGTTTCCATCCATTTGTTTTTAAAATTATGAAGAAATCAAAATAGAGAAATTCTGTGAGGTACCTCATGTCTGGTGGTGGATCTGGGACTGGAAACTGATTTTCTCATGAACCACAATAATCTTCTAATTAGGAGTTCTATTAAATGAAGTCCAAGTTTTACAAAAATGCGTTTACCAAAGGATTTTGTATTTTGGCTGCACATGGCTTAGTATGAATCTAGGGGTTGAGGTTCAGTAGATAAGCAGCAGGAATGTAAAGGGCAAAAACAATTCTTACCCTTAGGTGAATGTTTCAAATATGTTATTCTGTGCTTGAGGTTAAATGAAATTTCTGCTCATGCAAGAAATAAATTCTGCTTAGGTAAAATGTAGCGTACTATTTTCCTTCTCATAATTAATAAGTGGCCTTGAGGAAGCAAAATCGCTGAGTAGTATGATAAAGCACTTGTTAATGGAGATACATTTATCCAAAGAAATATTTGGTTTTTTTTTCTCCCCGAAATGAAAATCTCTTCAGCTAAATTGTCTCATGTAGTCAGTTCTCTACCTTCCCATTTTAAATATCAGACCATGTGAATTAACACAGTAACAGTCAAAGCTGAGCTTGCTCAGGAGAAATGTTCCTTTGCACAAGAGAAGGTTTTAGATGTGCAGGCTCAAATGTTCTTAGTTGGATTTGGCTGCAGCAGATAAAGGAACAGAGCACTCAACTGCTCCTGCAGGAATAGACAAAAGATGAACAGATGTTTTTGTTTTTTTTTTTCAATAGTAATACAGGAACTATTCTTAAAGGATTTTTACTGGCTATAATTGTAAACAATATGTGTGGTTAACTCCACACAAAGTTCCGTTTGGCTTGTAAAAAATGATTTAAAGTTAATATGTTGGATGAATTATTTGTTTTTCTTTAAAAACAACAGAGAGCCCAAATAATAGAGCATCTCATAATGGACTATAGAGTCAGATACACTTGAGTTTGAATCCTTATAAGCTATTGCCACTTTGAGCAAATTACTTTACTTCTAAGACTCAGTATTTTCATCTCTAATTTGTAGATAATAATATCTTTCTCACTGGGATGTTATGAGAAGGCAGACAATTTTGTAGAGGTCATGCCCTGGCCTGACACAGTTGTGATTCTCAATAATTGGTAGGCATTGTCAAATTAGAAATAAAGGTTTGTTTCATCAGATAAAAGATGCTATAATTCTTATAATAACGAAAACTCCACCCCCAGGACATAATGGATACAAGATTAAGCAGATTAATGTGTTTGGAGGATATTGTCCTTACTTATATCCTGCTAAGTGGATATATAGAGTAGTCCCTGGCATCCCCCAAATGAAGATTTTTTTGGTAGGCTTCAACTGCACCTGGGTTATTGCTTGGCATCAGAAAAAAAGAAAAAAAAAGATTTTCCTCCAAAGCCCAGCAGCATCGTATAGGAAATATTATTAGTCTCTTTAAAGAAAAAGAAAAATCTGGCTCTCTTAGAATTGTCTAGAAGTATTCTCTTTAAACTTGCAATCTCTTCAAATTCAGTATTTTGCAAACTATGTTAGATACAGTTTTAACGTAACCTTTGTAAGGAGAAAGAGATTGATTAATTTGCTGCTGACAAGAGTTCACATTCTTTTTGTTTTGCTCAGAGGATGCATCTGCTTCCTATTCTGAACATGGTTCTACTTACAATCTAATTGCGCTACCCTACACTGCCCTATTATTTTCTGAGTCTGAGCCTACATTTTAGGCCAATCATCGAAGAGTACAGGAAGAGAAGACTTGGAAATTGAAGGCTACACATATACATACTAGTCTCGTTCCATATATCAGTATAGCTGCTTCATATTGTGTAAGCATGCAGCTCTATGCTTTAGGCTTGTCCTCACAATTTCCTGAGATAGGTCAGAATTATTGTCTCCATATGAGGTGTGATATTTGTCATCTAATGATAAATGGTTGAATGATTTAAGCACTTACTTGGGCTTCATAGTTACTTTGCTTCTTTCACTGGGTCTTGGGCTGTAGTTAGAATATTTTGTCCAGATGTATAAATGGAGACTTTGAAGGAAAAAAAAAATAATTCAGGTTTTGTTAAGTTTAACTCTTAAAATACCACTATGAATAGTAACTAAATTAGTATCCATGAGGCACTATAATAAGTGAAATACGATTTAAAGGAAATATTACATATGTAAAAGCTGGATTCAAATTAAGATCCCTTTATTTCCATGTTGACTTGATGAATTTAAGTTTTGTTGCAATGTCACCTTGTTCTCTACAAAACCATCATGGTGGTGCTCATCCCAAATTTGATAATATATATATTCCATCACAAACTGTAGTTAGAAGGTTTTGGGGTACTGAACTCTTGCAAGCACTTTTATGTTTGAGCTTGGTGCATATGACTGTCTTGAGTTTCTGTTTTTTCTCTTTACATGTCAAATCTTTAATTAGAAACTTACCCATTCACTTCTGCTTAGCATAGCAAAACCATAGCATAAAGGGTAGTACAAATGATGAATTCAACCTCACAACAAAATCACCAACCTAAGAATTACAGAAGGTAAAATTATTCACTTATCTTGTCAAATGGTCTCTTCTGAATACTGATTTGATCTATTAATTTCTAGTAATATACTAAATATGCAACACTAAATATATTGAGGATATATACTATGTATTATACACTTATTGTTTATATACTACCATATATATGAAATTACATACTAATATACTGAAAATATTAAACACTAATAATATATTACATATGCTAATATACTCTTGAGTATATAAGCACTGAACATGCACCACTGGACATTTGTTAAAATAAGTAAAATAAGTACTTAACATGTCCTAAAAGAATGCTGTTGGAGGCTTATATATGTCATAAATACAATACCAATGTCATCATTTTACAAGTAAAAAAAAAAAAAGTCATTCAGAGATGACTTAACTCTACTGAGCTCATGGTCGATAAGCTGCATTAGAATTTTACATCCAGGATTTCTAACTTCAAGGCCAGTATTTATTCAATTATGTTATATTCAATTCTTATAAGAGTATTAAGATTTAATATTGGGGAAAATGTGTCTTCTTCATTAATCTTAGTCTTCCTCCAGTAGTGGTTAAAACCAATGATTCATTTTTTAAATAAACCTTTCATGAACAGGGACCGTGTCTTTGCCTCTTTGTCTATTCTCAGCATCTAGAACAGTGTTCTGCTTGAGTAGGTGTCCAATCACTGTTGACTCAGAGGGACAGAATTCATTCTTTAAACCAAATATATGCCAAACCTCAAGTGATTGTCCCCATCTGGCATGTCTAATTTTCCCAGAAATGTTCATTCATTCTATTGCAAGGTTTCCCATTTCTGTTTCATTTTTTTGTGTCAGGAAATTATCACAACAGAAAATTCTTGGGCAAAATACAGTGGACTCCCTCTAGCCATGGAATGTTCATATTACAATTCATATGTTCATGTTCAAAGTTATAATTTCATATTTTCCCTTTACATTTGGAGATTGAATTAAGAAAATATTAACAAAGCTATGTTAAGTCTTATGACAGTATAACAAATAATGAGGAATGCTTATGATTTGCACTATATTCTATATAGTATATTATTCTTTCCAGTAGACTTTATAAAGTGGAAAATCAGAAAATTAAAGCTCACAACTTTTACAGAGAAATTACTAGGGTAAACAACTGACAAGGTGATCTTTACTTTTACAGAACATATACATATAAATCTTCCATAGTATTACTTTAGCTTAATACTAATAAATCACTAAGAAGCTTTTAACACACCCCATTCTAACATTTACCTGAAGATATCATAGCTCCTGATAATTATAAAAAAAAAGGAATTCATTTCCCGTATGAACTGATAAATGGATGTGCATTCTACTTTGTTTGCATGTGTGGAGATTAAAAGTTTTCTATAAATCTAGATGAGTTAAATAGATTCTTAGGTAGTTTATTCACAATATTTTCTTCTCTTAGATGATACCTTTGCAAATACAGTTGTATATGCTTATCTGTTTCTATACAGACACATATATACATATGCTAAACCTATGAAATTATCAGATAAATAGTAACATCCTATTCAGATGAAGAAAAGAAATATGTACATTGTCAACAGTGAGGCTCCCTAAATAGAATCTTCATGATCATGCAATTGTCTTTTGTTTATACTCTGTTTTCTTATATGGACTTTGTACTCTATTTTATTTTTAACAGTTTATTGTCAAATTGGTTTCCATACAACACCCAGTGCTCATCCCAACAAATACCCTCCTCAGGGTCCATCATCCACTCTCCCCCCTCCTATATCCCCCTCAACCCTCAGTTTTTTCTTAGTATTTAAGAGTCTCTTATGTTTTGTCTGCCTCCCTCTCTGTGGTTTTTTCCCCCCCTCTTTCCCTCCCCCATGGTTTTCTGCTAAGTATCTCAAAATCCACCTATGTGTGGACTCTATTTTTAAGAAACCAGTACTTAACATTCACTTAGAACCTCCAATATTTCTAAATCTGTTACTTTCCCCATGTGTCTGTCTTCATTCTTACTATGACATTGCCCTATAACTTTCATATATATTCATATTTCTGATATATCTAAAAAAAGTTTATGTGAGCAATATTCATTTATTCGTTTATTTATTATATTTCCCTGGCAAATATTTATTACTATGTTGTAGGTACTTTTAATACTGTAGAAGGATATAGCAGAAAAACAGACAAAAATCCCTTTTCCTAATGGAGCTTACATAAAACTGAAGAGACAGACACAAAATAAAACTCTATTTCTACCTGTGATGAATTTTTCAAGGAAAAACACAATGTGCAATAAGAGAGTATAGAAAAATAACTTAAACTCCAACCAAAGTGTCTCCTTTAATTAAAAACAAATTCAATAATGGTTTTGTTTCCAAGCTGGGAAGTGTCATGTGACTTCAGGTGGTTATTTTGTACACTGCTAAGACACGCATTTCCTTTCTAATAGGGGATTCCTGGGGAGCTATTGTCTCACAGCCCGGACAAATTTTTAGATATTTGTTTTAAAAAATAAAATACATAATGCCACAGGTTAGAAATTGTAAAACTTATTTTCTAATCCCTCCCTTTCTTTAATAGAAAAGAGCCTCAACAAGTTGATTCTTCATAGATTCCCAAGTGTACACCAAAGAGTATTTCTAAACATCACGAAATATCATGAAAAGCTTACAAAATTTCATTTAGAATCTTGGTCATATGGGTTAGCTCATCTTTTGAACTAATGGAGCAAATGAAAAAATAAACTAATATTTAGCAACACAAGTCAACAACACTCTAACAAGGAAAGCTATATATAGCCTTAACATATAATTATTACATGAAAGAGACACTATTGACATTTGCATGTGATAAGTATGTAGAAAAACATTTTATTCATTCTTCTTTTTTAAATGACACAAGTGCCACCGATTTAAGCCAATTACTTATAATGCTATCTTTACAAAAACAGCTGTCTTAAGTTGGATTCCCTGGAAACAGATACCGAGGTGGAGAGTTCTGGGTAGAAGGTCTAAAGGGGATACTCTTGGAAGCTACAGGTGAGCAGGATAGGGAAGGGATGGGTTTGATGTTCTTGGCATTTATCTCGCTTATCTGTGAGTGTCTGGAAAATCTTTGGTTAACTTTTCAAATACGTATTCTGCCTCATTCTCTCTCTCTTCTTTCTAGACATCATCTGTATGCATGTTAGACAAGTTGGGTCATTTATAGGTCTTATGCTGTCTTTTAAATTTTTCTATTTTTTCCCTCTGTTTTCACTTTACGGATTTTTTGTTGTTGTTGTTGACTCATTTTCAACCCTAAAATCTCTATCTTCTAACTTTTTTAAATTGCTGCTAAACTCATGTTGAGGTCTCAATTTCACTTATTTAATATTTAGTTCTAGAAATCCTTTTTATTATTTTGTACACTCTAGTTATTTGGTAAAACTGTCCATCTTTTCATTTTTTTCTGTCTCTTTGCCTCTATTTTTTGAATATATGAATTGTTATTTTAAAATCCTTTTCAATAACCTCAGTGTCTTACTCTTGTCTTATTTCTCTTGGTCTTTGGTTATTTGGTCTCATTTATTGTCATTCCAATGAATAATTACAAGGGTAAATTACTTGTAATATCATCAAATGATGTAAATTTTGCTTAAAAAATGGATAGGCTCCAAATAGTGTTAACTTCCTTCAGAGAGGGGTCATCTTTTTATCTGGCGGGTAGGTGGATGTTGGAGCTATCAACTTAATCAAACTGAAACCCAGATTGAAACCCAAACTGCATGGCTCTGTCCACCTTGGGTTTGCCCCACTCTTCAAGCATAGCTCTCCAGAGTTCAGATGAAAGTCTTCTAGTTTTCATCATAGCCCTTCTGACAGCATGACTTGAACTTTAATGCATATTTCTCAACACTGAGAATGTCAGATAACCCTCTTAACTCTTCAGAAGTTTTGGCTTAGATTTTTAACCTTCCATCCCATACAACTTCAGAATTTGAGCAACAGTCTTGAAATTGTTTTTATTTATCTATTATTATTATTATTATTGCTATTATTATTATTATTGATTTTTCCATTCTGAAATTGCCAAAGGCTTTGTTATTTTCTCTATTCCCACCAGCAGAAAATCTTAACTTGAATTCTTATTTTCTTGCTTATAGGAAAACTGCTGCTTTTTCAACTTCTAATCTACTTTTCCACAATTCAGTCCAAAAAGGAAGATAAAAATGATTCCATTTTGGGAGTTTATGAGTCAATAACTATGACTTTGCAATGTCAAGATTTGTAATGGTAAAGATGAACATGTTTCAACATAGTATAAAGTAGATCAGTATCTCTTCCAAACATTCATTAATAAAAGATGAAATATTGATGGGGAAAAATGTAGTTATGGTTAAATTGTGTAATCTCAATGTATAAAACCAAAAACTCTAGTAATTTATCTCTTGGGTTTTACTATCATTGGAAATTGGAGAGGGTGGTGAAAACCCCTCCAACATTCATGAAATACAAAAAATCGGAATTGTTTTGAATAAGGCATTCTATTAGGCTTGTGATGGCATGTTTTATATAATTTGCAACAGCATCAGTTTATCAAGGAAAAGCCAAAAGATTTATTTAGTAATGATGAATCATACAAATTTATTTTTAATCGAGAACAACTTTAATGTAGAAGTAGAAAAAATATCTAAATTGCTATCAACAAAACAATTTTTGTGTTATCTCTTTTGTACATCTTTGAAGTTACTGGAAATCCTCTAGAATATTTCTAAGTTTGGTATAGACACAATTTAGGGAATTATACATTATTTACTGTGATTAAAGCGTTTCAGAAAATTATGCAAACAAAAAAGATATTATCCCAATATCTTCTAACACAAGTGACTATTAAAGTGTAGAGTTGTTTTACTTTGGTTTTTATTTATTTTTCTTTTGTTTGTAATTCCCAATAAGTGTAAGAGTAATGAGAAATACATTTAAAGTATTTCTATGTAAAAGTAGTGACTTCTTCTTAGTTTAATTTTTTTTTAACGTTTATTTATTTTTGACAGACATAGAGACAGAGTATGAGCAGGGGAAGGGCAGAAAGAGAGGGAGATACAGAATCCGAAGCAGGTTCCAGGCTCTGAGCCATCAGCACAGAGCCTGACGCGGGGCTCGAACTCACAGACCGCGAGATCATGACCTGAGCCGAAGTCGGCCGCTTAACCAACTGAGCCACCCAGATGCCCCCCCTTTCTTTAATTTTTTTTAACGTTTATTTATTTTTGACAGACATAGAGACAGAGTATGAGCAGGGGAAGGGAAAAGAGAGAGGGAGGGCTTCTTACTTTAAAAATATAGGTACAATCATTAGTACAATCAAGACCATTTGGTAGGAAGTGTAGGAATTACATTAAAAATCTCATATTTTTAAAGGAAAAAGTAAATTTCAATTAAGAAATATTTTGGTAAAAAAATCACAGTGCATCATTTTTATTGTATTAGAAGAATAAAAATAATATTTATTACCAACAACCATATACTAAATAGCCAGTTGCTTTTCTAGAACACAAGCATCATCACTATACATACATTTTTTTTATATTGGCATGGAACTCTGTTCATATGTATCACACAGTGACCCAGGCTTAAAGAGCAACCACTACCCATATTATTTTTCAACAGATTACTACTTCTCTAAATCTTATGCATCATCTATGGAATACAAGGGTGCAACTAGATCATTTCTCGAAATGTTACCGCTGATACATTATTTGGTTCATTGTCCATTTGGGGAATGTTTTTCCTGTGTTAATTGCATTTATTTACACTCTCGTGTCATTGTTTATCTACAAGATAATTTGATAATGCCATTCAATCCAAACCCCAAATTTCATTTGGAACTGATAATGTGCATGCGTGAGTGTATATGTTTGTGTATGTGTGTGTGCACATGCAGGTGTGTGCATAAGCCAAAACACAAAACCTTGTAAATGTCCATCCTAAAGGATCAAGTGGGATAGAGATGAATTACACATACTGCAAATTTCCGGTACAGAATCCAATATTCCTTCACGCTTACGCTTGTACTGTGAACAGCAATATCTAGGATGCTGAATAGGCCTAATTTATTAATTATTAATCTCTAATTCACATCTCAAACTTCATCCAAATACCTTTTATCTTTCTCATAATGTTTCCTAAAATCTACTATCTTTAATAATATCTATTAAAGAACCATCAGTTACTAGAGCGATTTTAATTTGACTTTTCATATTTGCTACACTCTACACAGTGTGCCAAAATTAGGTCCCTGGTCATATAATGGGGCAACTGTTTAACTCCAACATTTATGTCCATTTTATTTTCCCTGTAACAGTAATATACACATACTCATTCAATTTTTACTGTGCACTTTCCTTGGAAAAGCATGGCACTCCAACATGGTATGAAATGGTTTTAGTCAAGAGCATCCTGCTCACATTAGGTGAATATGATAGGAATTGTTGCACTTCTGAGTCTGGTGTGATTTTCCTAGCTGGCCCACTCATACAATCATGGAGTTATATTAATGAATATGATTTTATCTTTATCAAGGTACCCCAGAATACCTAATCCTTTCCTTGCTCTATTTGCTCCTCCCCTCATATATATACAAAAAAAGTAAAATAAACCTTTACTATTATCTAGAAGACTGGCCTTCTAGTGTATATTTGAACTGAAATGGGGTCAGGAGAACACTGTTTTTTTTTTCAAGATCAAAAGATTAATCCTAAACCAAGTCAGAATCCAGAATTGATCACTTTAATGAGAAAAAAAAATAAATAAAAAATCACTGCCAGTATTATAGAAAATAGAAGAGGAAAAGAACAGAAATAGGGTTTGCTCCCAGGTTGTATACTGCCTCCGCAGCCTGCCATGAGAATTTCCAGGCTAACATTGCTGCTGTGCAGTCCCCTATTGTGTAGAGAAAAAAGTTCCAAGAAGACAAAGCTCTATGCTTGGCAAATAAAATCCAGGGGTCTTCTCGCCCTTCTGATGCAAAGGATGCCTCATGCTTCCTTGCATTAAGTTTTCACTCACTTTGAAAACTCATCTCCTACAAAATATGATCAGTCTGTTTCCTCCAACTTCAGTAGTGCCTTTTATCTTTGGAAGATGATATTCTTCCACTTGATTCTGATCAATTCCTGGACTTGGTTGTGGGGAGGTTACGGCAGGAAGGAAGGAAAAAGAGGAAGATGAGAAATCTTGCATTTACCTTAGGTGGTGAAAAATATTGATTTATAACTTTAAAGCTGAAATGTCACAGTAGTTTTTTATTTGCTTTATTAAATGGCAGATGATGGATGTATGTGATATTGTCTAAGTTGACTTAAAAGACTGAGGTGCTGAGTGGGTTTTACATCAGTGACTTTTAAATAGTAATTTACGTAGTACATTAGAAATATAATTCTATTAATAAATATAATTAAAATCATAAATATATTTTTTAGCAAATTAAGACATATCCGCACATTTGGAAAGATTTATACTATTTAGCTCAGATTTAGACATGAAAATGTGAAAGGCCATCTAATTAACTTTGAAACTTGTTTCTAATGTGTTAAGAATGATTACATTGAAAATCTTGGCTGTTTTTGTCCTGGTAAAAGTGGATGAATATTGAATTGCTTTAGAAATAAGTAGAAAGGGATTTATTTTTGAGATGAAAAAGGTGGATTTTTAAAAATTGTGTTAAAAATCACATAACATGAAATCTATCCTTTCAAACTTTTAAGTGTATAATAGTGTACTGTTAACTGTATGTGTGTTGTACAGCAGATCCTAGAACTCTTCATCTTACATAATAACTGGAAATCTATACCCATCGAATAGCAATTTTACCTTTCCCCCAGCCTCTGGTAACTATAATCGTACTTTCTGTTTCTATGAGTTTGACTACTTCAGATATCTCATATATGTGAAATCATGATGTATTTGCCCTTCTGTGGTTGGCATATCTCATTTAGCATAATGTCCTCAAGTTTCATCCATGTAGTAGCTTATGGCAAGATTCTTCCTTTTTAAAGTCTGAATAAGTCTCTCAAAATTCACCTATGCATGAAAACATATGGTATCTGTCTTTCTCTGATTGACTTATTTCACTTAGCTTAATACCCTCCAGTTCCATCCATGTTGCTACACATGGCCAGATTTCATTCTTTCTCATTGCCACGTAGTATTCCATTGTATATGGGGGAGGGGAAGAGGGGGAAAAAAGACACAGAGAGGGAGGGAGACAAAACATAAGAGACTCTCAAAGACTAAGAACAAACTGAGGTGTGAGGGGGGTGTAGGGAGGGGGGAGAGTGGGTGATAGGCACAGAGGAGGGCACTTGTTGGGATGAGCACTGGGTGTTATATGGAAACTATTTTGACAATAAATTATTTAAAAAATAAATAAATAAAATAAATAAATAAAATAAAGTCTGAATAATATTCCAGTGTGTGTGTGTGTGTGTGTGTGTGTGTGTGTGTGTACTACATTTTCTTTGATTCAGTGGACATTTAGGTTTTTTCCACCTCTTGGCTATTGTGAATGAAGTCCTTATTATTCTGCTTCATGCCCAGAGAACCATGTATTAGAACTAAGATAATGTGAGACATGGCTTTTTACTACGTTGCTCCATTTGTATGAAATGGTTTACTAAAAGAACCAGATCATTTTTTATTTTTTTAAAGTTCGCATGTTAATTTTTAAATATAGTTTATTGTCAAATTGGCTAACATACAGTGTGTAAAGTGTGTTTTTGGTTTTGGGGGTAGATTCCTGTGGTTCGTCGCTTACATACAACACCCAGTGCTCATCCTAACAAGTGTCCTCTTCAATGCCCATCACCCATTTTCTCCTCTCCACCCCACCATCAACCGTCAGATTGTTCTCTGTATTTAAGAGTCTCTTATGTAAAAACAAACAAACAAACAAACAGATGTTAAAGAGACATTCACATTCTAATGTTCATTGAAGTGAATCTGCTTATACCTTCTAAAATATTAAATAATTTTCAAAAAGCAGAAGTCAGACTTCCTAAATCTGAGTGCAGAGGATATTGAAGACAATGAAGAATGGGTGAGTGGGCTAGCTGGTATTATTTTATTTCATATCAATAAGAGAGTGCTAACTTTTGTAAAAGTGAAACAAAAAATGATAAAGTAAATATATATTTATTGAAATAAAATGGTTCAGTATGTAGGTGGATAGAAGTGCAATGGTGAAAACAAAATTTCAACCAAAGTTCTAATTTTAGAACTAAAAATATGTGCAAAAACATTCAAAAGAAGGGATTATTCTAATATATGGGTTTGGGGGCATGAAATATATAGAATAATAAAGACTTATTTGTCTTTTTGGAAAGCAAGTACATTTACTTTTAAACCATTAATATGTTAGAGAACTGGGGCTTTAAAATATGAAAAAGAAGAAGAAAGTCAAGATTTAGACATTCAGATACTGTTTTATTTGGAATCTATAAAAGAAGAATTATGTTTTATGCAAAACTTTTCTGCTTTTTTCATGCAAAGCTTTTCTGCTTCTTTGCAAGGGAGAGAAAAGGAAAAGAAACAAAAATAATACATTTACTGGATAAAACGTTGAAGTCAATATAGTAAAAAAGCCACCCAAATATTAGCCATCCCTTTTTTCTATTTTTATAAAAGTGTTATCACCTCGGTGATATTAACACAACCCAGGATAAAAACTTGAGAATTTTTCTTTGGCCATTAGAATATTATCCTACTTACATTGTGCCTTCTTTAATCCATTTTACTTCTTGGGGTGTTTGAGAGATGAAGGAGTTCTTCATTATCTGCTGTACCTCATGACAGTGACAACAATGATAAAATTTGGTCTATACCCAGAAGAACTCATTTATTCCTTCATTGAAATAGCATTTATGGTTGCACATTGTGAGAGTAATTGGGTCCTAATAATGCTACTGGAGGGAACTGAGTGCCACAGAAGCAACCAGGAGGTGTACGAATGTAATTTTGGGAGACAATAGGGAAGATTTCTTAGTGAAGATCAGAATATGTAAACACAGTTGCTAAACTTCTAAAGATGGAGATTGTGAAAATGACATTTATAAAGAGCAAAACCTTCTCCTTCTCCAAGTACCCATATTTTCATCTATCGTTTCCTTCTCTTTCACACAGGGAGATGGTTCTATTGTCTCCTAACCCCCTCCTGTTCTCATAGCTTTTATTCCTCCGAAACCTGTATCATTATCACTTCTTTCTTGAATAATTTTCTCATTTCCACTAACTTCTTATCCTCTCAATTACAATATTTTTCAATGATTTTCGTTCATTAAAAAAAACCCTAACTTTCAACATTTTATGTACTTTAGCTACTACCTCTTTCTTATTCATGGCAAACTTCTTAAAGGTGTAGCCTCCTCCCACTGGGCTTGCTCAAAGACCCTCTCTAAAGTCAGTAGAGATCTCAATGCTAAATTCAACAGGCTCTTTCTCTATTCAGAACTTACTTGAATTCATTTTTAAAAATTTTTTAACATATATTTATTTTTAAGAGAGAGACAGAGCACGAGCAGGGGAGGAGGAGAGAGAGAGGGAGACACAGAATATGAAGCAGGCTCCAAGCTGCAAACCCCAAGGTCATGACCTGAGCTGAAGTCAGCCACTTAATGGACTGAGCCACCCAGGAGCCACCTGTGTGAATTCTTAATATCTGTATGATGACATTTGACTTTGAGGACTACCCCTCGGTGAAAAAAGAACTTTTTCCTTCAGCTTCATCTATAATATTGTCTTTTAGTTACTGACTTAAATCAGATAGCCTCTTCTCCCTACATTCATTTCTGGAAATTTGTGTGACTTTATATTTCTTTAACATTCTTCACATTTCTTCATTGTACTTACCACCTTAAAGTGGTTAAGTCTTAGTACCTGACACTTTGTGCTTGGATTCTGAGGCTGTCATTTACTGTTGTATAACTTTGGGAAAATTGTCTTCTGGGTCTTTAAGACTCAAATGTTAGGAGCGCCTGGGTGGCTCAGTTGGTTAAGTGGCTGACTTCAGCTCAAGTCTTGATCTCAAGGCCTGTGAGTTCAAACCCCACTGTTGGGCTCTGTGCTGATGGCTCAGAGCCTGGAGCCTCCTTCAGATTCTCTGTCTCCCCCTCTCTCAGCTCCTCCCTTGCTCATGCTCTGTCTCTATGTCTCTCAAAAATAAATAAACATTAAAAAAAAGACTCAAACATTAAATACCTATAATAATTGCATTGACTTCATGAAGTTTTAATGACTATCAAATAAGATAACATCTACAAAATTATTGACATAGTGCCAAGAACTTTAATAAGTGGGAGATATTACTCTAATGACTTTTGTTCATAATAATATATACTAGTTTAACATACTGGTGACTGTTGAATCTAGGCTCAAGACCAGCACTAGTCAGTATACTTTTCCAATATGGCAGCGGTATCCACATGTGACTTTTGAAGTATTTGACATGTGGCTACTGTGAAGGGGGATATAGATTTTAAGTTTTAATTAATACAAATTTAAACAGCTCCACATGACCAGGGACAACTATATTAGATAGCACAATTCTACACCTTTATTTTTAACTTCTTATAAGACATTAAGTTTGCAAAGTTAAAATGTCTAACCATTTCCTTCCTCTCCTATATATTTTGGCAACTGCTACTTTTCTGAATTTCCTATTTCAATAAATGGAATCACCATTCACCAAAGCTACAATGTTTAAATGCTATGTGATGTATTAGGATCCATTCTGAAATGAAAAGAGCATGACCTTTGAATCAAACACACCTGGCTTCGAATAGGGCATCTCCATTTCCTTGCCATTTGACCTTGGGCAAATGAAATAACCTGCAAGAGTCTCATTTTTTTTTCATTTGTAAAATAGAAATAAATATGTGTATCATACAAGGCTATTATCAGGATTAAATGGCATAACATATGTAAAACACCTGGCAGAATGTCTGGGCATAGAAAGTGTATATATTTCATAAATATACATTACTTCTTTTCTTGCCTACCATTTCAAATGGATTAACAGATCTTATTGATCTCCTGCTGAAATATTTTATGAGTCTTTCCTCTTTTTTCCATTCCCATTGGATATGTTCTTATTAATTTCCTTCTCTTCAGATTTTTCTAGTAGGATAGTCTCATAATCAATACCTCTTCCCAGTTCCCTTTTACTATTCTCCCTTATCCAATCCATCCTCTGAATTTCTACAAAATAATTTTCCAAAACTTAGGTCTGATTCTGTCACTCACTGTTTATCGCTTTATAGTTTTGCTAAACAAGTATGTAATTCCATACTGGTTATAACTTTTGTAAAATAAGTGATGTCACACGTGTATCGTGGTACAAGTCTTCCTCTGACACTATCAAACTTGCATTTTGGGGGGTCCACAATAATGTTTTTAGGTACACATGACTCTCATTTATGTAAATTTATATTTATAGCACATTTAAAAAATACGCAATGATTTATTTTTTCTGTGGATAAACATTTAAGGTTGCTTTGAACATTCCAGTATGTTTTTTCTTAAGAACACATGCAAAATTTTTCCAGGATATATGTCTATTACATGAAATAAGGTGAATTAATATTAAGAGTGCAGCTCATTGAATTTTACATATGTAAGCACCTTTGTAACCACCACTCAAATCAAGGAATAGAATTTCGAAATCCCAGGTGTCCACTATTACCTCCCATCCCCAAAGTTCTGAGTTCTGTTACTCTATATTTGTGTTCTGGAATTCCATATTTATCAATGCATCCTTTCATGTCTAGCCTCTTTTCCCATTATATCTGTATGAGCCATCTATTTTTTTTGCACGTACAGCTGTAGTTACCACCTCCCTGAGGTGGTATATATATACATATACATACATATATATTTGTGTGTGTGTGCGTGTGTGTGTGTGTGTGTGTCCAATTCTATATATTGTGTATATAAAAAATATCTCAAGGGGCGCCTGGGTGGCTCAGTCGGTTAGGTGGCCGACTTTGGCTCAGGTCATGATCTCACGGTCTGTGAGTTCAGGCCCCACGTCAGGCTCTGTGCTGATGGCTCAGAGCCTGGAGCCTGCTTCAGATTCTGTATCTCCCTCTCTCTCTGCCCTTCCCCTGCTCATACTCTATCTCTATGTCTCTCAAAAATAAGTAAACGTTAAAAAATATCTCAAAAATAAAACATTAAAATATAGAATTGGATATATATATAATTGGATATATAGATATTATATATATATATAGAGAGAGATAGATATATAGATATAGATATAGATAATTGGGTATATATATCCAATTCTATTTTTTTTTTAATGTTTTATTTTTGAGAGCAAGAGAAACAGAGCATGAGAGAGGGGCAGAGAGAGAGGGAGACAGAACCCAAAGCAGGCTCCAGGCTCTGAGCTGTCAGCACAGAGCCCGACATGGGGCTTGAACTCACAGATCATGAGATGGTGACCTGAGCCGAAGTCTGATGCTCAACTGACTGAGCCACCCAGGCGCCCCTATATATCCCATTCTACTTCTGATATGTATTTGAATTATTTCCAGTTTCTTTCCATTAAGAGTAAAACTTCCATGCAATGGACCAATGCACTCATTTTTGTTTTTGTTCAGATTATTTCAAAGAATAAAATAGCTGGATCATACGATAAATAAATTTTTAGCTACAGTAAACACTCTCCATGCCATTTTCCAAAATGGATTACCAACATCTACTCTTTACCAGAAATTTCTGAGAGTTTCAGTTGCTTCGTATCCTCAGTACTTTCAAGTTTGGTCGCCATTATCCTAGGTTTGCAGTAATAGAACATTATGGCTATGCTTCTATTTCACTGATAACCAATGTTTCTAAATTCTTTTCATGTTAGTAACAGGATTTGGATATGTTCTTTTGGAAAGTTATTTTTTAAACCTTATACCCATCATTTTATTACTTTTTTGTCTTTTTAATTTGTAAGACATTTTTGCATAGTCTGGAATGGATCATTTGTTGAATATATATATATATATATATATATATATATATATTTAAATATCTTTACTATGTGGCTCAATGTTCCTCTATTAATATATATTTATGCAACACTTTCTAAACTTTCATAAAGTACATTTAAAAATATTTTAGTGATAGTGATGTTATAATATACTGTTTTAATATTAATTCTAAATTCATTAAAACATTGTGCTATGTTTTATTCTTTAAGTTTCATTGATTTAGATGTTATATTTATTTGTATGATCCATCTGGAATTAATTTTTGTGTATGATTTGTGTAGGCTCAGGGTCCATCTTTTTTTTTTTTTCCGTATGGCTATTCAATTGACCCATCAATGTTTATTGAAAAGACAACCATTTCCCCCACTGAATTGTGATGATGGCTTTCTCATAAGTCAGATTATTACGTTGAATGTGTATATATTCTATATATGTATATATTTATATATTCTATATATTTATAGATATACGTACACACATACATAATATGTAATATATTATATATATATATTATATATATATATATAGTTCAATCCACTAAAAGTATAGAGACTGTAGGCAACTGAGTAGCAATGACAATGCTCACAGTACCTTGAATATTCTCTTAAAATATCACTATTTATACATTAAGAAAAAAGAGTTCTTTAGGGAAATGGCTAATTCTAGGTCCAGCCAGAAAAAGAGCAAGAAAGAAATTACTATGAGAATCATTTATATATGTATATAAAATTGTATTTATATGTGTGTGTGAGCGTGTGTGTGTGTGTGAATGAGAGAAAGAGATGGGGGTGCCTGGGTGGTGGCTCAGTACGTTCAGGTTAGACTTTGGCTCAGATCATAATCTCACGGTTCATGCGTTCAAGCAGAGCCTGCTTGGGATCCTCTGTCCCCCTCTCTCTGCTCCTCCCCCACTTATTCTCTCTCTCTTTCTCTGTATCTCTCTCTCTCTCTCCCCCTGTCTCCAAAATAAATAAACATTTTAAAAGAGAGAGAGCGATGGGGGGGAGAGAGAGACACACATAGAGGTATTTCCAATTCCAATTCAGGACTAAAAAATTTACATAACATCTTCTATATTATATCGGTATTTCTTTCCTTCCACACTGTGATCTTAGTTTTACAGGCAGAGAGAATAGAATTAGGATATTCTGTTATCAATCATTTGTTTTACAGAGCAGTAGTCTAAGATGAACAATACTGCACTAACACCAATAAGGCTACTGCATATATTATTTTCCTATACTCCCCAATTTTATTCCTACCTTTTATTGATGCACAATATGTTGTCAGAGAATATAACTGTCATATGCAATAGTTTCATCTTTACCCTTGATTCATTCTTAATTATACAAGTAATTATATATTTACACCTCACAATTAGTATTCAGTTTCATGTTTCTTTAGTAATTTTGAATGTCTGACACTTCCTCTCTAGGAGATGAATCATCAGAAAGACGTATAGCAAGAATATTCCTTATATTCTTTTTTGTTGAAAGGTCATTTTATTTATATGTGAAAGTCTGTTTACCTAGAAATAAAATCTTTAGTTCACATTTTAATTCTTTGTATGTCTTAAATATTTTACTCTATTTTCTTCTGACATAAGATGTTGACAGAAGACTGATACCAATCTTTTTTTTCTCTTGTAAAACTGTGCTATTTTTTATCAATGTCAAAAGTATATTTCTTTTTTCTCTAAAGTGTAGGAATTTTACTAGAAGATTTTAGTGTTAGTCTTTCTGAAATAAATTTTCTTAGTTACATGTTATTTCAGTATGTGTTAGTTTTTTTATTTGAGAAGATTTTTAATAAAATATAATTTTATTA
Organism: Paguma larvata; assembly: GCA_030068075.1. Taxonomy (NCBI): domain Eukaryota; kingdom Metazoa; phylum Chordata; class Mammalia; order Carnivora; family Viverridae; genus Paguma; species Paguma larvata. Next base: position 25,795,517 of record CM057838.1, read on the forward strand.
TTTGCTCTGTTCTCTTTCTTTGATTTTTCTGTTCAAGTAATTCTGTTGCCTGTTATTGTATCTTCTTTGTCTATCATCCATATTTGCTAATTTTTCTCAAATAGTTCATATTTTTCTTCATTTCTTATAAATTTAATTTTTTTCATTTTAAATTTCTTAAAGTCTTATCAGTATATTTATTTATTCCTTTTTTTTGGTAGTTTAATCTTCATTGCTGATTTTTTTCCTTGATTTTATAATTATTTTCTAACTTCTATCATTTCATTTCTCAGTTTCTTTAATTCTAACTTCTGTTATTATTTCATTCTTAAAGCAGTCCATTAGGCCATTTAGCTTTTTTGGGGAAAAATTATAGTTTTTTAATCAGTTTATAAGTCATGTTCTTGTGGTATGCTGTTGTCGCCTACAGAGATGTCGTTTTGGTCCTGTTCTCTTTTATAATCACTTTGTATGGGATTTGAGTCTGCTGGATCTATTTGACTCATTTTTATGAAAAATAAACTTTCTTGCAGTTTTTTTTTTTTTTTTTTTTTTATTATAATAGTTTATTTTCAAATTGGTTTACATATAACACCCAGTGTTCATCCCAACATGTGCCCTTTTTAATGCCCATCACCCCCTCTCCCCCCTCCCTCATCCCCCTCACCCTCAGTTTTTTCTTAGTCTTTGAGAGTCTCTTATGTTTTATCTCCCTCCCTCTCTGTGTCTTGCAGTTTTAAAAGTCAACAGCATCCACTGTAGCTTTATGAATTTCACAAAGATTCCTCTTGTTTTTTTTGTGTAGTGCTCAAAAATTAAAAACCTTTGAAATCTTCATTCTCTGAGCTTCTCATATTCAGTTTCCTCTCTCCTTTTTCCCTTAGTTGGCTCAGCTTATTCAAGTATTTCTTTTTTTCATAAACAGTTTTATTAAAGTTTAAATTACACAAAATAAAAAGTGCATGTTTCAGTTGTACCATTTGGTAAGCTTTCATTTAGGAAACCTGTGAAACCATCGTGTCCCCCAAGACTTCACTTGCGCCCCAGTGTAATCCTTACCTGCTGTTCCCTCCCAAGCCTTCCCCTGTGCTCAGGCATCCGCTGATCTGCTTTGCATCACTATAGCTTAATTTAATTCTCTGGAATTTTATACCAAAAAATCACATAGTATATACTTTTTGAATGGTTTCTCTTATTTAGTATAATTTTGGGCTATAAAGGTACGTATGAACATCTGTGCACAAGTATTTGTACAGTTGATACTTTCATTTATCTTGGGTAAATACTTAGGCACAGAAAGGCAGGCTCGTGTGACAGGTGTATGTTTAGCTTAAAAATAAAACCTGCCAAAGTCTTTCACGAAGTGGATGTACCATTTTTATAGTCACATCATCAACGTCTAAGTGTTCCATTATTTTTTCACAACTGCAGTAACACTGGCATTGCATATCTTCCTAATTTTACCTACTCTAACTCATGTGTAGTGGTACATGACTGTATTTTTTAAGTTTTTTTTTTTTTTTTTTTTACTTTCGTTTATTTATTTTGTGAGAGAGCACACATGCAAGAGAGTTGGAGAGGGTCAAAGAGAGAGGGAGAGTGAGAAAGAATCCCAAGCAGGCTCCACACTGCCAGTGTATAGTCCCACACAGGGCTCAAACATGCCAACTCTGAGATCGTGACCTGATCTGAAATTAAGGGTCGGATGCTTAACTAACTACACCACCCAGATGCCCCTTCATTCACCTTTTAAAAAGTTCTAGCTATCTTAATTTATTTCCGGTCCTCTATGAATTTTAGAAATACCTGTCAATATCAATTAAAAATGTCTTCAGGAATTTTCATTATATTGTGTTAAATATTTTAAAGATTTATTTCTAAGTATCTAAGTATTTATTATTTTTATGGTATTGTCAATAATATATATATTTTTTATCTCAGTTTTTGATTGTTGCTAATATAGAGAAATATCCTTGATTTTATATATTTCTCTTGTATACTGATACATTTCCTTGTATGTTCTAGAAGTTATTTGGATTTTTTTTTTTTGGTAGATTCCATAGTTTACACTGATGATCATGTTATCTTTGAACAAGGATAATTTTGCTTCTTCCTTTCTAAATGTGAATAGATTCTCCCCCTCCCCGTTACTGTGCTTTCAAGGACTTCTAATGCAAAGTTCCATCGAAATGGTGATAACAGGATCCTTGCTTTGTTCCTGATCTTATGGGGAAAAGTGTAGTCTTTTACAATTAAATATGAAGTTAGTTGTACGTTTTTTAGGTGACTTTAATCAGTCTGAGGAAATTTATTTCCATTCCTACTTCGCTACATTTCTAAAGGGAATAGACGATAGCTTTTGTCAAATGGCTCTCCTGTACCTATTGCAATGATCGTGAGCTTTTTTCTTTTGAATTGATTAACTCAATGAATGGTAACAATTTATTTTCAAATGTTCAACTTGAATTCCTGGAATAAGCCCTACTTGGTGTTGTAGTACAATCATTTTACACACTTAATTTGCTGAAATGTTGTTAAGAATTTTTGCATTGATATTAGTGTAGGATAGTCGTTTGTCATTTCTTGTAATGTCTTTGGTTTTAGTATCAGGGTAATGCCATTTGCATAAAATGAGTTAGGAAGTATTTCTTCCTCTTCATTTTTTTCTGGAAGAGTTTCTGTGGAATCAGTGTTATTTCATTTTCGATTTTTAGTTGTGTTTTATTAGGGAAATTGCCTGGGCCCACGGTTGTTTTTCTTGGTTTGTTTGACAAAGGTGTTAAAAGTTAATTTAATGTATAGATATAAGGCAATTCAGGTTATTTCTTCTTGAGTGACTTTGGTAGTTTGTGTCTTTCAATAAATTTTCTTTTTCATTTAAGTTTTTAAATTTATCAACATACTAAAGTTTTCCATGTATTTCTTTATTTTCCTTTTAAATATCTGAAGAATCTCTATAAATGCCACTTTTGTCATTCATGAAATTGGTAATTTATGTTTTCTTTCATTTTGTTCTTATTGGTCTAGCTAGACGATTATCATTTTATTGATCACAAAGGATTGTCTCTTAGTTTTACAGATTTTGTTTGTTTGCTTTCTATTTCATTGAATTCTATTGATTTCACTGAATAAAATCTTTTCTGATTTTATTCTTGCCTCACTTCTGATTACCTATAGTTACATTTGCTCTTCTTTTTCTAATTTCTTAAGGTAGAAGCTGAGGTAAATAATTTAATACAGGTATTTGATGTATTTATTTAAAAATAGGTATTTAGTGTATTTTTTTCATTTCAGACATTCCATTTTTCATTTTTGTAGACTTGACTTAATTTTTAAACTTTTTAATACTATACTTGTCTCTAACTTTTGACACATGGGATATAATAATAACTTTTAATGTTCTTGTCTGCAAAAGCTAATATGTGTCAGTTCAATGTATCGACTTTTCTTCTCATCATAAGTTTTATTTTTCTGCTTTTTTGTATTCTTTGGTATCAAAAATTGGGCTCACTGCTCTGTAGATTTCTTCTTGTTTGAATTTTAGTTCTCAAATCTCCACTACCTCTGTAGATCTCCAATATCTCCAAACATACTCCTATTTTTTGTACTAATCCTAGTGTTTAATTTTTTCTCATTAGATAGTTGGCACAAAACAAGTTAAGCTGCTATTTCTAGTAGTAGGATTCACCAATTTTTTATTTTGATCAGAAAATAAAATAATGTTTTAGGGAAGAAAGTTATTAACTAGTTGCAAACAAGTTACTTGGGAGTTAATGCTTCTTACTAGGATCAGAAGTTTAAAAAGTTTCCCCTTTGACTTCTGGGATGCTGGAGTTCTCTTCTAGTTCTTTATGCCATAGAGATTAAACAATACATTCACTCCACAGCAAGACTTCACTTGAAAAATCTCTACCAAAAAATTCTGTCAACTCCTGGTTGGCAGAGACTTGGTTATATTCAAATCCTACTATATCTAGGCCAGTGTCTTGAAATTTGTTTTAAAAATAAGGTACCATTTTGATTTTAAATTATAATTTGGGGAATAATACTAAAATTATCTTAAAAGCACCTAATCATTGCTGATCATGGTGCTAAATGATTTAACTATAATATTTTATTTATTCTGCACAGCGATATTATGGTGTAGGTATAAAGGCAGGGTAAATTCAGGTTTTTACATAAAGATTGTGTTATAATCTCTCCCCAAAAGACAACAAATCTACTTTTTCCCTGTTCATTTGAAATCATATCGTAAATTACCTATTCATTTTTTTTATAGCCTAGGAACAACATTAGAAACTCAGACACTTAAGTTTCTGACAATTTTTTATTTTTATTAGCAGTTATGGGTTGAATGTATTTTAGAGTCAGATGCTGCTTCTAGGCCCAAACTGGACTCTTGCTATACTATTACTGCCAATTCTCTTCCCAATAGCAGTAACAAGTTGTGGCTTGGATGGCATCCCTATGCTGGCTGAATGTTTGCTTGGTTTAAAGTGTACACGTTCCTTCCTTTTAGCCTCTTCTGGGCTCTGCTCCTTCTTTGTACTCCATCCAGTTCCCTGCTCTGAGAGCCTAGCTATTAGCTCCCATCGGCCACTGCTTACCTTGCCCATAAGCCCCTTCGTTGAGCAATATAAGTGCTTTGCCTGCCATAACTTCCTCAGAAACTCATATTGAGTCCTTCCCCAAGGGAGTGAGTTTAGTCCTAAATTCTGTCACCTCCACCCTTTTCCTTGATTTGAAGATAAGGCTGGAATTTTACAGCTCATTCAGGGCAGACTAGAGACTGTAACTCAGAAGAGGCAAGCGACCTACCAGGTAAGGTCACTCAGACAGTGGCAGCCTTGGAATCGGAGCCCGTATCTCTTGGTTCAACTTGGTTAGAATAAAAATAAATCATAAAATATACTGTATGCCCAGAGATGAAGGATGGTCGTATTTATGGATAAGGATAGTCCTGTTTATTTACGCAAATCAACAACATTCTGTATAAGGACCTTCTAAAAACTGAGCCCCGAGTAAACATATGCAGACATGCCATATTTCTGAAATTCAAAGATGACCACTGTTTTTAATTTTAACATTTTTGAAGTTCACTATTGTAAATATATGTACAATTACAGCACTTTTTCTTGTTTTTCTTCCTGGAAAAAAAAAAAAGTATTATTTAATAGTGTTTTTTAGAATCCAGGAAATCAGTGTTTACTGATTTGTCTCTGGATATTTTTTTCAGTGTAGACATCATAGAATTCAGGTTCAGTGTCTTCACTCTGCTCTCAGTACATGATTGAACCATTTTATATTGACAGGCTTTGGTATAGCAAAACCCGAACACGTTTTGGGAAATAAAAATCATTCTTTGTTTTTTCTCAAATTAAATATCTTTGTTTCTGAAAGGCCTTATTTACATTACCACCACAGAATATTAATGATGTTAATGGTTTTCTACTTTATTGTAATAACTGAATTATGAGTTAAAAAATGATATATTTCATTGCAATCATTCAAACAATTTTGTAGGTATTTGTATTTTGGGGGACAAAGTATTGATGATCTTTTTATCTGTTTAGACCATTGCAAGAAAGGTAAGAACAGGTTTAAAATGGTAGAAGTTATTCATAATATCTTTATTTAATTTTCCATTAGAGAAAAAATATCTAAGATATTTTTCTTCAAACTTTAAAAAAGAGACTTGACCTCTTTTTTTGTTTTTTAAGTAATTTATTTATTTTGAGAGAGAGATTCAGAGAGTGATCAGGGGAGGAGCAGAGAGAGAGAGGGAGACAGAGAATCCCAAGCAAACTCCACACTGTCAGGCCGATGCATGGCCTGAACCCACAAGAGTCATGACCTGGGCTGAATTCAAGAGTCAGACGCTTAACCGACTGAGCCACCCAGGACCCCAAGATTTAAACTCTTATGATCAGTGGATCATAAACTAATGCCCTGGGAATTTGGCTTGTTTTACCTCCGTGTCCACATAGAGGGGCTTGTCTCAGAGCTTTGCTACTTTTACAGGAAGAATTCTCGCACAGACGATGAAAATTATACTTAGGCTTAATTTTTTTAACTATATGACCCCATCCTGTGGCGGTAGACACTAAATTATGGGTTCCAAAATTTGGTTTCATATGATTTTATTTGCTTTGTTTTCAGTATTTGGTATGAAATTGGCAGTAGTGAGTGAGTTATTATGCACTTATGGTTTCCCTTCCATGTGCTAGTTTTCTGCTGATGTTAAAAGAAATGCAGTCTGAAAAATTGAAAGTAAAAGCCGTATTTGTCGTTAAAGTGTTGACATTACAATTTACATTTCTTTATAAGTAAAAGTAGAAACTCTATATACGGAAAGATTGTCATACATCGAACATTGCAAATTTGTAATTTCTCCGTAAAGAATACCAGAAACTCAACATACATGAACATTAGCACCTCAAAGTCTATTTCCGAGAGCGATGAGCCTGGAAATATGTTAGCAAATGCACCACGTGTCTTATATAATGTGACTTTGAATTCAAGATGGCCAAGAACTGGGGTTGTTTTAATATTAAAGGTATAATGTTTTCCACATCATTAATTTTTTAAAAATCCAGTATGCTAAAGCCTTAACACAGTACATGGACACAGTATGGTTGCATGTGCTGATATAATGTCACATGTTAATGATCTTTTGAATAAATTTAGTTATTTTCCTAATGACTTTTTAAGGACTCAATTAATATCCTCAGTAAGGATTATTCTTTTAAATGTTTCTATTTTAGCCTTTTGCTAGATCATGGGAACAATATTTGACTTTTGTTGCATAGGGAATTTTATTTAGGTCACATTAAACTCAGAATATTAGGTGTGACATCAAACACAAACAATGAAGAAAAAACATCTGTATGATACTATTCTCTTTTTTACATAATACAATTAATGATGATAATATAACGTGGTCTAAATGTTCTAGGTACTCTTCAGGGTTCCTTAAATAGTGAATGATGGGGAGATTATGCTCTATGCGTTCATAATATATCCAGTGCCTAATAAAGTCCGTCATATTTTAGATGAGCGTCAGCAAAACCAATTTGTTTGCCTCGCCCATCAGTATAGATTTTGTGATCACGCCTGCAATATGTTTAGTTATTTGTTTAAAGCCCATTGAATACGATTGAGCTATTATATACACTATGAAACAGGTACAAAAAGAGGAATGGAAAAGTGAGATAAAATTGAACATCCGTCGAGCTAGGTTTCTGTTACTTTGCTTTGTAGACGAATAAACTAGATTACTGAAGCCTGCCAGCTCCGTCTGTGAAAGTGTTATCCAAACCGACACTTAGCCCATGAAAGGCTTTTTTAAAAAACTGTAAATAAGCGCAATTTCCTTTGCTCTTCAAGAGAGACTCATTCTAGCCTAGTCAAGTCTACTCTTGCCTATTCTTATTTTATTTCTATATTCCGGGCCATCTTATGACTGCTCCAATTTTCTTGAAACTCACAATATGTGACTTTCATGCAACTGAACAGACTTCTCTAACTATTGGCACCTGTATCACACAAAAGGTTTCCTATACTTAAGTAACTATATACTTTGTGTTCCAACCAGGGCACTGTTAATAATTATTGAGCTCACCAGCATAAGATGCATAAACAATCCTATCCGGGGAAAATAGCCCCCTTCTTCCCACCCAAAATGGTTATTATGAAGTATAAGTAAAGTAACCAAGCTCCCATTTCATCTCACCCGAAACTACTTATTAAAAATATTTTATCTTTGACATTTTATAAATATTCTTCCTTCTGAGCTTTTAAAACCTTTCATATAATGAAGGTGTTTTATTATTATTTATTTTTGAAAATAATAGGATGAAATATATGTTTTTTTTGTTTGTTTGCTTGTTTGTTTTTGTTTTCCTTCTTCTGACGGTGGCAAGACTAAAGTGTATCTGGGGAGGACATTGCCAGACAGAAGGTGTGTGTGCAGAGAGGGAGAGTGTACCGTAAAGAACAAACCACATCCCCAAAATGTCCTTTGTTGTATACACTGCAGTAAAATGGCTATAGGGACTAGTTTAGTGATTACTTGCAAAGGAAACAAATTTTCATTTTGAGAAAGTAGAAACATTTTTCTCTATGTCAATTTAATGACACTGCTTTAGAAAGAAAAAGACTACTTTGTTTTTTTCATTTTTATTTACGTTTGAGTTATAAAAGAGCTACATATAATTTTATTAGGCCAAGTTAATGGTATCTGACACTTTTTAGTGCATAATTCTCATACTCTGTAATGTTAACTGCATAGCTACTTATGAGGTACATAAGAGGGTGCAGCAGGTCAGAACACAGGAGTGGGCTGGATTGCACTGGCTAAACTGAAATTAATGGATTTTCATCCATCCGATTTTCAAACATATTTTAATTTAATTAATTTTAGTTTAAATTGAGTTCATTTCTCAAAAAAAAATTCTTAAGAGCACAGTTAATTAGCTAAAATCCAAATTTGCCAGCTGATTCTAATTTGATAAGGGATTTCTTTTGGGCTCTTAATTGCTGTCTTTGCCTTTTTTAAATCACAAATTTGAAGTCCAGGCAAAAGTTGCTAGCCAATTGCATTAATGAAATACAGAGAAAGCATATATTAAAACAGAAACATTATTGGAACTGTGTGCCTTATTTTGAAGCAATGAAAATTAATATGTGAAAGCAGAACTGTAATTATATTTTCCAGATATCCCTGGAAGTAAGAAAAAAATTTGCTTATTGGAAAAAAAAGAATGCATTCTACTGAACAAAAATGTTACAAAACGGTGGGCATAGTGCTTTCTGAGAATGGTAGATTTAAAGAATACACTTTTATTTCAATACTTTTTCAACTAAAAAATGCAACTACAATTAGCAATATTTTGCCTATGTAAATGTACTTTTAGAAAGGTAAATGCCAGAAAGTCATTTTGGGCAGTCCATTTTTATCCTTAGATAGTATTTTATGAGAGTAGTTCATCAGCTGTTCCAATGTATTGCCTTAATTGTCATTTGAAGACTACACAACTTCTATAATTCTTTCACGGAAAGCAATGTGTCATTGAGTCAGAAATGCTATTCATATTTCTTGGGAAAATTATGGAAGAAGAACAATATCTTTATTTGGATTAGATAAGTTTGAGGTGAACTATGATAAGGCTATTTATTAATAAGTAATGTCTCAAGAAAATAAATCTTATGCTGGCAAGGATGTGGAGAAACAGGCACCCTCTTGCACTGTTGGTGGGAATGCAAACTGGTGCAGCCACTCTGGAAAACGGTGTGGAGGTTCCTCAAAAAGTTAAAAATAGAACTACCCTATGACCCAGCAATAGCACTGTTAGGAATCTACCCAAGAGACACAGGAGTGCTGATGCATAGGGGCACGTGTACCCCGATGTTCACAGCAGCACTTTCGACAATAGCCAAATCATGGAAAGAGACTAAGTATCCATTAACTGATGAATCGATAAAGAAGATGTGGTATATATGTACAACGGAATACTATGCAGCAATGAGAAAGAATGAAATCTGGCCATGTGTGGCTACATGGATGGAATTAGAGGGTATTATGCTGAGTGAAATAAGTCAGTCAGAGGAAGACAGATACCATATGTTTCCACACATAGGTGGATTTTGCAAGACTTAACAGAAAACTAGGAGGGAGGGGAAGAGGGGAAAGAAAAAGACACAGAGAGGAAGGGAGACAAAACATAAGAGACTTTAAAATACTAAGAACAAACCGAGGGTTAAGGGGGGTATGGGAGGGGGAAGAGTGGGTGATGGACACGGAGCAGGGTATTTGTTGGGATGAGCACTGGGTGTTGTATGGAAACCAATTTGACAATAAATTGTTAAAAAAAAAAAAAGAAAGAAATTTAAAAAATAATAATAAATAAATGTTAAAATTAGGTACTGACTAGTAATCTTTTCATAATGACGCTCTAGCCGTGGAAGCTGTGGCCTAAACCACTAAGTTATTAACAATTTGAGAATTTGAAATGATTGTTCAAATGTATTGAGATTTTATGAATGGTTAGGTTCAGAGTTAAATGATTTTGTGTCTAAATAGTATCATTTTATTTGTAGATACTTTCAAAACCCTTAAAATAAGTATAATAGTGGTTACTGTTCCTAACAGTGTTCTGAATGTTTAGTGGATTTTTCACTGATATGTAATTTGTAATAATGATTAAATGATAAATCAAATGGTCCTTTAGCTGCTTGGATTTTGATACGAAGGTTGTATATAAAAATAGGTAAGTTAAATTTTGGTCAGGCAATCATGAGATTGAGCCCCAATTAATTAATATCTGTGGAAGGTGAGAGAAGTTGTTTAAACTCTGTGAACTTTGTTTCTGTATCAGTAAAATGGAAGTAATGATAATATGTAACTCACATGGTTGCTGCGAGACTTTAAAGGAGAAAAAAAGTGAAGTCCTTAACCTACTGTCTAGTATGAGCAATTATCATCATTATTATTTTTAAAATGTTGAATTCCTAATACTTGAAATGGTGCTGTAAATTATTTCCATTCTTCTTTCCTTCCTTTTTCCCTTCCTCCCTTCCTCCCTTCCTCCCTTCCTCCCTTCCTCCCTTCCTCCCTTCCTCCCTTCCTCCCTTCCTCCCTTCCTCCCTTCCTCCTTCCTCCTTCCTTCCTTCCTTCCTTCCTAATTTCTGGCAGGATTTCACATCTGCTATAGTGCAGTGACACCAGGTGTTTTTATTCTCTCTACCTCTAAGCAGGTACCTATTTCGTGCCTGCTTAAAGTTGCATGGAAAACAACTGGGCTTTTTAGTCCATGTTTTGAGAGACTGGTCATGCAGCGACACATGTAGACTTTATGGCTGGGACAAAACCCCTCTGAGATTCTAGATTTTGATGCGGACCCATGACTGGATAGAAACTGAGGCTGTCTCGTAGGGAGAGGTTGACTGTATTATTTACATGGGAGAAAAGCTGATTTGGGTATTTATTTTGTGGTCAAAAGAAAGAAATGTGGCAGAGAGTAGCTCGTTGTTCATTATATCCATTGTTCCTTTCTAGTAGACTCCTTCGCAGCTAGGAGTGGCCCTGGTTAGAGTCTGGCCAATTGAATGTGGACTGAAATAATTCGAGTCACGTCCAGGTCTGACCCATAAAAACCTCCCCTGTGTTACTCTCCTCTCTCTTTCCCATAGAGCGACTGAAAATAAATGGCCCTGAATCCCCAGGGAGTGCTGGAGACACAATTCGGAGAGTCAGGTTCATGAGTCACCGCTAAGAAGAAAGGCCCTCAAAAACTGCCTATTTAGGAACATATGCATTGGATTCTTATAAAAGATAAATCCACTTTAACATGTCAAGCACTGGAATTTTGAAGCTGTTTGTTATTGCATTCAGTCTATTGTGCCTCATACACTTTCCAAATGAGGTAACATCTACTTTGTGTCTTGGAGAATGAAGTTAATTATAGAAACGTCATAAAAATGACTTTTGTGGTAGGGGAAGATTTAGCTTAAAAGAGAGGAAATAGCAAGTGCAAAGGACAAGGGGAGAGAGAGACGAAGAAAGAATATCTTGTTCCAGTAACTGTAAAGTGTAGTGTCTGCACATCTCATTTTCACTCCCTTCCAACTCTTTTCTTGTTCACTAGGCTCTCACCACCTCAGCCTTATTTCTGCTTCCTAAAGACATCAGTCTCTTTTCTACTACGGGACCTTCACCAGTGCTGTTTCTCCTGCCGGATATGTCTTCTCTGGAACCTTTCTTTGGCTAACTCCTATTTACCTTGTGTATCTCAAATTTAAATGATTCTTTCAACAAAAAGCATTTCCTGCAAATCTAGTTTAAATTGTTAAGTTATTATTCTTAATCTTTTTCATATAACCTTTTTAAAATTTTTTTCTTGAAAATAGTTATCACAACATAGGGACTCCTGGTGTCTCAGGGGTTAAGCATCCATCTCTTAATTTCAGCTAAGGTCATCAACTCGGTTCTTGGGATCAAGCCCCGTGTTGGGCTCTGCAATGACTGTGTGGAGCCTGCTTGGGATTCTCTTTCTTTCTCTGTCTCTCTCTCTCAAAATAAATAAATAATAAAAATATTTTAAAAATTAAAAAGATAAAAGTTATCACAATATATATACATGTAATAATTGGATACTAAATTTTAAACTTGGTCTTCCCATATGTTAAACTGAACAAAAGTCACTGAAATGTACTTGGAACACAAAAGTACATAGTTATTAGCAAATTGAGAGTCTTAGATGATATGAAAATGAAAATGACATAAAGAAGAATCTTTGTAAGTTGAGTGTTTATCCTTTATCTTGACAGATAAGAGGTGCTGAGGAATTTAAGCCATTGACTTACGTAATCAGATTTGCCTCAGAAAGACTGCTTAGTTTGGAAAATGAATTGAGAATGAGGTAGGGTGTAATGGTGCTAGGCACCATCTAGAGGAAGTTGTTTGTATAAAATATGAGACAGCCGAGATGGTGTTAGTTAAGGAAGTATGAATGAGGGTTCAAAGAAAGGCATATACTTGAAAGATGCTTTGAACATAAACCAATTGGTGGAAACAGTAGAAGAAGACAGTATAATGGAAACATGCACGTTTACTCTTGACCACTTAGAAGCTGTGTGACTTAGGTCAAATGGCTTAACACATTTTAAGCCTCAGTTTTCCCAGCCAAGTAAATGTATGTTTCCTTCGGTGGTTTGCACACTTTAATGTCAGCAATGAATGGATGGATGGATGAGATGTTCTGCAACGTAAGAGCTTCTTTGACTGAATCAGAGTCCAAAGAGCTTTGGTCCAAAGCTCCAAAGCCCCCAAACTCCGAAAACTTTCCATGTTGCCTTTCTGGTGCCTCACACTGATCCCCAAGAAACTCTTGGGATCTGAGGAGCCAATGGAAAAACAACTGGTCTCCTGGAACTCTACATTTTGATGTTTCAGTATATCCCAAGTTGAACTCATAATCACGTTTCAAATCTCTTTCTCTATGTATTGTCTCTTCTGTCTTCAGATCGTGTGTTCCCTAAATTAACCTCTCCATTCTTCATGCTGTTTTTCCTTACCGACTATTCACTGATTATTCTCAAATCTGTTATGTCCCTCTCATATATTTCCTATGAGGTCTATTCATCAACATTAAGATGACCTACTAGTCTTCGCACTTAGTAAATTGAACTCAATGTATAATCCCAATCCACACATGTACTTCTCATCCTGTATTCACTAATTAGAAGGAATTCCATTAACTTTTATCCGGCAGCTCATGTGAAAACTTAGGGAAGTGCTAGAATCCTTTCTCTGTCTGTCTCTCTCTCTTTTGTATGTGAATGGTTAAGACTTCAACTTCAATCCTGGGAGAAACATGTAGATGGAAGTCATAGGTATTCAACTCATAAATTAAATAATTATTACAGCCATGAGATAAAGTCAACCAAGCAATGGATATATAATGAGAAGACACTGGCCATGGGAAGCCTCTTGTGAAGTTCATTTTAAAGACCAAAAAAGAACAAGAAAAATAAATAAATTAAATATACATACATATGTTCATGCATACAAATGAAAAAATATGGGAGAATGGGACCAAAAGTAAGAGAAAACCCAAGAGAGTGTTAAACTACAAGAATCTGGAGAAGTGAAAGCAGTCAACATTGTGAAATATTGGAGACCATAAGACAGACAAGAACTGGAATGTGAACACTGATTTAGTAACCAAGAGAGGGAGTACGTTCTTAGTGAGAGAAGCCGTGGCATTCTGGGCATAACATTCATGTCTTGTTGTGTTGAGAGGTGATGAAGAGGAGATGAGGAAGGATGGGTACACACATCTATCAGGTGTGTGGTTGTTGAGGAAAGGATAGCAAGTCGCAGGGTTTCTGGCCTTCATTTTTCTCATTTGCTCAATTACTGTTGTGTTAAAAATGATTAAATAAAACAATTTATGTGATACCAAAAAATACTTTATTTAACACTTCATGAAGCAGACAGTCTTCTTCCAGAGAATTGACAAATGGGACAGGAAGTTTTCATAGGATAAATAATGAAAACGAGGAGAAGGAAAACAGAAAATATCTGATTGGCTAGGGCCACATATTCTATCACGTTTGGGATCAGAAGATCCAGAGTTGGCGTGGTATTTGGTAATTGGCTGAGTGGACGTACTGCGTTTCTGGGTCAAGTGGAGCATTAACAGGGACACAAATGTTATTTAATTTTCTGTTTGCTCATGTGGCACCCAGGCAGGAGGGACTCCTATCTGAGGTCTAGAATGTTATTTCAACATGGGATACATTTGTCTTCTTTGGAGACATTGTGGGTGAGGATAGAGCTGTGGGTGGCTCTGGAAACTGTCCAAATCTTTCCCAAATCCCTGAAATAAGTACCTCTTCTATGTGCGGTAGCAAGCACCTCATGATGGTCAGCACATTCTGCTACAATTATCTAGTTGTAGAGATCATGATCTCCTTGGAGATGGGCTATATCTTATTTATTTTTCTGTCTTCAGCTTCCAGCACAGTACCTATCACGTAGTCAGAATATAATAAGTGCTGGCTTGTATTCCCCAAACTAAAGTTTTGTATACAATTTAAATTCTATGAAACTAAGTGTTAGTGCCTTCTTTCCCAACCAAGGTACAGAAGAAACATAAATAAAATTGAAAGACAAAAACGTGGACGCCATTCAAAACATTAATCCACCATGTCCTTCCTCTGATCGTCCTATCAATGAAAGAACAAGGCCGAGTAATTTCTAAACCCCAGATAGGCATATGATACTTTTGACTTTCTATTGTTAGTATCTATTTTTGATAAAGATATCTATAGGAAGCTGACCATTTGACAGTTTCTCTCATCAGGTTACCAACTTGCTTTCCACATCTAATGAATAAAAACTGGTGGTAGTGGTTCTTAGGAATATTCTAAAGATCGAAAATGTTGCTTTCTTGTTATATGAAGAATGAGATTGAGAACTCTGAATCAATGTCTCTTATAGCTCCAATATGACAAAGTATAGACAGTTATCAAGTTTGTACCCGGGGTTTCAGATATTACAGTATATTCCAACTTACATTAAGTAGAAATTAAGCTTTGGGTACATGAAACCTTTAAAATCGCCTTCACCTAACTTAATGTTTGAGCCTTGCTCAGAAAGTTTCCCTGTGTTATATGGCGCAGAATGGCAAGGCCCAGATATTTTATCCATAAGGAATATCCCATTCAATCAATTGAAATCCACTTCATCCCTAGTACAGTGAATCAAATCTAAAGGACCTTGGTGGATTGCCCAAACTAAGATAGATATGGAAACACAGGTGCCAGGGTTCATCAGACTTAGTCAAAGCCCTCAATGTTGAGTGAAACCAAATACAATTTAGCATTACTTTGATCTGCGCTTGCATTGCTCCTAAATTTACAGATGGGACTTAGGTTGTGGACAACAGGATTTAGAAATATTGTGTTAAATTATTGCTTAAGGGACACCTGGGTGGCTCAGTCAGTTAGGCGTCAGACTTTGGCTCAGGTCATGATCTCACAGTTTGTGAGTTTGAGCCCCACATCGGGCTCTGTGCTGACAGCTCAGAGCCTGGATCCTGCTTCAGATTCTGTGTTTCCCTCTCTCTCTACCCATCCCCTGCTTGTACTTTGTCTCTCTCTCAAAAATAAACAAACATTTCAAAAAAGTAATTTAAAATATTGCTTAAATGTTCATAAAGAAGCTTGGAAAATCAGAATGATACTTCTCCCAGCAAAATAAGGGAAAAGACATTTTATTTTATTTAGTTTTTTAAGTTTATTTATTTTGAGGGAAGGAGAGCATGAGAGAGAGAGGGAGAGGAAGAATCCTAAGCAGGCTCTGCACTGTCAGGGTGGAGCCCAATGTGGGGCTTGAACTCACTAACTGTGAGATCATGACCTGAACTGAGGTCAAGAGTTGGAGATGTAACTAAGCCCCCCAGGCACCCAAGAGAGAGACACTTTATTTTTTTAAATTTATTTTTTAAATTTACATCCAAGTTAGTTAGCATATAGTGCAACAATGATTTCAGGAGTAGATTCCTTAATGCCCCTTACCCATTTAGCCCATCCCCCCTCCCACAACCCCTCCCTTCTGGTAACCCTCTGTTTGTTCTCCATATTTAAGAGTCTCTTATGTTTTTTCCCTCTCCTTGTTTTTATATTATTTTTGCTTCCCTCCCCTTATGTTCATCTGTTTTGTATCTTAAAGTTTTCATATGAGCGAAGTCATATGATATTTGTCTTTCTCCGGCTGACTAATTTCACTTAGCGTAATACCCTCTAGTTCCATCCATGTAGTTGCAAATGGCAAGATTTCATTCTCTTTGATTGCTGAGTAATCCTCCATTGTATATATATATATACCACATCTTCTTTATCCATTCATCCATTGATGGAGATTCAGGCTCTTTCCATTCTTCAGCTATTGCTGATTGTACTGCTATAAATATTTGGGTGCTTGTGAGTCTTCGAAACAGCATACCTGTATCCCTTGGACAAATACGTAGTAGTGCAATTGCTGGGTCATAGGGTAGTTCTATTTTTAATTCTTTGAGGAATCTCCATCCTGTTTTCCAGAGTGGCTGCACCAGTTTGCATTCCCAGCAGCAGTGCAAAAGAGATCCTCTTTTTCCACTTCCTTGCCAGCATCTGTTGTCTGAGTTGTTAATGTTAGCTATTCTGACAAGTGTGAGGTGGTATCTCATTATGGTTTTGATTTGTATTTCTCTGATGATGAGTGATGTTGAGCATTTTTTCATGTGTCAGCTGGCCATCTGGATGTCTTCTTTGGAGAAGTGTCTATTCATGTCTTTTGCCCATTTCTTCACTGGATTATTTGTTTTTTGGCTGTCGAGTTTGATAAGTTCTTTGTAAATTTTGGATACTAACTTTATCTGCTATGTCATTTACAAATATCTTCTCCCATTCCACTGGTTGCCTTTTAGTTTTGCTCATTGTTTCCTTTTCTGTATAGAAGCTTTTTATTTTAATGAGGTCCCGATAGTTCATTTTTGCTTTTGTTTCCCTTGCCTCCAGAGACGTGTTGAGTAAGAAGTTGCTGCAGCGGGGAGAGACACTTTAAAGGATAAGATGGTGAAATAGGATTTAAGGAAAATTTATCAGGGTTTGTGTGATTAACTTCACCAAAGCAATGGAACGTCAGTTCATATCTTTCTTTAAAAAAATGAATCCAAGAATATTCTAAGCATTTATATACAACGGCACCTACTGGGGATCCTATGGCTCAGAGGCCTTTTGCCATTTCTCTGCTACTTTCACTGGCCCTGGGTATCTTTGCCACCAACAGCACAGACTCAATATTCTTTTTTGGAGAATTTCCGTCCTCTTACTGGAGTTATTTGATATTCAATTGCAGAAAACTGAATTGCCCGAGTTTACAGCACTCCAACGTGTGTCATATGCCTCGGAGGAGACAATATTGAGACACAACATGCACCTCACAGATCCCCTGCAAGATCAGGCAAACTGGTCTCCGAGGGAGGGACCTGGCCTCAAATCACTTCTTTGTTTGCCCCCTTCTGCTGACTTTTCTTTGTTCTGTTTCTCCTGCTCTCTTACTGGCCTCTCCTGGATACATTTCTTAATGAACCACTTGATGCAAATCCTTATCTCAGGGCCATTTCTAGGAAATACAATGCAGGGAGATATTATGCCGAAAGCCTCCTGTGCAGTAATTAGTTCATATTAGAGATATCAATGAATAATCTCTTGTGAGAGAAAAATGCATGTATTCAATGAATTCATTAAAGATATATGTATTGAGAAACTACTGGATACCAACTGCTGGACACAGAAGAGAACAAGACCTCTCCCTGCCCTTATTCTACCAACAGATACAACATTAAATGCACAAAATACCTAACTGGAGATGTACTTATTTCTGAGAAGGAAAAGAGCAAGGATCCATGAAAGCAGATATGGGGTAGAGATAGACTGAACTATCTGAGAAAGTATCCCCAGAGAAGTAACGTTTAAACCGAATCCTGAAGATGGATAACAGGAAACCAAGTGAAAAGAGGGGAGGAACTTCTGCTGAAAGGGAGACGGCCAATGAAAAAGTCTTGGAAGCAAGACAGGAGGCCCACATGACCTG